>CM035415.1:32727827-33277827 GCA_020310875.1 Ceratopteris richardii
ATGCTGTTTGGGCATACCGAGTCGCCTACAAAACGGTACTCCAAGCCACCCCCTTTCAGATGGTATTTGGTCAAAATGCAGTGCTACCATTGGACTTCTTAATACCTACATTGAAAGTAGCACAAGAGCACGAATGGACGGGTCATGAACTCTCCTCTAGATTTTTGACCTTGAACAATTAGGAGAAACAAGACTAAGGGCGGCTGCAGGGATATATGCAGCTAAGAAACGACAGAAGGCATATTTTGATGCCCATGTTAAGGATAAAGGCTTGAAAGCAGGAGACCTAGTACTAGTCTACACTTTGAAACAACATGCGAGGAAGCTAGAGAAAAGAGGCTACGGACCTATGATCATTAATAGAATCTCAACAAGTGGAGCAGTACAACTAGCCACATTAGAAGGCGATGTTCTCCCGAGCTACATTAGCGGATGCAGAGTCAAGTTGTATCAGGAACCTCTCACAGAGGAAATGCTAAGTCGACTCAACACTGCTAAGAAACGCAAAGAAGAAGAAAAGAGGATTTGAGAAGAAGCTCAAGCAAAAGCCTTAGAGCGCATATGGAGAATGAAATTAAGAAGACAAGGTAGAGAGCAACCTAGGCAAGATGCCGACGCAGACCAAGGATATCACATGGCTATGTGTGAAGTTTCAGGTATCAGCTCTCATAGGATAATTGATCGACGTCCTTTTATAACCTTAGATATAGGACAAGGAAAAGGTGCAAGGACTGTAAGAGCCTTGATTGACTCAGGCGCAGCCACTAGTGCTGTTCAATTGTCTTACTGTCAAGAGTTGAAATTAACTGCCAGTCCTATGGAAGCATATCTCATAGGATTGGGAGGTGTGGAAACCCCTTGCCTGGGCGAGGTGGATCTTCCCATCTCCATTCAAGACGAAGTATTGACAGTCCAAGTACTAGTGTGTCAAGATGAGGACCTCACTGAGCCTCTTGTCTTGGGTAAGGACTGGATCTATGATCATGCAGTCAACCTCAACCTAAGAAGTGGACTTCTTCAGGTATGGGTAGATCATAGCCGAATTACAGTTGAATTGGAAAATGAGGCACTCAAGGAACTAGGCAAGGCACAAACTCCTGGTCCTTCCAGGGGCACACATGAAGTTGACAATGCTATTTTTGTCCAAAACTGTATGATGCAGAAAGAGGCTTGTCTCAACAACGGAGCCAGGGAGAGGACGGAACTCCCTTCTTTTCCAAAGACCAGAAGGTTGCAACAACCAACGGCAGATCAAATACAGAAGAAGCAGAACACTACCGATACTGGATGCCAAAAAAGGGAGCAAAGCAGATTGTTTCAGCCATGGAAAGAAGTATGGAGGCGAAAAGGCGAATACCTTGTTCAGATCAGGCCGACCCTACGGCCAAAACCTCTTATTAGTAGTCAACAACACGACACTAATAAGAAGTCCTTCATTAATTCTTCTGCAAAAGTGAAGTCTATTTGGGTACCCAAGAAGTCAATGAAGGCCAGCCCACAATCACGACAAATCTGGGCGCCTAAGGCTTGCTTGCGGGCTCAAATAGCTACACCAAGGCCGCAACCGGTACAACATGTTTCACTCACTCAAACATCTGAGGCCCAGTCTTACACATCACGCACGGACACATATTCTTCCATGAGCACTAGTAGAATCACTTGTGAATGGGTCCCTCAAAAGCCTCATCTTCAAGCAGATACCCCTATCAAACTCTTCAGAGTCTCCACAAAATCAAGATCAAAGCCCATCCACTGCATTGGGCAACCTAAAACTTGTAATAAACCCCCGGACCCCAGTTGTAAATCCATGCCCACCTACTAACTACGTCACTCTCACACTACATCATTCCACTTAGTTCTTAGGTCCAACCAATTCCTAACTACACACACAAGCACCGAGCACTTATTAACCTACTAATCTCTCCCGAACCTCATGATAATGTTGTAATGGGGACAAAAATGGTTCTAACTTGTCCTTTACAATGTTAACACATGTTTCTATATTCTCACAGAATCAAGAGGCAAGAAGTAACATGGCAGAAGCTGGAGGCCCCAGTTCCCAAGCAGGGTCCAGCGCACAGATTGTGGACAACCATTCTTCTGGAACCGCCACTCACCGAAAGGCCTCAAGAACTTCAAGCGGTGCATGTCCTTCCTATCCAGGACCCTCCTCAGGGACACACTTCTGAAGTGGGGAAACATGCTCATTGGTTTAGTGATGTAGCAGGGCCATTGGGTGATGGCACCTACTTCTGGGAAGCAGAAATTGAATTTAATGGCAAATGGGGATGCTACCACTTTTTCACTCGGGAATTCGAGAACTATCAGAATGCAGAGGTAATGCGATCAGTTTGGACCAAAGCAGGCCTGGATAGATATTTCACGGCACACTTGCCTAAACCTGATTTTCTACGCTGCTCCTATTTCATAAGTACCATAACTCCTAGCAGGGTCAAGGGAGGCGATAGTACTTTTGTACTACCATCATTGTTGCCAGGACACGAACTCAAGAGATTCAAACTGACCCTCAATCTGGTACGGCAGGCATTGAACATGCAAGGTATGCACATTCCCACCGAGAAAGAAACAATGGTCCCGGGTAGGATGAAGCATAAGGATCTCAATAAATTGAAGGACATGGTGGCAATGACGCCTACCATTGCTCTCCACTTACGAACTGTTATGCAACATTTTGCTTTTCCCGCACAAGAACGATTCACTATGCCCCCTAAGAAAATATGGTTCAGCTTATACTTGGCAGAAACAGAGAACCTCACCCTCAACATACCGCACTAGGTTATCGATCAGATACACCTAGCCCATCAGCGCTGGAATAAGAAGCAGAAAAATGTACTTCATGGCTGTTGTGCCCTAACAAGAATAATTTACAGGTGCCTAGCATATGACGTGCCCATTCAAAGAGCACTAGTGTGGTCCAGGGCCCAAGAATTCCAGAGGCGACTATCAACAGCGGGTCCTCCATCGAAGAAGATGAGAGGGGGTGTCCAATTACCATGTGCTCAACCAAGGGGAGCCAGTACCACACCTGAGGTGACTCCTCGTCAAACTAGGCGTGTTCGGCCATTCACCATTCGTCTTCCCAGACCAAGTACAGAAGGACCCAACTTGGTGTTTCCCCCCATTCCATCAGACTTGGATTTTCCACAGGGATTTACTCTCAATGACCTCACGGATGAAGAAGTTGCCAGGCTGATCTACGAATCTAATCTTGAAACAGAAGCAGACCAGACCCAGGAACCACACCCCACCACAACAACACCAGCCCCGACACAACCAATCGTCGTAGAAGTCGAGGGAGATGAACAAGAGGCAGGAGGAGAAGAAGAAGAATCCGACGGAGAACAACATCAAGAATATCATGAACTCTCAGAGCTAGCAAGTGCCCCAACATATTCGGCACAAATAAAAAGATTGTACCAAACCATGAAGCGAGTTCAGGAACAACACAAAATGTCACTTGAATCAGGCAAGGTGCTCATGAGCCAACTATTGGCTGAGGAAGGTGTGGACGATATGTTTATCGAATCCATGAACCTACACGCAGAGGCAGTCGGCTTGGATGAGGCCATGACATACATCAATCGATTTGAGAAACGTGTGTCTGCCCGCCCTAGGCGATCTGGAAAACAAATACACATCAATGTATCAGAACCGGAAGGCAACACGCAAACAGAAAAACATCAGGAGGAACCACTCTCCCCACCCACCTCACCTCTCACTACACAATTCACCTCACCAACCCGCACGACCACGCCCTTTTCTACCACTACCACAGTTGTCATGGGAATTCCTCTCTCTCCCGGTATCCAATTTGGAGGAGTTTCCATGCCCACCTTCACGACACTCTTCACAAATATCACTTCCACCCCACCCACTGTCCCCATCTTTACAGTCACACACACATTTGACACAATGGAGACATCACCCGCCATAGTACCACCCCCAACCCCCACACAACCTCAATCTCCCATACCCCCTCCACCTACTTCACCACTTGACTCCACCGCATTCACAACTTCCTTCCCCTTCCCCATTTCCCCTGCATCTTCATCTTTAACTACATCTTTTAATGTAAATAGTGTATTCCTGTCATTACATCAATGTGTATATCAACTTCAGCGGGAGTACAGGGAAGTAGAAGGCCGCCATCATCAGCTGACCACAAACCATCAGCAACTACAAACACGACTCATAAGGCTAGAAGAAGAAAATGCGGAACTCAACCAATGCCACACCACTCTCGAGCAAGCCCATCAAACACTCCTGGAGACACCCCAACCATCAGCAGAACCCGGTGTCAAACAACTCGAAGCCTTGCTGGAGGTGTACCAAACAGATAACCTGAGAGTCCGGCGTGATTTAACTCTACTTCGAAAGCATATGGCTACAACACTTGAAGAAAATAAACGGTTGCAAAAACAAAATGAAGAAAACCTGGAAGCAGCCATGGACGGGTCCCCCCATGAGATCGATCCAGAACAGTTCAAAGCGGTTCCCACAGAAACAATGAAAACCATCTTGGAAAGTTATGCGGATTTATTAGACGCACATGTTGATTTGGAAAGGGAACGAGATGAGCTACGTAGCCACCTCAGGGAAAAAGAGGCTCCAACCAAGGTAATAGAAACGGCCTCGACTTCAGAGGAAGTAAAGGCATTGACAGAGCAGGTGGCTGAACTCCAGAAAAAGTTACTAGAATATGAAAGGCAGCCCTCCCCAGTTGTAGAACCCGAACCGGAGGATTTAGTACCCATTGAGGTGGATGAAACATACGAGGAACCATACGTTCCTATGCCGATGCCAGGTGGTGCACAAACCTCAGAAGGAATGGACACATTGGAAGTTGAAGTACCTGAATGGCTCCAAACACTAGAGAAGACAGCAACAACCCATGAAGATAGAGTGGCCATTCAAATCCAATCTATGGCAAAGTTAGAAGACACCATCATCAAGTCTGAATACTTTCAACGCATGTCTCATCATAGATGGATCGGCACCAACGATGATCAATATGTGCCATATTGTGTGCTCCTTGCGGATTACAATGCAGAGATTCAATGCAGTTGTGGCAAACCTCCAACTTTTGCCACACAATTTGGGCCAAAGGATATCCCAGACAGTGCGAAGAAAGGCTCCATTCATCAACCAACCTGGAGAATCCGTCTTCTTGAAATCTACCCGGAAATGGTTCGTACCTGGACTAACATGCCCCTTTTTATTAAATACAATCCCTGTTATGTTCCAGTATTTCGCCGGCGCACTTGGCCAGAATTTACAATTGCTATCAAGAACGTCAAGGGTTGTGCAAAGTGGTTAAATTATGTTTATCTAGCACCGCCACAAGGCCCTCCCACTGTAAATTACATGATTTCTACCATCCGACACTGGAGCACTCGATTACGGAATACCCCCGATGTGATGGCACAAATGTGTATGAAAATCTTTGAACTGATGCTAATCACCTTCAGGACATTCAAGAATATTAAAGACCCCCACTTCTCAGGTGTCGGATTTCTTACAGGAAACCAAGATCTGGTATACGACATGCGCACAACCCCATCCATAGAGGTTATATATGCTTGGCACGCCAGAATAAAGTACCTCCCAGCTTGTTTTAAACAGACATTCGAGGAGATGTTCATAACGGGATTCTGGGAATATCACTCAGACATTCGAGGAGATGTTCATAACGGGATTCTGGGAATATTTGTACCCAAGCCCTCACATCTCCTCCACTTATTCGCTGTGGAGAGAACCATCCATTCAGAACAACTGCGGGTGCCACATCCGGACGTACCAGGACCAGTGAATTGGGATGCATTATTAACAGATCTAGCACGGGGGCTCAGATTAGAAGAACATCACCTCGCTTCCGACGTTGTCCAATATTACGTTCAACGAACATCTAGACAAGGGTCTGTCAGGGGCGACAAACGCGAGAGTGGGGAGGGGGTGTTGGCAGCACTCATGGAACTGAAGGAGCCACAAGACAAAGAGGGTCGCAACGAAGAGATAGCACAAGCAGACACAGTAGCCAAAGAAGATCTGGCAAGTAGGCCATCTAAATTTTTCAGACATCAAGGAGTTGAGCACACAAGAAGAAAGAGCAAGTAGGGAGCTCAAGGATGTGTACGACAAATCAACAGAGAAAATCCCTACACAAATAGTGATTTTAATCACTTAAAACCATTGTAAATACCAATTTGTACTGTTGTAGCTCCATTTTGTGCAAGCCAAGGAGTCCTTGAGCTTGAGGAGCTTTAGAAGTATCTACCTGCCAATTTTCATATTTTTTGGATCTCATTTGAGCCCTCAAAAAAGTCCTGGAACCTAATTTTTAACTAGGCCGGACATTAGGTCTGGACAGGGCCAAAGCTAGTCAAAAACTATAAAAGGAGCTAGAGAGCTCATTTTTGAGGTTAGATTGTAATTGAAATGAACTTGTAAGAGCTTTTTGAAAGTAATCTAAGAACTCCATTGCTTCTCACTCTTTGTCTTGTCGTGTGTGCGAGTGTGTGTGTATGTGTGTCCATGTTTGTGTGCTTCTCACTCACGCACTTGTGCCTCCACTTGCTCGAGGTCTTCATACCATCCTCACGTCTTCCCGAATTGACATTAAAGGAAGTGCTACTCATCACTGAGCTACATAAGGCGATACCACCAGGTCCACATTACGATACCAAGCTCACGATAGGATACCAAAACAATCGACGATACGATGCTTGGCCTATTGACGATACGATACCAGAAATCACATGATACGATACCAGGGTAAGGGACGATAGGATACCACGTGGACCATACGATACCTGACCACTACACGATACGATACCAAGGTGACAGGCGATACGATACCAAAAATTTACACGATACGATTCTAATAAAACCCACGATATGATACTGGAACTCTCGCGATATGATAATGGTTCTATGGATGATACGATACCACGTCTTTGCATGATATGATACTAGAATGGGCACGATACGATACCAGGTGGACCACGATACGATACCACTGGGGCGACCACGATCGCGATACCAACACTTGACGATACAATACCAGAATGGTATCGCGATACCTCAAGTGGGCGTACACGATACGATACCTCGACAAGTATTGCGATACATGGGAATTTTGGTATCACGATACCAAAACTCAACCAGACACGATACTTTGAGATTTTGACACCCAAATTCAAAATTTTTTGCAGATATGTGTACTTTGGGTTCTCCTTGTCACTCCTATGTGCCTGTGGATGCAATGTCACTCACCAAACTCAAGATATGGCACTCAGGATACCAGACACTGACCTTGTGTCTCTACGATAGCGTCTTCTAGTTTTTGGTGCTTTTTGAGAGTTTTTCAAGAGTGATTCTTCAGCATTTTAGCTCTAAACAACCTCTATGCTTTTTGCTCGCAGCCACAAGTGAAAAACGAGGTGAATGTACATTCGAAAATGGAAAAATCAGAGAATATGAAGATGGGAGAAGATGGTGATGATGATGAAGATGAAGAAGAAGGAAAACTCAAAAAATGAACTGAAAATGGTGATTTTTTTACCTTCCAACGTCGCTTCTCTACGTCTTACCGTCACACGCTTGTCCTCCAAGCTCTCTCCCCATCAACGGTGCCAAATTTGGTGTCACTCTAGCACAATGGTGAGTACCAATGTGAGGAGATTCACCTCATAAATGTCAATCCGTGGAGACGTCAGGACCAGTATGAAGACCGTGAGCAAGTGATGGCACAAGTGTGTGAGTGAAAGCACACAAGCATGCACACACATACACACACATGCGCACAAGGTAAGAACAAAGAGTGGAACAATGGAAGGACTTTGATTACAAAAGAACTCTCTTACAAAGCTGAAATCTACAACAAGCTACCCCAAAAATGAGCTGTCCAGCCCTTTTTATAGTTTTTTGAGTAGTTTTGGCCCTGTCCAGACCTAGTGCCCCGCCTAGTTAAAAATTAGGTTCTAGGGCTAATTTGGGGGCTCAAACGGAGTCTAAAAATTATGAAAATTGGTAGGATGATACTTCTAATACTCCTCAAGCTCAAGGACTCCTTGTTTGAACAAAATGGAGTTGAAAAAATAGAAAATGGTATTTACGATGGTTTTTAGTGATAAAAATCACTATTTTTATAGGGATTTCTTATGAAAATTTGACATGTGCTTCTTGGATCTCCCTACATGCTCCTTCTTCTTGTGTGTCCACTTCATTGATGCGCTTCCATGCTTGTGTGTGACCTTGATTGTCAACATAGGTGGACGTGCATTCTCTAAGTGGGGAATAGACTTTGTCGGTCCTATTAATCCCCCAGCCAAGGGTTCCCATGCTGAATACATTATTGTGGCCACTGACTATCTAACCAAATTGGTAGAAGTAAAAGCTACAACGAAGAACGATGCCCACACAATGGCTAAGTTCTTATTCGAGAATGTGTTCACCAGATACGGGCTGCCAATAGAGCTAGTAAGTGATAGAGGCATGTACTTCTTGAATGAAGTCATAGAAAATCTTCTCCAAGAATTCTTGGTGATACACAAGAAGTCTGCCCCCTATCATCCACAAGCTAATGGACAGGCTCAGAGCACAAATAAGATTCTATGCAATGTATTGGAAAAATTGGTTAATAATAAACGCCTTGATTGGGACAAACAACTACACCATGCTGTTTGGGCATACAGAGTTGCCTATAAAACAGTATTCCAAGCCACACCCTTTCAGATGGTGTTCGACCAAAATGCAGTGCTACCATTGGACTTTTTGATACCTACATTGAAAGTAGCACAAGAGCATGACTAGATAGGCCATGAGCTCTCCTCTAGAATCTTCGATCTTGAACAATTAAGTGAAACCTGATTGAGAGCTACAGCAAGAATTGATGCAACCAGGAAGAGACAAAAAGCATATTTGGATGCACATGTGAAGGATAAGGGCTTGAAAGCAGGAGACCTAGTCCTAGTCTACACCTTGAAGCAACATACATGGAAATTAGAAAAGAGAGGCTATGGACTAATGATTATCAATAGGATCTCCATAAGAGGAGCAGTTCAACTAGCCACTCTAGAAGGGGACATCCTACCAAGTTACATCAGTGGATGCAGAGTCAAATTATATGAGGAACCCCTCACGGAGGAGATGTTAGATCGACTCAATACTGCAAAGAAACGTAAAGCAGAGGAAAAGCGAATTTGAGAAGAAGCACAAGAAGAAGCTTTAGAACGCATCCGACGAATGAAATTGAGAAGAAAAGGTAGAGATCAGCCCATGCCTCACACTCAAGAAGCTCTAGGTTATCACATGGCCATGTGCAAGGCTTCAGGTGAAGGTTCCCATAGGATAGTCAATCGACGACCTTTTTGTGACCCTAGAAGTAGGACAAAGAGAGAGTGCGAGGACCGTGAGAGCTTTAATTGACTCATGAGCAGCCACTAGTGCAGTTCGACTTTCTTACTACCAAGAATTGCAATTGAAGGTCAATCCTATAGAGGCATATCTCATAGTGTTGGGAGGTGTTGAAAGCCCTTGCATGGGAGTGGTGGACCTTCCCCTCTACATTCAAGAGGTTCTAATGCCAGTAAAAGTGCTAGTATGTGAAGACAAGGATCTTACCGAACCTCTTGTCTTGGGCCAAGACTAGATCTATGATCATGCAGTCAACCTCAACCTAAGAATTGGACCTCTTCAGGTGTGGGTAGGCCAAAACCACCTCACGATTGAGTTAGAAAATCAAGCACTCAGGCCGCTAGAAAAGGCACCAAATCTTGGTCCCTCCAGGAACCCACATGAAGATAATGATGCTATTCTTGTCCGAAGTTCTATGGTACAGAAGATTGTCACTCTTGAGGAAGGTGCAGAAGTCAATAAGGAGTTCCCTTCTTTTCCAAAGACGATTCAAGGAAAGCAAGTCGGGCAACACACGACACAGAGGAGGCCAATGATCAAGAAGCGTGAGCACCAACCTGTGCAATATGAAGTACCTCATGCTTTCCTATGTCCCAATTCCTTGTTAGTCCACCACGGAAGCCTCCCTTAGAGAAGAAGGACAGGTGGCCCCATTCACTATCCACCTCCAACGATCACAGTCAGAGGGCATTACACAAGCCACTCCTTCAGCCCCTCCATTACCCACGGATATTGAGTTGGCCTCCATAAGTGACTTAGCAGAAGCTCCCCCCTTTGATTTTGAGACCTTCTTGCAAACAACGCAACTATCTGATGTGGATTTCTTTTCAAACACTAAAGCTCCTGGATCATCATCCCATAGAGGATGTCCACATCGAGAAGAATGACGAGTACATTGGGAGGATCAAGCACAACACATGCAAGTTGAAGACATACATGAACAAGAGGAGGCACAGGAGCATGTATCAAAGGAGAGTGAGGAGGAAGCCCCTACATACACTACACAAATCAAACGGTTATATGAAACGATCAAACCAGTACAAAAAAGGCATAATTTGTCAGAAGAGGCAAATAGAGCAATGGTGAACCAAATGCTACAAGCAGAGGATGTGGACCCTCACTTTATCAAATCTTTGAATCTTCTAGAGGATGTGGACCCTCACTTTATCGAATCTTTGTGATGTGGACTACGATACATCGTCCTCCCACTCAATATGACCAACGGAGACTAGACACAAGACTGCGAAGGGGTAAGATGATTCACATTGAAGCTTCCTCCCCACTCCTACCACAACTCACAAAGAAGTTTAAATGATCAACCCCATTAACATTGGTGCCCCCGACAAAAGCACACAAATACTATCCCCGCCATCACCACCCATCCATCCCATCGAAACCCTCACCACAAGCATTCCTGAACAACCAACATTCACCTTTCATGAACCTATATCACACACCACCCTTTTCCCATCCTTACCTTTCCCTACCTCCACCATTTCTAGCCAATTTTTTGAACCTCAGATAGGTCATCCCGCCACTCATCAAACCATAATAGGCCATCGTTCTTATCTACCAGCTGTGGGACATCCACTTGCCTCTACCCAATCATTGACACCATCATTTCCCCTCACTACAACAGTCCCTCTTTCCCAACCACGACCCACAATGCCCCCCTCAACCTCCTCCGAATACAAACCACCCTTCCCGAATTTTGGGCAAACTTTGTAACTATTATGCAACAACTTGGTGATTATAGTAAGAATCCCCTTTCCGACCCCACCTCACCCATGTTCACGCCCACCACGGACACACCACCCACCATTCTAGTATTCACAATTCACACTTCACACACAATCACGTCTGACCCCATGGACATTTCACCCTCCACAAAAACACCCACCACCACTTTTGTTCCGACATCACCACTTTTTACTTCACCCACATCACCACTTACATCCACTCTAAGCACAACATCCACCATCCCTTCCCCATTTCCCGACCCCTTGCATTTTCCACCACTACCTCTACATCCACTTCATTTAGTCATGCACTAGATACCATGTTTGAATATGCCACACAGCTTAAACAGGAATATTGAATATTGGAAGAGGACAACAAAGAGTTATGTAATCTGTGTGCCCACCTCCAAGCACGCATTGATGCCTTGGAGTTGCATAATACTGAATTGCAACAAGAATATACCTCACTCAAGCAATCTTATGCTGAGATTGAGGCCAAATATACAGAGACAGGTAAGGTGACCGAAGAGCAACTCAAAGATCAACTAGCCCTCAATGCTCGATTATAGAGAAACATGGCATTACTTCGATGACACCTAGCAGTCGCCCAAGAAGAGAATAGAAGGCTACAACAACAAAATCAAGAAAATCTAGAAGCGGCCATTGAAAACACTCCAAGGGCACCCATAGATCTTGTTGAGTTTTAGGCTATTCCCTCATAAAATATCGAGCAGATATTAGAAAATTATGCAAACCTCTTGGAAGCGCACGATCGACTTACAAACCGGGTGAAGGAACTACAAAGACAACCAGTGCCCACACCACATACAATAGAACCTAGAGAGATGGTTAGCATCGCTACTTCACCACCACCAAAATCCTCAACCGACAACGAGCTACTCGAGCTATGACAATAGGTCACTGAGTTAAAGATGAAATTATTACAATACGAACGACCACCATCTCCACCCAATCAATCTTCAGCAGAAGAGGCAGTTACCATTCCAGTTGAAGAGACCTTCGAAGACAGTTATGAGCCTCAACCTCTCCCAAGAGGTAGAGTCACCGATGAAGGACAAGACACATATGAGGAACCCCCTCCTGCATGGATGAAACAAGTAGAAGAGATGCCAAACTCACGAAGAGCGAATAGTCACTCAGAGGTTTGCCATGAAAGCTATTGAGGATATTGTGCTTCAATCAGAATATTTCAAGAAAGTGGCTCCTAGACAACTAATAACCAGTTAAAAACTACTGTATAAGCCTTACTTTGTGCTATTGGTAGATTACAATGCTGAGATTAAATGAGTCACCAATCGGTATCCTTCATTTGCAACACAATTCCAACCGAAAGACATCCTTGAAGCAGCCAGAAAAGGGTCCATATTCCAACCCACCTGGCAGCAAAAGTTACTAGAGACTTATCCAGAGATGCTCCAAACATGGGACCATGCCCCCATGCACTTAAAGTATAATCCATGCTTTGGGCCAGTGCAATGAAGACGATCATGGAAAGCCTTTGCCATAAAATTTTAGAATAATGCTAATTGCAAAGAATGGCTCAACTACCCATCCATTGCTCCACCAAGAGGCACACCATCCGTTGCCTACATGATGGATACTATCAGACACTCGATGCCACGACTACAACCCATGCCCGATGTCACTGCTTAGATGATGCTAAAGATCCTGGACATGATGCAAATAGTACTGAAAACTTTCTGCAATGTACGTAACATCCAAGCTTCTATCCCGAGCTTTATAAATGGTAATTATGACTTACTCTATGACATGAGCACAACTCCTAGTATTCGGGTTGCTTATGCTTGGCATGCGAGGATCAGATATCTCCGAGCTTGTTATAAACAAACATTTGACGACATGTTTACCACTGGTTTTTGGGAATATCTCTCTGAAGTGTTCGTGCCATGACCAACCCATCTTCTATAGCTATTTGCATGCAAACAAGCTATGCATTGAGAGCTATATACAACACCACAATCTGACATTCCTTGTGTGATTAATTGGGATGCTCTTCAAAGAGATCTAGTCAGGGGACTAAGGATCAGAGAACACGAGCTAGCCACAGACGTAGTCCAATACTACATCGATCACCCCATGGAGCAAAGGTCTGTCAGAGACGACAGACGCTAGGGGGGGAGAGTGTTGGCATCTTGGAAGAAGCAAGTATGGGCATACACGCAGATCTAAGAGTGAGGCAACCAATCAAATTTTTTCAATCCTCAAATTATTTAAAAGTGATTCTCATCACTGAAAACCATTGTAAATACCATTTCACCTTTTTGTAGCTCCATTTTGTGCAAGCCAAGGAGTCCCCGAGCTTGAGGAGCTTTATAAGTATTTGCCTTTTAAATTTCATAATTTTCAGAGCTCGTTTTAGCCTCCAAAATAGCATAGGAACCTAATTTTTAACTAGGCCGGACACTAGGTCTGGACAAGACCAAAGCTAGTCAAAAACTATAAATAGAGCTAGAGATCTCTTTGTTCTTGCCTTGTGTGCACATGTGTGTGCATGTTTGTGTGCTTCTCACTCACACACTTACGCCATCACTTGTTCGAGGTCTTCATACCATCCTCATGTCTTCCTAGATTGACATTAAAGGAGGTTCTACTCACTACTCAGCTCCACCAACCAACCCTAATTTTGAGATTAGGGTAGAGAAACCCTGTTGGAACACAACAATCACAAATTGATGATTACAAAGAGCTTGGAGCAAGTCTATGATCAGATTGAAGTTCAAGAAGTCACTTGAGAAAGAAAAGAGATCTCAGAAGTGAAGCTTGTATACATATGTACATTAGAGTTGGAAATTCTTGTAATTTGAGTATAGATAATCCTTAGGATGATAAGGAATAATGTAATAGATGCAGGATAAGTCTAGAACTATATGTATATAAGTCAATGATATAAAGATAGATGAGAGAGAGTCATCAGAAGACAAGTGTCATAGAGATAGATGTGAAGAGAGTCATCTTCAGAAAATAGCAACGAGTATTTCGTAGATTTTTCTTAGTCTGGTCACGTGGATCAGAAATCCTTTTGTACACATCTAATCTAGAAGCTAATGAAGCTATGTTCAAAGTTTCATAATCTAATTCTTCTTCTGCTGTGAGTATGATCAATAGGAACATGTGTATGTAGAGTTTGCAGATAGACTTCTTAGAGTCGCGCATTTTTTCGTGTCAATGTTTTGCTTAGATCTCAGTGCACAGTGTAAAGTTTTTGATGAGTGAGCATTCAAAATCTAATTTAGAAGGTAAGGAATCTATGGTTAAAAGCATCTAGCAAAACGGGATCTATGCTGTGAGAAATCAACCTTAGAAGTTAGCTATGTCAAAGTCGCTTGTTTAGAAAGATAGTTTTTGACATACTTTTGATCTTAAGAACCAAATTAAAGTTTTAATGATTCTTTTGAAGAACTAATGGTTGATATGATTGCGCAAAGGTAGTGTGGAGATATGTGTATCATTGATTTGAAGAAATCTGAAGATATGTGCAGATAATGAAGTCCATTTCTGAAGCAGACTTTTTGAAGAAAGAATTTCTTTACTTAGAGAAGTGTTAGTGAAAGTTTTGATAAAAGAAGACAATATTTGTGTAAAGTTTGATCCATAACTTATATAGAAGTGTTCTTAGATCAATATAGATCAGACCTTTGGAGATTAAAAAGTTTCCAACAGTGGTATCAGAGCAGAAGCTGCAATACAAGTGAAGTAAGAGTATTGGAAGTTCCGACTGTTGCAGACATTGAAGTTTTTTCAAATTAAAGGAGCACAGGATCAAAGTTTGAAAGAAAATTTGAAGGAGAATCAAGTACGAGTTCAAAGGATCAAGAAGGATTAAAGCTTCATATCCAAGGTACATTCTATTATTATAAATCATAGTAATTGCAAACATAGAAGATCAAAGATGGGAGAAAGCTTGCAGATTGATAAGCTAGATAGGGAGAACTATCCAACTTGGTCCATGAGGATGGAGGCACACCTCATGAGCAAAGATTTGATGGCATTCATTACAGGAGAAGAAGAAAAGCCTGAGTTTGCAGATCCTAGTATTCCAACTAGGGAAGAGCTTGCAGATTTGAAGACCTGGATGAGAAAGGATGCTCAAGCTAGAAACATCATTTACATGGTTGTAAATGATTATCTTCTACCTCACATCAGAGGATTAGAGAGTGCAACAGATGTGTGGAATGCCTTGGAAGAGAATTTCCAAAACACAACTAAGTCAAGGAAGTCCTCATTATGGGCAGAATTCACAACTTTCAAGAAGAAGAGTTCACAATCAATTTCTAATTATGTGGCAAGGATGAAGGATATTGCAGATAGCTTGGGAGCAGTAGATGAAGACATTGAAGAGGATAAGTTGGTAAGGCAAATACTTACAGGTATGAGAGGAGATGAGAAGTGGAAGCCTTTCATATTGTCCATAGAATTGTCACTAGATGACTTTAATCCTGATCTTAATCAATTGTTAGGACACATGCTAACTTTTGAGCAGGACATTAAAGGAGACAATGATAGGAGTGCAAGTCAAGCTATGTACTCCAAGGACAAGAAAAAGAATGGTAAAGGGAAGTAGTTAACTGATGATGAAGGATCTTCAAGTCAAGCTAACTTTACAAAAGGGAAGATGAACTTCAGAGGTAAATGAAGAGGAGGTAAGAACAAAGATAATACTAAAGCTTGTTGGATTTGTGGCAGAACCAATCATTTGGCAAATGATTGTTGGTATAACAATCAAAATGGAGGAAATAATAATCAAGGTTTTAATCAAAGAGGTAGAGGAGGTAGAAACCAAAGAGGCAACTTCAGAGGAAGAGGTGGTAGGACTTTATATGCTAGAGGAGGTGGAAGAAGCTTTCAATCTCAGTCCTACAACAACAATTATATAATTATGCATCAGATCAGAAGGATGATATGACCCTCATTTTGAATGCAACTCATGAATCAGTAGGAGAAGATCAGAGGTTGTTTTATATTGACTCAGGATGTCGCAATCATCTGAGTGGAAATATATCACTGATGACTGATATGGAAGCAAAGGTGAATGGACATACAGTTCAAACAGGTGACAACACCAAGCATAAGGTGGAAAGCATTGGATCAGTGAAGACAAAAAATGGAAGTACACACTTGAGCAAGGTACTTTATGTTCTTACTATTCCTAAAAATTTGATAAGTGTGGGGCAAATTGTGGAGAAGGGATATGAAGTCAGATTCACAAATGATGGTGTCTATGTGCAAGATCCAAATCAAGGATATAGAAACATCATTGCAGGTAAAAAGGAAGGAACGCTGTTTACTCTCAAAGTCCAAGGTAATGTGGACATGCTTTGTTTACTTATGGAAGTCAAAAGATGTCTGAGTTAGACCTATGGCATAAAAGGCTAGGTCATCTCAATGAGAGAGCCATAAAGGAAATGTCAAGGAATGATGTGGTTCTTGGTTTGCCAAAAGTTGAAGGGCAACACATGGTGTACAAGTGTGAATCTTCTCAATTAGGTAAAGCACACAAAAGTTCATACAATAAATCAGGATATAAGTATTCAAATATGCTTGAATTGATTCATACAGATGTGTGGGGTCCTTCGAGGGACTATAGCATAAATGGATCCAGATATTATGTGTTGTTTGTTGATGATGCAACCAGGTGGATTACTTTATATGTAATCAAGGACAAATCAAAAGTGTTCAAGACATTCAAGAATTATCATGCTTATGCAGAAAGGATTACAGGACAAAAGCTCAAGAGGTTGAGATCAGATGGAGGGGGAGAGTATTTTTCTAAAGAGTTTGATGATTTTTTGTGGAATGCAGGTATAAAAAGAGAAGTAACTTGCACGTACTCTCCTCAACAAAATGGAATTGCAGAAAGAAGAAATAGAACTCTTGTAGAGTTTGCAAGGGCAATGATGAAAGAAAAGAATTGCCCAAATTATTTATGGGCAGAAGCTATCAACACTGCAACATACCTTGTGAATAGGTTACCTTGTAAAGCTTTGGATGGAAGAACTCCTTATGAAGCATGGTGGGGTAAGAGACCTACTCTTGATCATTGTAAAGTATTTGGATGTTTAGCATATGCTTATGTACCTTCACAATTGAGACATAAGCTAGAAACCAAAGCAGAGAAGTACGTGTTTATTGGGTATGATGATAGACTGATGGGTTACAGATTGTGGAGTCCATCCACAAAGAAATTTGTTGTTACCAAAGATGTTACATTTGATGAGCAAAGCACATGGTATACAGGGTCAACAATTGATTATGCAGGTGTTGAAGAAATACAAAGGAAAGGGAAGGCAAAAGTAAATGTGTATGAAGAAGATATTGATGATGTTGACTATAAAAGCAAATTGCAGGATAATGTTGAAGATGGGCCAAGATTTGATCCAGAATCAAATGTGGCTGAGACTTCAAGAAGTGCAGAGGTCAGAAGATCCTTGAGAGAAAGGAAAGAGCCTATCAGGTATAGCTATGATACATCTTTTCTAACAGCAAAAGATTATGCTTACATTGTGAAGACAGAAGAGGATCCAATCACATATGAAGAAGCTAAAGGTAAACAGAATTGGGAGAAGGCAATGCAAGAAGAGTATGATGCTCTACTTGAAAATGAAACATGGGAATTGGTGCCAAGACCAAAGAATCAGAAAGTCATTGGATGTAAGTGGGTGTATAAAACAAAAAGGTTTGCAGATGGTAAGGTGTCTAGATACAAGGCTAGACTGGTGTTCAAAGGTTATGCTCAAACTTATGGGGTAGATTATGATGAAACCTTTAGTCCAGTTGCTAAGATGTCTACAATTAGATCATTGATTGCTATTGCTGCTTGTAAAGGTTGGAAGTTATCACAACTAGATGTGAAGAATGCATTTCTGAATGGATACATTGCAGATGAAGTGTACATGGAGAAACCAAAAGGCTTCATGGATTCAATTGGATCAGATTATGTGTGTAAGCTCAAGAGAGCTTTGTATGGGTTGAAGCAGGCTCAAAGAGCATGGAATTACAGGCTTGTTAAGTTCTTGAATGAATGTGGATTTCAAGCATCAAAGGCAGATAGTAGCTTGCTAGTGAAGGCAAGTGAAAATGGATACATATACATGTGTATTTATATTGATGATATTATTGTCACAGGTATAGATGCTCAAGGAATCAATGAGATTAAGAAACAAATAGAGAAGGAGTTTAAGATAAGTGATTTGGGAAACTTATCTTATTTCTTAGGAATGTAGATTGTATATACTCAACATGGAGTATATGTTACACAAGAGAGGTACTTGAAGAATCTTTTGGTAAAATTCAACATGGAGGTTAGGGAATCGTGCTTAGCTAATACCCCATAAAGCGGAGGGAAGACCATGTAGAAGGTGCGTAGCAAGCCATGTTGGTCTTGTCTACTCTCGAATATGGTGGTTGTGTACCTCTATATGCTTTGTCCTTGCATGATGCACTGGACTATAGCACTCTGTCTATTTGAAAATATTTGAATGGGTTCATGTACTCTTACATCAAGATAACTAAAAATCTTTTGCAACCAAACTGACTAGAGTAGTTGCAAATGTTGCACGATATTCAGCTTCACACAATGAAGTGGCAATAGTGGGTTGTCTCTTCGAGAGCCATGAGATAAGACAATCTCCAAGATAAAAACAAAATCCTCTAGTACATTTTCTTGTGTCTCTATCACCTGCCCAATCAGAATCTGAAAATCCTTTTAGTAACAAATGTGTAGATTTCAAAAATACCATAGAATAATTTGAAGTTCCCTTCAAATATCGAAAGATCTGCTTTACTGCTTTCCAATGTAACATTGTCGGATTCTGCGTGAACCTTGATACTTGAGAAACTACAAACTGTATATCAGGACACGTATTGCACAAATATATCAGGCAACCAACTACTTGACTATATAGAGTAGCATCAAATGGCTCTACATCTTCTACCATTTGTAAAGACATGTTTTGATCCATAGGTGTTTGCATAGGTTTAGAATCACCCATCTGAAACCTTTCCAAAAGTTTCTCAATGTACTTCTGTTGTGTCATATAGATACACTTATCTCAAAACAGAAACTGAATCCCAAGATAATAATGAAAAATGCCTAAATCATTCACATCAAATGTTTGCTTCAATTGTTCTTTGAACATTTGCAAATCTTCATCTCTGGGACTTGTGACTATAATATAATCCACATAAATGATTGCTTTAATCATCATACCTATTTCAGCTTTAACATAAAGAGTTGGAGCTACATCTAAGTTATGGAAATCAATGGACAAAAGATATGTGTGTATCTTTTCATACCATGCTCTAGGTGCCTGTTTTAAACCATACAAAGCTTTTATAAGCTTACACACTAAGTGTTTTTTACCTGTCTCTTCAAAACCTTCTGGCTGCTGAATATACACATCCTCATGTAAATCACCATTAAGAAAAGTAGTCTTAATGTCAAGTTGATATGTATGCCAACAAAAATGTGCTGCAAAAGCAAGTATTGACCTAATAATAGTCATCCTAGACGTAGGAGCAAATGTCTCATCATAATCAGTACCTTCTTGTTGCACATATCCTTTGACAACCAATCTTGCTTTGTACCTGTCAATAGTACCATCTGCTTTCCTTTTTATTTTGAAGATCCATTTTACACCTATAGCCTTCTTTCCCTCTCGTTACTCTCATAGCTACCAAGTTTAATTCTTATGAATAGAATCAATCTCTTCTTGCATAGCTTTTCTCCAAATAAGAATGTTAAGTGCATCTTTAACACATGCACGTTCATCTTCAACAATGGCAAGTGCCAAAATATCATGAATCTCAAAGTCTTCAGCAAAACTTACATGATCTCTTTGTTGTTGCTGTCTAGTCTCACTTCTTGTTCTTATATGATCTTGCTGTTGTTGTCTAGTCTGACTCCTTGTTCTTCCTATAAAAGTCTTTATACCACTATCTTTCCAAAGTCTGATATAACCAAGTAGGTGTATCCTTAAATAGTGGTGAAACTCTTTCTGAACCTTTAGCTTCCATAGGTTTTGGAACTTGTCCTACCGAGGTACTAGGACTTTCTAGAACTTTAACTTCTTCCATTTTTGGAATCAAAGTCTCTTGTGGAACTAACTCTGTAGAAGGTTGTGAAATTCCTCTTTCTTCCACTTTTTCTTGAATCCTAGGAATTTTAACTCCCTCCTGATATGGCTGAACATGTACATCGAGAATCTTTCTAAAAAATCCATAGTCATTT
The DNA here is from genome assembly GCA_020310875.1 of Ceratopteris richardii. NCBI lineage: Eukaryota > Viridiplantae > Streptophyta > Polypodiopsida > Polypodiales > Pteridaceae > Ceratopteris > Ceratopteris richardii. The sequence continues at coordinate 32,748,270 of CM035415.1, forward strand.
TCACTAATGAACTCTTGAATTTTTGCATCTTTATCATAAACCTTATTTTCAACAATATGGGCATTACGTGAAAGAATAACTTCACCTCTATCACTTCTAAGAATCTGGATAGTCTCATGACTTTCATTTTCAACCATAGCTACAAACTTCTTGAACATGGGAAAGACTTCTGACTTCAACTTAAGACCATAGATCCATGAGTATCTTGTAAAATCATCAACAAATAGAACAAAATACCTAAAACCTTGAATAGATTCTGCTCTCATAGGTCCATTAACATCTCAATTAATAATATGCAATTTTTTGGTAGTTGTAATATGACCATGTTTCTTGAAAGGTAGTTTATGCATCTTACCTTCAAGACAACCTTCACATATATTTGAATCATCTGGTAGCTTGAATGAGGGTAACTCTCAATCATACCTCTGTTTTTTATACTTTTTGAGCGCTCCAAAACTAATATGTCCAAATCTTTCATGCCATAGCTTCATATCTTCCATTGGTGACGAAGATTTGACTCCATATGCCTCACTGATTTTCGACAAAACAAAAATCCCTCCTCTATGTTGACCTTGCAAAATACACTTGTCTTCTTTGTGTGATAAGATCTTTAAAAGATCTCTCTCAAATACAACTTTAAAACCATCACCTAAAAATGCAAATATAGATAACAGATTCTTCTTCATTTAGGTACATATAAAACATTTGAAATCTGAAAATTACCACCTTCTCTTGACTTTAGGGTTACTGTACCTATTCCTACAACATCCAAATCATTGCCATCTGCAATAGTAACTCTTCTACCTGAAGAATAGGAAAGAGAAAAAAACACATCTCTGCAACCTGTCATATGCTTTGTAGCACCTAAGTCAAATATCCAAGGACTTGCTGAAAGAACTTGTAAAGCTGCTTGATCAAAAGCTACTTCCTCAATGGTGATACAAGCATAAAGATCACCTTGTGATTTCCCTTTTTTATCATCTTCTGCAACATTACCTGATGCTTTTTTCTTTTCTGCGGCAATCCTCTTATAACATGTTTTAAATGTCCAGGTTTCTTGTAGTAAAAACATATTACTTCCTTCTTCTTAAAAGACTTCTCTTTAGATGTAGTAGAAACAGAATCTGAAGTAGAAGGTGAGAGGGACCTACGTTCCTTCTTGGATTGCTTTTCCTTCTTATCCTTCTTCTTCTTTTTACCCTTTGATGAAGATGAAAGTGCTGCTTCATTCTCTTCCATTCCCTTCAACTGATCTTCATCTTGAAGTAACAAGAACTCTAGCTCTTCAAATGTAACCTCTCTATCTCTTGTGGTAAGGGTAAGAGTGGTTATAAAAGATCGATATGAAATAGGAAGTGAATTAATCAACGTATTTACAATTTCTTCATCTAATATCTCAACTCCTACATTTAGAAGTTGATCTCTCAAGTCAACAAGTCTCATAATGTGGGTTTGAATTGACTCACCAGCCTTCATCCTCATATTTGCTAGTTGTCTCCTCAAGTGAGCTTTACTAGTAGGATTTTCGCTCTGAAAAAAATTCTCAAGCTTCAACCAAGCTTGTCTAGAACTTTTGCAAGATCTGATCTATGGTAGAATATGTTTTTTGACACTCATTGCTATGAATGAAAGTGCTAAAGCATCTCTAGCATCCCATCTTGTCTGATCTTCAGTAGGAGGAACTGTAGGTAAAGACCTACCTGTGACTTTGGATGTTTTAGTGGTTACCTATTCTTCAATTGGTTATGTAATAGTAATTCCAGTACCTCTTGAAGCTGTTGTAGCCCTTTCTTCACCTTCTCGTCTGGGTCTTGTTAAGGATCCATTGACGATACTCCATAAATCCTTTGTCACTAAAATATTCATCATCATGAAACTCCACATGCGATAATTAGAAGATCCATCTAGCTTGTCCTCAATCTCAATTCTAATCTCACTCATCTTAACTAAGTGTGTATGTCAATTATGCTCTGATACCAAGCAATCATGCTCTGATACCAAGCAATTATGCTCTGATACCAAGTGTTGGAATTTGGGACCCCAAGATCCTTCCAAACTAAAACCTTTTGAGCATACACAACTTAATGGACAAGATGATATGTGAGATAGAGAAAGAAAGAGATCTTGAGATAAGGATAGAGAACGTAAGCAGGATGCTTACTCACTAAAAAATAGATGTCCAAATTACAACATGGGAGTACTACTCAACCATATAAAGTGGTGCACTCACTAATGGAAGAATATCCAAGAAGATGATGATACAAAATTTAGATTATGTTGAAATAATCTAAGTATGTGAAGTGAATAAGCAGCAAAGCTAACCTTATTCTCACAAAATAGTGTAACAAAATTGTAAATCAACCAGCCCTAATCTTGAGATTAGGGTAGAGAAACCCTAAAAACAAAATATAAGGTTAACTCACAAAAGATAGTTACCACCACCTTGTAGAAGACTTGTTGCTCCAAGAGAGTGGCCTCTCCTTCACCAAAACTCCACCTCCTCAAGAGTGTGTCAACACTCTCTCTTCAAGAAGACCTTCAAACTCTAGCTTGAAATCTTTGAGTGAGTGATCCATAATGAGCCAAGCCTCTTCTTTTATAGTATTTGTGATCCCTTCAAAAGCACTACTAAAAGCTACGATCGATAAAACTAAAGCATGATCGCTGTCGAACTATGATCAACTCAAAAAATCCATCATCGTTTTAGCTTTTCCAACAAAAGTTTTATTCTCATCGTGATGCTGCACCGGGACTTGAATGCACATGGGTAATTTGAAAGTGTTTTGCTTTATCCATGCTATCGACCTGCTTTTGATGTAGAAGATGCTAAAGGAATATATACTATAGTTAGTTTGCTATAACTATTTTTCGACCAATGAAGACATTGCTTCCAACACCTTCTAGAGTGGCCAATGGAACTGCACTGCTACAGGAAATTCTATTAATGATCATGGGTCCATATCCTCACTTTTCAAATTTACAGGCATGTTGCTTTAGTGTATAAACCAACACTAAGTCTCCCTCTTTCAATCCTTTATCCCTGATGTGTGCATCAAAGTATGCCTTTTTTCTTTTCGTTGTAGCATAGATGCATGCTGCCGCTCATAGTGTGGTCTCACCTAAGCATTCTAGATCCAATATCCTAGACAACTCGTGTCCATTCCACTCATGCTCTTGTGCTACCTTTAAAGTCAAGTGTAGAAAGTCTAATGGTACCACATTCTATCCAAAGACCATCTAAAATGGGGTGGCATTGAGTACCATTTTGTAGGCAACTTGGTAAGCCCAAACAACATGATGAAGTTGTTTATCTCAATCAGAGCATTTATTATTTACCAATTTTGTCAATACATTACATAGGATCTTATTTGTGCTCTCGGCTCATCCATTAGTTTATGGATGACAAGGGCCATACTTCTTATGTATCACCAAGAATTCTTGGAGGAGGTTTTCAATAACTTCATTCAAGGAGTGCATACCTCCATCACTTACCAACTCTATTGGTAACCCCTATCTAGGGAACAAATACAAAATACATCATTGCTTTCAGCCATGGCCATTGAATAAAATATCATAATGCAGAAAAATGGTTGTATCTCAAAAAGTTGAATAGAACTACCTTCTCGAGCTCTACTAAACTTGTAGCAGATTTTGAGCCGCTTGTATTGGTAAACCAAAACCTATATGTATGGCACAAAAGGACGAAATTTCCTACACAAGCACTACAATAGTGCATTTGAAGGCAGAAACAAGGTGAGATCAAAATTTTGATGCCACATAGCAAAGTTGTTTTGAAATCATAATCGCTCTAAGTATGCTCAACATGATCATGTTCTAAAGCTAGAAGAACATGTCTCATCTCTGTGGTGGGATCCCTGTCCAAATGATTCAAAACACTATCTGGCTTTACACTTTGATAAACTTGTTGAAGTACAAAGTAGTGAATGAATGATAAGGGTGGATCAAAAAACATCCTTGCCCAATTTACTTGTCTCTAGGCACAAACATATAAAATGGGTGGATTCCAATTACTATTCCATTTATGGGCATGAATGGTGCATGGAATTAGTAATTCAGATGGGATTTCTTATCTCTCGCAAGACTTTGAAAATTCTTGATTTAATTTGGAAAAATTGAAGTTTGTTTGGCTCAAAACATCTAACTTGGATGTGTATACAATGGTATATTTGCAACCAACATTTACGTGATCTTTTGTACCAAACTAGAGGACTACTTGGTCCAAATGGATTTAAAAATCCTATGTAAACTAGAGCAGAAAGTATTCCATTGACTTATGAAAAACCATACCATATCTTGACCAATTCAAAATAAAAAATTGTCCCATTGAGGACACTTTTCTCAAAGACTTTAGCTAAAAGTTCTTGGGATTTGTCAAACTTATGATCAATTCCTAATTTCACTGTTCTAGAGTGTACTGAACTCTAGAAAGCCATGAGACTTATGCTAATGACTAGAAGCAAACCCAAATGACTAATTCAATTTAGACTTATCATATTTTGAAGATTGAAAAGATTCTTGTACAAAACATCTATCTAGGTTGTTTAATTTAGTTACTTGATTCTAACCGACTAACCCTCGACTTTTGTGAAAAGAATTAGATACCATATATGCATCAAATCCAAAAGATTCGAAAGGCCAAAAGAGAAAACTAAAACTCTATACAATTAATTCAAACTTCAAAGATATGTAAACTTGAGAGGATTCAATTTCTAGATGACTCAAGTCTTTAACTTCTCAAAGAACTATTTCAACAAGGTATTGAAGCATTTTTTCTATCTTTAAGAGAAATAATATGGATTCTCAAAAATATTCAGAGCAAATCTAAAACATCATCCAACCACAAGAGACTAGTGTGGTATCCAACATCAGTGTGTCAATGCATTGAGGTTCTATTGATGAGTTTTTCTCAAATAATGCTCCACTTGAAACTAAGTTCATGCCTATATTCAATCTTTATAACTACTTACTACGAATGCAATTCTTATGCATTGCTTTGAGTTAAAAGATTGAATTTACCAAGTTATACTAGGAACTTTTTCTTAACTTAGTCATTCTACTCCTTATTTAGAAGGATCATTTCAATGTCAAAGTCCTAATTTTTCATAAAATTATCAAATATTTCTAAATCAACACTTTATCTTGAAGTGTTTCATGATCCAAATAAGAACAAGTATGTGCCTTATTTGAAAAAGAAGATCTAGGAAATTACTAACTTCATATCTTCTGCTTCTTAGATCTTGAAGTATCTTGAGATTGTTATATTATCCTCCTTGAATTTGAACTTCTTTCTTGAAGTTTTTAATTCCCTTGAGAATCAAATCTAATTTCAAGATTTATTCTAGGACTAAAAGATAATTATCATCCCACGGTCCGATGTCCCATACCATCTTTCCTACATCAATCTGAGTATAAAATCTGGTGTCCCATACCACCCTATTTTATATTCACATTGATGTGTGAGTGATAGTTATCCTAAAGTCTAAACATCTCATCATAGAGTACCTTCTTCCTTCAATTCTTTACGAGAATTTTGAAGTTTCAGGCATTACCTCTAACTAGATTTACTAGGCTTTGATCCCTTCACATGATCGTTTCATGATCTTGTGCTTTCCTTTGGGAAGTTGAAAACCTTTGGATGGAAAATCCATCCTTCTTTTCTAGGGTTTTGAAAAGAAAACCATTTAAAATTCCAAGTTCTTGAATTTCTCAAATTCAAGTCCAATTGGTTATACTTGACCAATTTGTAGCAAGAATAGTTATTTACTTCTTGTCTTTAGATTCCTTTCTTAACTACAACTTTAAATAGCTACCTCGAGGATTTTTGAGGAATCTCTGAGTGTAAATTTTTACACAAATAAGGACTCAAAATCTAAGTTCGAAGGTAAGCCATCTATGTCTAAAAACATTTGATTAAATGGGTTGTAGATTGAGAGAACCAAGTAGTTAAAGTTGCATATGTAAAAGTCGCCTGCAGAGAAAGCGTGTTTCAGACATATGTTTACATTGAAGTAAATCTGAAGTTTTATAAGCAAACACTAAATGAGTGTTTGTATCAAAGTTTCATAGAAAACTTTCATCATTTCATCAATCAATGAATGAGTTTTGTGAAGCAGACTTTTCCGAGTGAAGCTATAGCTCACAGAAGTGAGAGAGATTCATAATTTAGAAAATATTCTCCAAAACTGAAGAAGGTTTTGAGTTATGCTTCATATAGAGTGTTAGTTAGGTTGTCTTTTGGAGATTAATCATCTCCATCAATATTGGCTTCTGCACCTCCTTCATGAGTTACATTCTTCTGCACCATAGAACTTTGGACAAGAATAGCATCGTTATCATCATGTGTGTTCCTGGAAGGACTAGGAGTTGGTGCCTTTCCTAGTTGCTTGGGTTCTTGATTTTGTAACTCAATTGTGATGCAATTTTGGCTCACCCATACGTGAAGAATTCCACTCCTTTGGTTTAGGTTGAGTGCATGATCATAGATCTAGTCTCGACCCAAGACAAGAGGTTTGCTGAGATCCTCATCTTCACACACCAACACTTTCACTGTCATAAGAACATCTTGATGGTAAATGGAAAGCTCCACCTCGTCCATGCAAGGGGTTTCCACACCTCCCAATTCTATGAGATATGCTTCTATAGGAGTGATAATTAATTGCAATTCTTGAAAGTAAGAAAGTCTAATTGCACTAGTGACTGCACCTGAGTCAATCAAGGCTCCTATAGTTCTTGCACTCTTTATGTGTCCTACTTCTAGGGTCACAAAGGGTTGTTGATCAATTATTCTATGGGAACATACACCTGATGCTTCACACATGGTTATGTGATATCTTGGAGCTTCATAAGAATGTGACCTAGGATGATCTCTACCTTGTCTTCTCAATTTCATTAGTCAAATGTGTTCTAAGGCTTTTGCCTGCACTTCTTGTCAAACTCACTTTTCCTCTTCCTTACATTTCTTTGCAGTGTTCCATCGAATAATCATCTCCTCAGTGAAAGGTTCTTGATATAATTTGACTCTGCATCCGCTAATGTAACTAGGTAGGATGTCACCTTCTAGAGTGGCCCATTGGACTGCTCAACTTGTTGATATTCTATAAATAATCATAGGTCCATAGCATCACTTCTCGAGCTTTCATGCATGTTTTTTAAATCTATATACCAAGAGTAAAACTCCTGTTTTTAAGCCTTTATCCTTCACATGGGCATCAAAGTAAGCCTTTTGCCTTTTCTTGGCCGCATATATTCCTGCAGCTACTCTCAATGTTGTTTCACCTAAGTGTTCTAGATCAAAGACTCTAGATGAGAGCTCATGGCCTGTCCATTTATGCTCTTGTGCTACTTTCAGAGTGGTATCAGGAATTCTAATGATAGCACTGCATTTTGGCCAAACACCATCTTATAGGGTGTGGCATGTAGTACTGTTTTATACACAACACTATATGCCCAAATAGCATGGTGTAGCTGTTTACCCCAATCACAACATTTATTATTCAGCAACTTTGTCAATACATTGCACAAGATCTGATTTGTGCTCTCGACTTGTCCGTTAGCTTGTGGATGATAGGGGGCAAACTTGTGACTTGTATTTGGTGAACACATTCTCAAATAAGAACTTAGTAGTGGTTTGAGCATTGTGCTTCATTGTAGCCTTCACTTCTACCCACTTGGTTAGATAGTATGTGGCAACAATAATGTATTCAGCATATGAACTCTTAGCTGGGGAATTAATAGGACCTACAAAGTCTATTCACCACTTAGAGAATGCCCATCCTCCCATCATGGGTTTTAGTGGCATTTCGTGCTTATGTATCGAGTACTATGTTTGCTGACAAATATCAAACCTCGTCACATAGGTATGTGCATCCATGTGAAGTGTTGGCCACCAAAGACTTGTGAAAAGAATTGCTTTGATCACATGGTCTGGTCCAAAGTGTCCTCCTGTTATACCTTCGTGAGCAATCTCTTAGATCTTGAGATATTCACTCTCATGGGCACATAGTCTTAGGTATTCATCTCTTCGGCACTTGTATAAATTATCTCCAATGAGTGAATAATCTAGTGCTTCTTGTTCTAAGCTCTTTCTTCTAGCCAATGTCATCTCTTGAGGGAATGTTTTTGTCCTCAAAAAGACTACCAAAGGTTCACTCCAATCTGGCACTATAGACACTTGATATAGAGTGGCATGTTCCACCGGTGGTCTAGTAGCAGAGATTTGGCATTCCTTACATAACATATGGACATGTACTTCCATAGTTAGCCAATATATCCCTAACCTTTGTAGAGTCTATAGGGTCCTACGTCTGGAGTGATGTTGCTAAAGTGCACCTACATGTGCTATTTGCAACCATTTTGCATGTTTTTCTTCATCTACAGAGAAAGCTAGTATGCCTTGATTTGTGTGTTTATATATGTTGGTTGCTAGTATGTGGTATTTTTGAGATCTCACTACTTCTTTATCTTTGGTTATGAGAACATGATGTTTAGGTCCCAATGTGAAAATAGGCACTATAGTTTTAGCCCAATCAAGGACTACTTCTAGATTGAACAAGTAGGCATCAAGAAAGTCATCTGGTACTCCTTGAGGGGACTCTCCGAAAGTTAGTCTAGAAAGGTGATCCACCCTAAGGTGAGTCCTACCTTTCCTAAGCACAACTTCAAAGTCATATTCCATTAGTAAGAGGAACCATCTTACTAATTTGCATGTATTGCAAGGTTTGTTCACTAGATATAGCAATGCTTGATGATCTGTAAAGAATTTAAACTTATTTGCAAGCAAATAATATCTAAAATTTTTAACTGCATACACCATGCCTAATCCTTCTCTTTCCGTAGTGATATAATTTTGTTCAGCTATATTCAATTGTCTACTTGCATACACAATAGGAAGATCCATATTACCTTCACCAGTAGGTTGTGCTAGAACACACCTAATAGCATAATTAGATGCATCCACATGAACATGAAATGGCGTATTCCAATTTGGCATAGTCAAAATTGATGTTGAACATAGTCCTTGTTTAAGCTCATTAAAGGAGTTTTCACATTCATCCATCCACTCAAAGTTAGTCAAAAAGGCATACAAAGGCTTTGCAATGATTTCATACATATGAATGAAATGTCGATAATATCTGCAATGCCCCATGAAAGCTTGTACCTCCTTAACATTTTTTGGTCCATGTAGCTCTACAATAGCTCGAACTTTATCCACATCTGTGGATATGCCATTCTTTGACACTATGTGTCCTAGAATCTTGCCTTCCTTGACCATAAGAACACACTTTTTGGGGTTCACACAGACTTGATACCCTCTACATTTGTCAAAGATTTGTCCTAGTTCAGGTATATGTATTTGTCTGATGTTGGAATGAGCACATAGATCATCAACATATACTTCCAAGTTTTTACGCAAGAAATCTTTAGACACATGACACATGAGCCTTTGAAAGTAGCTCGCGCATTGGTGAGACCAAATGGCATTACCCGAAAAGTGAATATGCCCCACTCTATAGCAAAAGTCATCTTATATTGATCTTCTAGAGCAATGGCAACTTGATTGTAGCCAGAGAATCCATCAAGAAAGCTGTATACTTCCTTTCCCGCTAATTATTCTAATAGATGGTCAGTGACATGAAGCAGATAACTATGTCGAATACTAGTTGCATTAACATTCTTCAAGTTAATGCATACACGTAATTTTCCATTCTTTTTGGGCACCACTACAATGGGGGACACCCATTCACTATGATCAATTTCATAGATACGTCCCGCTTCTACCAATCAACTATCTCTTCCTTGATCTTGGAGGCATAATTATCATTATAGGTGTATCGCTTCTGCTTAGAGGATTTGGCCTCTGAGGTCATTGGGATCATATGTGAGCATATGTGAGGGTCTACTCCTTTTAAGTCCTTATAACTCCACGCAAACACATCTATGTATTCTCTTAACAAGGCTATCAACTCTTGCTCCTCATCCTTAGTTAAGTCATGTCCTATGTATCTGCATCATTCTTCACCTTCTTCTATGGTCACAATGATTTTACTAGTTTTTTCTTTGTTATCATAGGCCTCTCCTGTGAGTGCTTCATGTTTAGGCATCCTCATCATGACTCTCTTATCTTTTATCTCATACATTTTAAAATGTTCCGAGACCTCAAACAAAGATTCTTCCTCATCTGGTGAGACTTCTCTCTTCTTTCTTTTCTTGCCTTCCCTCTTGGTGGTTACTTGTGTAGTTAATCTCACATCATTGATAAGCTCTTCTCGTCCTTGAGGGTGAGCTTCTCTTCCTATAGATATTCCTCTTCTGATGCACAAGAAGGATTCATAATGATTGATTCGAGATCCGAGTCACTTGCTTCTTCAAGGACATCAGAGCTATGCTCACATTCCTTGATAACTGAGTCACACATGATGGGTTCTATCATGAAAACCAAAATGTCATAGCCATCTTCATAATAGTGTGGTGTCCATTGTTCTTCATTGATGGCTACATCCATTGTTGCTAGTATTTTTTCCCAACCATAGGGTTCAAACTCTTCATCTGTAAATATTACCGATGCGTAGGCTAGGTCTCAAATTGATCTGTGAGTTTCCTTCGCACCTACCTCTCTCGCATTTTCTATTTTCTCTTCTTCTACTACCACTTTGCACATCCATAAGTGTGTGTCCTCATGCATCCAAGAAGATCATGACCCTATGGAATGCATTGATTCTATTTTTCTTTGGCTTTGTGGATGGGATTCCACTGTATTCAGGGCACGTCTCTATGAGAGTAATCCTTGAGATTGACTTAGGTTGTCACCTCAGTGTTGCAAATACAATGAATTGGTTCCCCAATCTTGTACTACTTGCAATTGTCATATGAAGGGTCTTCCCAAAATCATCTCATAGGCCTAGTTTTTACTGAAGTCACATATGGAAAAAGTATGCTTGAACTCTACACCGCAAGTAATGAGAGTTATCCCTTGGATTAGTCCTAAAGGTCTCTCTATGCGACCATCACCCATTTGTAATTTCATTCTCGTTGGCCTCAGTGCTAGTTTTCCCACCAGAACAATCAAATATCATTGTGTTTAGATGGATTTTGGAGCAAATAACTTGGCTCTTACATGTCCTTAAAAGATTTAAACACCCTAAATGAGAATGTGCATAGGCATCGAGGATAACCTAGGAGTAGAACTAGAACTTTGAAAACTTTATAAGGGTCCTAAATGTTTGGCTAGCACCACATCAAAACCCACATCATAAATTGAGGAATTAGTTGAATTACTAGCTCAAAAGTGAGAACTTTCAAAATAGACAAAATTAGAAGATGACCATAGTCACATGTTGTTATACTTGTGGAGGTGGTCACATGGCAAATGCATGTCCCTTGCAAACGTAGAATGCACTAGCACCAAGCTCATACTATTGCATGATTGAGAGAAAATACACCAATCATGTAGCCCAAGACTTTCCATAACATTAGCAAGCAATCAGTTAGGTAAAACTACAAACAACCATACAAGTATCCACTATAGTGTGAAGAGAGATGGTGGATGCAATCCAAAGATGAGTAGGTGCCGCTACAACCAGCTTCACACCAGCCAACTGAGACTTCAGAGTTGATTAGTAGACCCTTTGAGCTTCCTAAATCCACCAAAATATCAGCCAAGTACTTTGGAACATGTATCCCAAAAGTTTAAGTCAAGACCGACAAGTTGTGAAATGACTAGCTCCCAAAACTTGCTATTTTTGGACATACACCTGCTGGAAAAAATGAACAGTGCTCTCAACCTGGAAGGAATTAGAAAAATTCCTTTTGGGCATAGCAAATAGACTTAGCAAGCTTCCTATTCCAAGTTAAAACACTTCAAATTATGGACTGAGCACTGAGAACAAGTTTCATCAAGTTCTGGAACATTCCCACAATTCTCGGGGCTCTGCAGAGATAGACCAGTAAGCAGTAAAATGCAGATATCTCCAAAAGTATAAATCCAATGACCTTGAAAATTTATAGGTAGAAACTAGACAGTGAGAGCTATCCAACGCACTTTAAAACACTGAAAAAGGTTCAGTAAAACTTGAGATATGACCTTCTGAAGTTACTGCTCTGAGTGAGTATAGCAGAGAACAAAACAGAGAGGTAGATGATAATAAATGTATAGATTCACATATGATTACAACCACATTGGCAATGAATCTTTGCACAATGGGAGTAGAATGATAGAGCTATGGAGTAAGCTCTTCAATCTCTACAAAATGACATGAAGTGGTCACGTACAAGGCTTGCTAATCGCCTCTTCCTTCTTGCTCCTTTTATAGCTATTCTTGGAGGGAGTTTTGAATTCGAATTCGAATGGCTCCACCTAAAAGTGATCCCCAAAGTTAGGAGAGATTCCCTCAGCTCAAAAATTCGTGATTTTGGTAGTTGGAGCCACGAATTTGCTTTTACATCATGGATGAGGTAAGCCATCCTTTTACTTTTTTCTTTTTCCATTTACAAGAGATAAAATGTACTCTTTTACAAGAGGTGTTCACATGACTACTCATGTGACTTACAAATGAGGATAATATCAAGCATATCAAGCATGTAGGCTTGGGCAAAATGCACCAACAGCTCCCCCTCAAGCCTAACATGCTTGGCCTCCAAATAAGTCTTCAATTGTCCTTGATTTCCTGCAAACCAATCATCAACTTGAATCTACTTAATTTCGTACCATCAAGAGCTTTCGTCAACATGTCTGCACATTGCATATCTGTAGAGACGTAGGATAGTTGAATATCCTTGCTCATTAGCTTCTCCCTTACATAATGGTAGTGGACTTCAATATGCTTGGTTCTAGCATGGTATACCGGATTAGCTGCTAGATGTAGTGAGCTTGTGTTGTCACAAAAAATGTGAGGTGTTGAAGAATGAAGTCCAAGATCTGTGTACAAAGATTTTAACCACATGATTTCTTGAGTTGCATTAGCCAAACCTCTATATTCAGCTTCAGTAGAAGATAATGCCACGGTTGGTTGCTTCTTCGATGACCAAGAAATGATTTTTGAACCTGCAAATGATATATACCCTGATGTGCTTCTTCTATCATCTTTAGATCCGGCCCAATCTGCATCTGAGTAGACCTTTAGCTCAATATCTGAAGTAAATGAATAAAACAAACCTTCATTCATGGTCCCCTTTAGGTACTTGAGGACTCGCTTGGCCGCTTCCATATGTGGTCTTCTCGGCTTATGCATAAACTGACTCAATATGCTAACACTATAGCATATATCCACCCTTGTGAGTGTTGCATAGTTCAAACTTCCAACCAAGCTTTGATAGCTTGTGATGTCTTCAATTGGCTCTCCTTCATAAGCACTAAGCTTATGATTTTGCTCCATAGGTGTACCTGCACACTTGGTATTTTCCATCTTGAACTTGACGAGCATGTCATGGACATACTTCCTTTGTGTGATGTATATACCTGAATCTGTGTAGATCAACTCCAATCCAAGAAAATAAGTGAGTGGTCCGAGGTCACTTATTTTGAACTCCTCCTTCATTTGACTCTTTACTTGTTTGATTCCTTCAAGATCATTGCCTGTGATAATAATATCATCAACATACACACATAAATAGATCACTTCAGATCCATTCCTCTTTATGAACAAAGAGGTATCCGCCTTGCTAGCTTTGAATCCTTGGTCCTGCAAATAAGTAACCAATCTGAAATTCCAAGCTCTTGGAGCTTGCTTCAATCCATACAAAGCTTTCTTTAGTTTGCATACATAGTTAGGATGATGTGCATCCTCATATCCAGGAGGTTGTGCCATATACACTTCCTCAGAAATCCATCCATTCAAGAAAGCATTCTTTACATCAAGTTGATAAAGATTCCAATTTCTAGATGCAGCAAGACTAATGAGAACCCTAATTGTAGGCATTTTTGCAACAGGAGAGAAAGTCTCCTCATAATCAATACCATGGGTTTGAGCAAACCCTTTAGCAACTAACCTTGCTTTGTGTCTATTTATACTTCCATCTGGATTCCTCTTGATTTTGTATATCCATCGAGATCCGATTATCTTCATAGATGGCTTGTTAGGTACAAGCTCCCAAGTGTCATTCTCCTTCAAGGCTTCCATTTCTTCATCCATTGCATCTCTCCAAGCTTTCTTGCTTTGTGCTTCTTCGAATGTGGTAGGTTCTTCATTGGTTGAATCCTTTGCAATGTAGATTGAGTGCTTGGTGACCAAAGAAGTATCATAACCAAACCTCTCTGGTTTCTTCTTCTCCCTCGAAGACCTTCTAAGTGGTTGATGTGAGCTCTCGGGTCCATATGTAGCATCCTGCATCTTTGCTTTACCTTTGTTCTTCCATAGCTTTAGTCTTTCCAAGTCTTCTAGGTCAATCTCCGAATCACTTTCTTCAATCTGCTTTGGCTCCTTTGGTTGAAGTGATGGAAAATCTTCATCCAAGTCATATGGCAGCTTCACTTTCCTGTCATCATCAAACCATGATTTGTTTTCATCAAAAATTACATCTCTACTCACAGAAAATCCTTTATTGGTTGGATTGTACAATCTATATCCTTTTTGGTTTTGATCATAACCAATGAATACACACTTCTCTGCCTTGGGATCCAATTTCCCTCTTACTTGAGAAGGAATGTGAGCATAGGCTAAGCATCCAAAGATTTTACAATGCTCTAGACTAGGTCTTCTTCCATTCCACACTTCATATGGAGTGGTTCCATCTAGTGACTTAGATGGAAGTCTATTTATGAGATATGTGGCTGTCGACACAGCCTCTGCCCATAGGTAGTTCGGCAATCCCTTTTCATTGAGCATGGACCTTGCAGCTTCGACAATAGCTCTGTTCCTCCTCTCTGCTACACCATTGAGTTCGGGTGTATACCTTGTAGTGACTTCCCTTTTAATGCCTCTTTCATGCAAGAAGGCATCAAATTCAAAAGAGAAGTATTCTCCTCCACCATCTGATCTGAGTCTTTTCAAAGTCCTACCTGTTTGATTTTCAACAAGAGCAATATACTTCTTAAAGCAATTAAACACTTCATCCTTGTGCTTCATGAAAAACAGAATGGTCCACCTGCTACAATCATCTATGAAAGACACATAATATCTTGAGCCTGATATAGATGGCTCCTTACTTGGACCCCACACATCCGTGTGCACTAGATCCAAAGGATTTTGATACATATATCCTTTCTTATTGAAAGGTTGTCTATGAGCCTTGCCGAGTTGACAAGCTTCACACTTATAAATCATGTATTGCCTTGTGATATTAGGCAAACCAAGTACACTTTGGTCCCTGCAAATCTGTTTGAGTGTCCTCTCACCAATGTGAGCAAGCCTTTTGTGCCATATCTCCAACTCTGTTAGAGTTTGAGATCCATAGCTAAACAAAGCTATGTTCTTTGTATCTTCCACTTCAAAAGTGAAAAGCCTTCCTGTCTTTTCTCCTTTGGCAATCCTTCGAAAGCCTTGCCTTGGGTCTTCAACATATGCTCCAAATCGATTGAATCTAACCTGCAATCCTTTTTCAACAATCTGTCCAACACTTATTAAATTTTTGGTAATTGTAGGGACATACAAGACTTTGCTTAAGAGGTTCATATTCCCATCTGATGTCTTCACATTACCTATCTTCTCCACTGAGTGCTTTGTGTCATCTCCTGTCTGCACTTCATGCTTGTTATGAGGATCTTCCAAATCAGAAAGTAAAGCCACATTTCCTGCTACATGGTTCGAGCATCCCGAATCAATGTAAAATATGTGATCATCATCCTTACCCTTCTTCGTTGATAGATTCATAATCAATAATGAATCTTCTTGACTTTGGTCCTCTGCATAGTTATTGTAATCTCTTCTTCCTCTATGGCCACTTTGATAGTTGTTGTTGTTGTTGTAATTGTTGTTGTAGTAGTTGTTGTTGTAGCCTCCATTGTACCTGCCTCTATTTGATCCATAGCCACCTCTATTGAATCCTCTTCCTCTTGAGTTCCTCGGGTTCCTGAAACATTCTTCAGTAGTATGGTTAGATAAGCCACATATGTTGCAAGGTTGAGATGATTGGAATCTCCCCCTGCCTTGCTTTCCACTTCTGCCTCTTCCTCTAGCTCGTCCTCTACCTGCAAAGTTTGCTTGGAAAGAGCTTCCTTCATCTTCATTCTTTCTATTCTTTGACTTGTCCTTGACCTTAGCTTTATCAGAATATAAGGCAGAAGTTTGATTACCTCTTGAGGACTCACCACCTTTGCTAATCTTTGCTTCATGAGTGAAGAGTTGGCCCATGAGTGTGTTGAGGTCGGGTACATGCATATCCATGTATAAATCCATGGCTGTTGTGAATGACTCCCACTTGTCGTCTGCTTTGATTCCATTCATGATTTGTCTTATGATTTGCTCCTCTTCAATTACCTCTCCAATGCTTCCAAGTTGGTCGGAAATCTCCTTCATCTTTGTGACATAATCAGTCACATTTTGCTTCGGGCTTTTCTTCATTGTTGTGAACTCCATCCACAATTGGTTCTTCCTTGCTCGAGTGTTGGAAGAGAAGAAAGAAGCAAGTGCATTCCAGGTTTCTCTTGATGTCTTGCATCCCTTGACATGAGGTAAAAGAAAATCAGAGATTGAGTTTAGAATATAGGACCTTGCAAGTGCATCCTTCAAACACCAATTGGAAAGTCCTTCCACTTCTTCATGTGATGGTTGCCCTTTGTTCCTCATGGTTGGCATTGCTTCATCTCCGGATATGAATCCATATAGATTCCTCCCTTGAAGGTAAGCCTCCATCCTTAGAGACCATGCCGGATAGTTGTTTCGATCCAATTTGTCAATTGTTGATGGAAATCCATCTCCCATGTTGCTTGACTATGCTCTGATACCACTGTGAAGAGAGATGGTGGATGCAATCCAAAGATGAGTAGGTGCCGCTACAACCAGCTTCACACCAGCCAACTGAGACTTCAGAGTTGATTAGTAGACCCTTTGAGCTTCCTAAATCCACCAAAATATCAGCCAAGTACTTTGGAACATGTATCCCAAAAGTTTAAGTCAAGACCGACAAGTTGCGAAATGACTAGCTCCCAAAACTTGCTATTTTTGGACATACACCTGCTGGAAAAAATGAACAGTGCTCTCAACCTGGAAGGAATTAGAAAAATTCCTTTTGGGCATAGCAAATAGACTTAGCAAGCTTCCTATTCCAAGTTAAAACACTTCAAATGATGGACTGAGCACTGAGAACAAGTTTCATCAAGTTCTGGAACATTCCCACAATTCTCGGGGCTCTGCAGAGATAGACCAGTAAGCAGTAAAATGCAGATATCTCCAAAAGTATACATCCAATGACCTTAAAAATTTATAGGTAGAAACTAGACAGTGAGAGCTATCTAACGCACTTTAAAACACTGAAAAAGGTTCAGTAAAACTTGAGATATGACCTTCTGAAGTTACTGCTCTGAGTGAGTATAGCAGAGAACAAAACAGAGAGGTAGATGATAATAAATGTATAGATTCACATATGATTACAACCACATTGGCAATGAATCTTTGCACAATGGGAGTAGAATGATAGAGCTATGGAGTAAGCTCTTCAATCTCTACAAAATGACATGAAGTGGTCACGTACAAGGCTTGCTAATCGCCTCTTCCTTCTTGCTCCTTTTATAGCTATTCTTGGAGGGAGTTTTGAATTCGAATTCGAATGGCTCCACCTAAAAGTGATCCCCAAAGTTAGGAGAGATTCCCTCAGCTCAAAAATTCGTGATTTTGGTAGTTGGAGCCACGAATTTGCTTTTACATCATGGATGAGGTAAGCCATCCTTTTACTTTTTTCTTTTTCCATTTACAAGAGATAAAATGTACTCTTTTACAAGAGGTGTTCACATGACTACTCATGTGACTTACAAATGAGGATAATATCAAGCATATAAAGCATGTAGGCTTGGGCAAAATGCACCAACATATAGTACGAGGCACAACTCTATTACAAAAACCCACATCAATACCAACAACCATATCAATCACAACCTAAACAAAAACTTGTATTAGATAAGCAACCCCCACCTACCAATATATTTTTGTTAAGCATATAGCAATAGAAGAGAATCAAGATATGGCTTTAATACCAATGTCCCCCTTGATCACATAAAATGATCGGAATGCGAGTAGTTTCACTCTATGCACATGGAAAATCAAGTAATAGAACTTGATCCCTCTAGTTAAAAGGTAGGAGCAAAAATAAAAGTTGTAGAAATTCTAATACACAAGATTGGAGATATGAGCAAAGGTGAGGAAGGAAACATCTATCTCCCAATCACCTACTATTGGCCTACAAGCAATGAGGAGATAGAGAAGTCAAGTACAATCTGATATAGAAGAGGTCTAACCATTTTTTTCCATAATCTATATTTAATAAAAAATGATTTTCATCACTACAGAAACATTGTAAATACCATTTTTGGTAGATTAGACTCCATTTTGTTCAAGCTAAGGAGTTCTCAAGCTTAATGATTATTAGAAGCACCTACATATCAATTTTCATATTTTTTAGACTCTATTTGAACCCTCAAATAAGCCCTAGAACCTAATTTTCAACTAGGTTGGACACTAGGTCTGGACAAGGCTAGTTTCTTACTCTCAAAAGCTACTGGTCGACCATCCTAAACTAAAATTGCTCCTATGGCAAAATCACTCACGTCAATCTCAACCACAAAGGGTTTATTGGGATCTTCTATATGTAAAAGTGGAGCTAAATATACTTTCAATCTCTCCATGGGTTGCTTCTGTTCGTCTCCACAATGAAAGGTTTTCCCTCTCCCTTTAAGCTGCTCTGCCATCGGGACAACAAATTTGGCATAATTCTTAATGAATTTTCAATAGAAACCTGATAAACCTAGGAAGATCTACAACTCTTCTAGGTTCCTTGGATGTGGCCATTCCATAATAGCCCTTACCTTTTCAAGATCCATATGGATTCCATTCTGGGAGACTATATGCCCAAGGTATCTAACCTCTGTTTTGGAAAATTCACACTTTCACTCCTTAGCAAAGAGTGAATTTGAGAGCCTCAGGAGGGTGAATGAACTTGAGGTCAGGGAGAGTGTTAAGTAGCCGAAGAAGTGTCGTATCTTCTGTAGGGAGTGCTACTCAGGTCAGTCACCACTCTATCTATTCAGATACCTCTAGTGACTCCGAGGAGGAGATACCAATGGCCTCGGAAGACATGCATGATCCAGCTCCAAGTAGAAACTTCATGACCGCGGTAGAAGGAGACTACCGAACCTCCTTACAATATGTGTCTACTAATGCCCATGAGATCCCCATCTATCTGGATGGCTTAAACAGATCACTGGCTAGGATGGTAACCTCTATGGATGCCACGATCGTGCCTAGACCTGCTGTTAAGTACGAAGGAGGAGCATACATGGACAAGATAGGTCACATATACATAGTGACTGAATTTCCTGAGATGATCAATGAAAGGGGAGAGTTAGTGGAACAAGAAAACCTAGGAAGAACAAACCCTGAGGAACTAGTGACGACCCCTAGAGGTAGATCCCGAGTAACACGAGTCTTGAGAGGAGACTTGATACCTCAAGATGACTACTTGTTGGAAGTATATATGATCCATGGATCAGACTTATTACTTCAAACGGACTTACCTGCGCCAAGAAGAGAAGAAAACCCGATGACGTTTTATGAGCTGAAGGATCCAGAAGATGAAACTAGAATCACATACTTGGACAAAAATCAGAGGAGATATTGGCTGGTTGGTGCATTAGATAGAGCTCGATTGAAATACATGGGGTTGCCTGTATTCCCTCAAAGAGATCAGGCAACTACTTCGCAGAACCCCTTTGGAAATCAACAAGAGACAGAACACACCATGTCAGGACAAACCAGCCAACGGAGTGGTCCAAACCGTACTCATGTACAATTTGTGACTCGAGGAGTGCAAACAAACAATCAGACCCACCCAGGAGTAGGGAATCAGTACCGACCACCAGTAAGACCACAACCACCAGTAGGAGGACAACCTGGAATACCTCCAGTTAGACCAGCAGTTCCTGCCTTTCCCGTAATGCCTAGACCGCCAGAACCAATGAGAAGATTGAGATCTATCCAAGTGGCCAAATGTGTAAGAAATCATTATGACGGATTGGGAGAACCCTACGATCACATTGCTGAATTTAAACAAGTACTAAGGGCAGAACAAGTAGACGACTTCTTTGTGCAGTATGAGTCTTTTGGACTCACCCTCACAGGAACGGCTCTGACTTGGTTCCAGCCATTAGATCCTAATCAGTTTGGAAACATGGAGCAATTTTTTCAAGAATTCATTGGGGAATTCACTAAGAGAGGGATTAAACACAATTCTGCATCTTTAATCCATAGTTTTAAACAGAACCCTAATGAAACAGTGAAGATAGCTGCCCAGAGATTCAATCAATATGTGGATAGATGCCCAGTTGCTGAGAGACCCACTCAGCAAAAAATGATTTCATTATTTTTGGACGGACTCACGAACGAAACCCTAAGAACGCTAGTTTACGTGAAGAGGCTACAAACCCTAAGTGAGTGTCTTCAGGAATGCATTGATCTAGAGGACAATCTAGCTGAGGACCTCAAGAGCACGCCCAGCCCCACTTAATCAAAAGACTCTCGGAGTACCATTACATCCGACTCCAGTAATATGGAAGAATTAGCAGAGTTATTAGCAAAGAAACTAGGAGTCCAAGGACATAGAACTTACCAACACCCAGCCCAAAGAGTGCCGATGTTACGAAGGTGTAGCCTATGTGGAGGAGATCATCCCACCCACATGTGTGTGCGAGGAGGGACTGGTGCACATCCGACATATCCATACAACGGACAACACCAACAAGGGACCGCCTTGTACTGCCACATAGAACAAAAATACACCAACCACAGTACATAGAACTGTCCATTCAATAGGCAAGCATGCCCTTTACAACCACCTCAGTATCGACCATACGGATATCCACCTAGAGAGCCAGGCAGAGAGATGCCCAGATACAATCCCTATCCAACACCAGCAGGAGCATCGAGACCTTATGAACCAGCACCATATCCACCACCACAACCAGTGTTAGGGCCACAACTGTCACAACCTCAACAAGTGGTACCTGTGAAGTATGCTCAGCCAGAAGAAAACTTGGAAAGAGCCATAGTGCCAGCATCGACGACAATCAATGTAGAATCAACAAACCCTGGATATGAGCTAACCTCAGGAGATTATTATCCCTATGAAGCCAACATGTTAGAGTATGAATCAGCATATGATTCGGCTTACTCTGGATATGATGGTTATGATCAGGCTTATGGAACGGAGGTAGCAACTTTGATGTATACTGCACCTAAAGCACAACCACCAATGAGACCACCCATTAGACCACCTGTGCTGAGAGGACCCTATTATAGATGTGGAGGAGACCATTTTATTAGAGAATTTCCTCGGCCTTACAATCCACCACCCCCTAGGACTTGGGAGGGGTACTGCAACGATTGTGGAAAGGAACGATTGTGAAAAATCCTAATAAAACCCAGGATACAACACCTGTTAATGTAATCGAAGTGATAGAAGCATTGGGAAGTGATAAGGAATGAAGCCTACCAAGCTAGAATTAAGACTGGACCGAAAGTAGAACAACATGAAAAACTTTACCCACAAGGAGAATTAGAAAAAGAAAGGCTTGCAATATGTCGAAAGCTTATAGAGGTTGCCCAAGCTACCCTAGAAAAGACTATTCCAGCCCTACCAGAGACGAGAATACCAGATAATCAATATAAAGAACACGTCGGGGACTTGGATAAAGAACTTAGAGGGGAGGATGACAAGCGTGAGCGAACTAGAACCCAGGATGAACCATTGTCAACCATACATGACCTAGAGGCAGAATGGCCAAAGGAGTTATGGAATAGAATCCGAGAAGAGCAATGGAAGAAGAATGGGGTAAGTAAGCCTCCTTTTGAGGAATTGGATGTGGAAGTCTATCAACCCAACCCCAACCTAGAAGAAGTATACGAAAGTAGAATTCTAGAATTAAGACTGGATCGAAAGTAGAACAAAGTAGAACAGCATGAAAAACTTTACCCACAAGGAGAATTAGAAAAAGAAAGGCTTGCAATATGTCGAAAGCTTATAGAGGTTGCCCAAGCTACCCTAGAAAAGACTATTCCAGCCCTACCAGAGATGAGAATACTAGATAATCAATATAAAGAACACGTTGGGGCCTTGGATAAAGAACTTAGAGGGAAGGATGACAAGCGTGAGCGAACTAGAACCCAGGATGAACCATTGTCAACCATACCTGACCTAGAGGCAGAATGGCCAAAGGAGTTATGGAATAGAATCCGAGAAGAGAAATGGAAGAAGAATGGGGTAAGTAAGCCTCCTTTTGAGGAATTGGATGTGGAAGTCTATCAACCCAACCCCAACCTAGAAGAAGTATACGAGGAAGTATCAAGAATCGACAGAAATAGAGAAGAAACCCAGATCATTTCAACATTGCCTAATTACATGGGAGAATACGAAAAGGAGTCTATGATAATACGAGCACCCACGGTGTAGGGAAAGGGAAAAGAAAACTTAGAAAAGAGTTCACACAATCTAAGGAAACTAAAGAAGACAAAAAGTACAATGCAAACTGACCGTGGAAGAACTACTTCAAATTAAGCCACATTTATGGAAGCAAATAGCAAGCCAAGTGGAATTAGGGCAAGAAAAGCAAGAGGAAGAAGTTAAGGGAAAAGGAAACTCAACTAAAATACAAATTCCAGTTGATAAAGTGGGAGAATTTAGTGAAGGAGACGAAGGTAACACATGTCTACCTGTCATTTACAATGGGTACATGACCAAGGCTATACTAGACACAGGAGTTGGTGTAGGAATCGCCACCAAAGAGATTTGGGGGAAATGGGGAAAACCTGCCTTACGACCCACATGCATGAAACTCCAGTTAGCAGACAGTCATGTGGAGAAACCCTTAGGAATACTGGAAAGAGTCAAATTGACTACCTATGGGGTTGAATTTGAACACACACTAGCCATTTGTAAATTCGAAAAGGCTAATAATTACGAGATGATATTAGGAAGACCCTTTATGAGACAAATGCGGGTAGTACAAGATTGGGGAAGAGATTCATTGTACCTACAACATCAAGGAAATACCACTAAAATAAACTTGCACACCGTTTCCTATAGCGATGTCCCTCCACTACAATGGAATCCCATACACAAGGAGGAAGATGACCTATCCATTCATAGTGCTGGATTGAGTGATCAATCATGGATACATGAGGACGCTCAGTTATGGATGTGTAAGGAAGCCAAGAAAGAAGATGACAAAAGACAGATATGGCCAATAGGACATCCTAACTACAGACCTGTGGAGGACCCAAGGTACATGCCTCAAATCTTTCCGGATGAGACCTTTGAACCGCATGGATGGATGGAAATCCTAGCAACCTTAGATGTGTGTTTGAATGAGGAAGTCTTGACAATGAACGAGTGCGTAGATGAGGAAGGCTATGATGTAAATCCTTACATGGTTGTCCTTCAAGAAGTAGAAGAAGGGGAAGTCTTGGAAAAAGAATGGAAAGAGGAGTATGAGAGTATAGAAATGGAACCAGAATTCGATTCCGAAGAAAGCTACCTGGACACCATTCAAAACAGAGAGAAACAAGAACCGACCAAGATCCTGGCAATAGAAGTCACTCCCCGAGTACAAGAACAAGAAGCAAAAATGAGTAAAATTGGACCAGACCCAGATCTGTTTGAAGTTCCTGAACATTTAAAAAGATACGAAGTAGAAGAGAGAAAAGTAGCCATTCAAATGCCTAAACAAGAGGCTCGAGACAGAGAAGCCTACGACAACAAAGAACAAAAAAAAAAAATTATAGTCACAGTGGAAGACAGAGAAGAACGATGCACATACATAGGCAAAGATGTGTCAAAGGAAGAGGAGGAAGAGTTAATATAATTGATCTAAGAATATCGAGACGTGTTCGCATGGACATATAAGGATCTCAAAGGTGTGGAACCCTGGACCTGTTCTCATAGGATACCAATGACAGCAGATGCGAAACCATCAAAGCAACGCCCTTATACATATAATGAGATCTATGCTGCTAAGATTAAGGAAGAAATAGACAAGCTACTAGCGGCAGGTTTCATATATGAGATAGAACACACCGAGTGGGTATCACCACTAGTAGTTGTGCCTAAGAAGAACGGAAAACTGAGAGTATGCATTAACTTGAAAAAGGTAAATGTAGCCACCATATGTGATAGCTACCCATTGCCCATTACGGACCATCTATTGGAAAGAGTAGTAGGAAAGGAAGTATATAGCTTCTTAGATGGATTCTCCGGATACAATCAAGTAGCCATTGCCACTGAGGATCAACATAAGAACGCATTTGCAACCGAATGGGGAGTTTATGCTTTTAGAGTGATGCTTTTTGGACTTACTAATGCACCTGCTACTTTCCAATGACTGATGTGTCATGTTTTCAAGGAATTTCTGAAAAAAAGCATGGAAGTGTATGTAGATGACCTATGTACATACTCTAATCAAAGACAAGATCATATTCCTGAGTTGAGGAAGATATTTAATAAATGCCGCCAGTATCGAGTTTGCCTAAACCCAGAGAAATGTGTCTTCATGGTGAGACAAGGAAAAATCTTAGGACACATAGTCTCTAGAAATGGAATATCCACGGATGAGGACAAGATCAAGGTCATCTTAGAGCTTCCTAGACCAAAGAATGCAAAAGAGGTGCAAGCTTTTATGGGACACTGTGGATATTACCGTCGGTTTATCCACATGTATGCCATAATCGCCAAACCCCTGTATGGTCTCTTAACTCAGTTCACTTGGACAGAAGAGTACGAAAAGGCATTCAATGAGTTGAAAAGAGGCTTAGCACGGCCCCAATTCTAAAAACGCCAAATTGGAACAAGCCTTTTCATATTCATGTTGATGCGTCTAATTATGCAATAGGTTGTATATTAGCCCAACCAGCCGATGAAGGAAAATTAGATCATCCAATTGCCTACGCAAGCAGACAACTAAATCAAGCTGAAAGGAATTATACCACTACCGAGCGAGAAGGATTAGGAATGGTCTATGCAGTGAAGAAATTTAGACACTATCTCTTAGCCAACAAGTTCAAGTTTTTCATAGACCATTAGGCTCTATATTACCTTGTCAATAAGCCTTGCAACACGGGAAGATTCGTAAGATGGTTCCTACTATTAATGGAGTTCGACTTTGAAGTAATAGTAAAGAAGGGAAACACCCATGTGAGAGCAGATAATCTTTCAAGATTAACTCACGGAGAACCACCAAATGGAGTACCCAATGATCTGCCAGATACTTATTTGTTCAATGTGGAAGTTTGTCCAAAGTGGGCAGAGAAATTAATTCCTATACTTACTCATGGTCCACAACACTCCATTAATAAGGAAAGTAAAAAGGAAATTTTACAGTCAAGGAACTTGCATATCATTGCGGGAAGCGTGTACTATAAGGAACCCAACAGGGTATTGCTAAGATGTGTCGAGGAGGATGAACAAGCAAAGCTAATCGAACAAGCACATGTGAACAAATGGAGAACACACCAAGGGACTCATGGAACCATCAGGGAATTAAAAAGATTAGGAGTATATTGGTATGAGATGCCCAAGAATGTCCATGACTATGTAAGTAATTGTGCAGAATGTCAGGAGACAATCCCCGAGGATTATACATCCCTACCTTTCTCAACCATAGCACCCAATTGGAGTCAAACCTTAGTAAAATTTCTCAGAACAAGAGAACATGAGGAAGGAGTTAGCTTGGCAAAAAAACGATCCCTAGAGGAGATGAGCAAGGATTATGTTCTCATAGGGAGAAACTTGTTTAGAAGAGGAAAAGACAACCAATTACGATTATGTATTCATGAAGGTGAGTATTTACCCATATTAGAGATGGCGCATGCACGTGCAGCAGGAGGTCATTTTTCAGCCGACAGAACACCAAAAATGATTCTCTTCGCAGGCTTGTGGTGGCCAACTTTACATATGGATGTTCAAACATATGTACGAAGTTGTGAGACATGCCAGAGAGTTAAATACCCAATTCGAAGAGATGACATGCCGTTGCGACCTATGGTTTGTGCGAGAGCATTCTCTAAATGGGGTATCGACTTCATAGGACCCATTAATCCACCAGCCAAAGGATCGCATGCTGAGTACATCATAGTAGCCACTGATTACTTGACAAAATGGGTAGAAGCAAAGGCTACTAGAAGGAACGATGCTCAAACCACTACTAAGTTCCTTTTTGAGCATATATTCACTCGTTTTGGATTACTAATTGAGATTGTGAGTGACCGAGGAACGCATTTCCTTAACGAAGTAATCGAATCCCTAATGAATGAATTTTTAGTGATCCACAAAAAATCAGCCCCATACCATCCCCAAGCCAATAGTCAAGCGGAAAGTTCCAATAAAGTAGTATTGACAAAGATTGTCAATAGTGGGAGGTCTGATTGGGACAAGCAATTGCATCATGCAATTTGGGCCTTCCGAGTAGCATACAAGACTGCTATTTAGTGTACGGGCAGAATGCAATTTTGCCAATTGGTTTTTTAATCCCAACATTGAGAGTAGCCCAACAGTATGAATGGAACGGACATGAGTTATCCCAACAACTAGACCAAATCGAGAAGTTGCATGAAACTAGGTTACAAGTGGTGGCAGGAATCTATGCAGCCAAGAGAAGACAAAAGGCATATTATGATGCACATATAAAAGACAAAGGACTTAAAGAGGGAGACTTAGTCTTGGTGTACACCTTAAAGCAACATGCCAAGAAGTTACAAAAACGCGGATATGGACCTCTGATCATCAATAGGATCTCTACTAGTGGAGCAGTTAATTTAGCCACTCTAGATGGAGACATTCTTCCTAACTACATAAGTGGATGCAGAGTTAAATGGTTCATGGAGCCATTGAAGGATCAAATGCTAGCACGCCTAGTAGGTGCTCAAAGTAGGAAGAAAGAAGAAGAACGAATTAGAGAGGAGGCTCGACAAGAAGCCCTAGAACACATCAAGAAAAGGAAAGAATGGATTAGGCAAAGAGATGAACGGTATCTCCAAGGAGAAGAGCCGGTACCTATGGCTAATTACCAAATCCATAAATCAGATACGGCAAATTCCTATACATCACAGCCTTATTTAAACCTAGGAATCGGCAAGACAGAGTACAAATTGATAGATGCATTGATAGACTCAAGAGCAGGACTTAGTTGCATACGTAATAATGTCATCAAAGATCTTGAACTGATTACGACGCCCACAAAAGCTCTAATGGTAGGAATTGGAGGTCAAATCATAGAATGCATGGGAACCACTAACGTATCCCTTCACCTAGGAAATTCTTCCATGGAACAATGAGTCTTAGTGTGTAGAGATGAGGATTTAATAGCAGATTTGATCCTAGGACAGGATTGGATCATTGAGAATGAAGTGAGCATCAACCTAGCTCAAGGCTATATTTCAGCCAAGATTAGGCATAAGGAAATTTTTAGTTTATTAGGAGAAAAGCCTTTACTCCAACCAACAACTATCAAGAGTGCGGAAGGATGCAAAAAAGAGCTAGTAGAACATGATTCCAGTCCCAATACCTCAGAAACCAGTCTAGAAGAAGCAGGAAGCTCAAACCCTAATATATCCAAGGAAAAGGTGATACCACCCTACTCAGTTGAGGAACGGCCAAACAATCAGGAAACCAACTCTTACGATGTCCCTCATATGATAGGAAGATCACCAATGTGGAGGACAACATTCAGACACCCATATCAAGGGAAGAACAAATTCAAATGGATACACAAAGATCAAGTGCAGAAACCGGAAACTTCATCACCAAATCATAGGGAGAATAAGAAAAATAACAAGTCAGCATCACAAAAATCTGAAACAACAATACTTTTGCAAGTATGGCTCCCTAAGCCTTTGGTTGAAGCTCAGAGAGCACGACAACAGATATGGATTCCCAAGAAGGTGAAACAAGCAGCCAAGCAAGAGATGCGCAATCAGGAGAATACACTCCATCAAAACATTCGAATGATAAGGCAAAAGCAGACTCGTCCTAGACACATGAAGAGTAGAGCCTCTCATACGAGGACACTTGAGGAAACACAGAAAACACATGAAACCCAAGGAACAAAAGAGAGAAAACGACCTTTTAAAGTGCCTACAAAATGGATTTGGAAACCAAAGCAAGCGCAAGGAGGGAACCATCAAAACAACGGAGATTCCAATTGCACTCATGAAGTATCACATGCACCTAAAGTATTCATGGTAGAGCCACATTACAAGGCCAAGCATTCGGCACATGAGTTACATGATAAAAGTAGTGGTGCACATTCTCCAATGAGAATTAGGGCATAGCTTCCACTTTCTTAGGAATGGACCTACTATGTACATAAATAAATGCTTCGGCTACACTAATGATTGTCTTCTTTCAGGAAAAGAAATAAAAAGATGTGGTAAGAGATCTCACCTATAGAACCATGGGAAACAGAGTGATAGAACGACAACAAATCACTGCAATGCACTACACAGTTGCTATACTTTCCATTAAAGCTAATGCGCTTTTCCTTAAAAGTGCAGATGGCTTCTGAAGATTCTGAAGCAACAGTACAAGAGGAAGTGTTGGAATTTCTTCTCGAGAGCATCACCAAAGCAAAGGGAGATTGGTTCAGGGAAGATCAACCGGCTGGGGAGTACCTCTTCCTGGCAACTATCAAAATAATGGACACAGATCACCAATTTCCAATCATGTCCCAGGATTTCAGAGTACTACATGGACTCTCGTCTACGATAGACATCATGAAGAAAGCGGGCATACACAAATATTTTGACTTGTTAATCTATAAGCCCAACTTCCACAGATGCACTCAAGTTATGAATACACTCCAGCCTGCACTACATGATCCTTTGGTGCCCGAGGCTAGAGTAATGGATGGCGTAGGTGAATGGGTAGTCATCCAATTCACACATGATTTGATTAAGGAAGCGTTCGGATGGGAGAACGATGGTATCATTGTCATAAAGGAAGAGAGTCGTGTGGCCAAGACCAGAACATTCACAGACATTAACAGAGCTGACCTAGAAGAGGAAGTCAGGCTCATCCACCAGCACTTCTGCTTCCCAAATATGCATCACTATACGGCTCCTCAAAAGATTATTGTTCAATTGCTCTCACATGCAATCAAACCGATTGGAAATCAAATTAATCTGACTCCTTACATACAGGAAATACTATTTGAAGCAAAGAAGCAATGGAATAATAAAAAGTTCCTCAATGGTAGCGTCACTCTGACAATATTGATTTACCATGCTTTAGGTATTAGAGAGCACCTGCAGGAAATGCCATCATCAACCGCCATGGCAAAGTATGCCAAAGTCGCCACTGTTCCTAAAAAGAAAAGAGGAGTCAAGATTGTGGAAGAGGCAGAAACTAGCTCTCAACCCAGAATGAGAGGCACAAAGAGACTCAGGGAAGTCAAGCAAGTAGAAGAGGAAGTTCCAACCACAAAAAGGACACACGTACTTCCCAAGACAACGATTGAAGAGCACAGGCCAATTACAGAGGAAGATTTAACTAGGGCCCTGGAAGAAACGCATAAATATACAGAAGGGCAAGTCAATTTACCAGTGCAAGGACACCATTATCAGCAGGCCCACCAAGAGATGCAAGTGAAAAAGAAACTCACAAAAGTACACCGTTACAGAGAAATCGGGTTGGATAATTCAAGCTCATCTTCGGATGCACAAGAAGAACCTGACACTTCATTATTGAATGTGGATATTCAAAGTGAATGAAAAGATGATGGACAATGGGAGGATTTGAGTGCAGTTGACTACGCGGAAGCAGACGAAGGAACAAAGGTAAATGACAACTCTATCCACCCCACTAGAGACACCAAAAGCACGGAGGAAAACCAAGAAGGGACACATGTCATCAACATTAATGAGACTTCCACCATCCTTATCAAAGAGGCAACACCCATAAGCGAGGTGTCAATAAAGATACCCAAGAAAGAGACTCAAGCAGCGACAGTAGAAGAAGAGGAACCCTTCACACCAATAAGGGTCGTGGAAGAACCCTCCCCCATGGATGTCACATTTCAAGGGAGTGCCACAAAATCTATTGAGTTGGATGAAGAAGAAAAGGTATAAAACATACAATTACACCACACAACGAAACTGTTCATGTCGAGCAAGGAAACGATGTACAAACCGACGAAGTTCCAAGCATACCAAGGACATGGTTGAATGTCGATGTCGCTCAACTCAAACCTGTTGTACAAGACATGATCAGAACCGCATTGGACACAACAACTAATGCTTGAGGCTGATGAAGACTATGATCAAGTGATGCAGGACAAGCATGAGCTTCAAGAAAAGAGTAAGAGTCTTTCCGCAGAATTAAAATTTGCAACAGAACAAGTACAAAAGAAACAAAATGAAGTTCAAGAGTTCAAGCAATAGTGCAAAACTCTAGCCATGGAAAATGAAGGATTGAAAGCACAGCTATAGGAATTAACAAAGAAAATTGAAGCTAACGAGGCCAAGATAACGCGGATGAACGCAAGAAGTAAAATACTAGAATCACAAATAAAGGTATCCATGGAAGAGGCAGAAAACCTAAGGAACCGAAACAAGGAGCTCATGACAGGTCTTCTAAGTGATCAGCCCATTGAAATTCAGGGAAGCCCGGCCAAGGATATCAAAGACTTGGAAGAAAAGCTAGCTAAGTATGAATATCAGCTCAAAAAGGAGCAGGCCACCATTGCCGAATGGGAAAAGAGGTACATGGAAGACACCGCCGCTCTTAGAGCCAAATGGAAGAAAGTGGAAAATAGATACCTACTGCATTGTAAAGAAGATACAGATCAACTTGCAATAGTGGCCGAGGAAATCCAAAAGAATAAGGAAACAATTTTGCAGGCACAGGAAGAAATTAAGCAAAAGAAGGAGATGATAAAACAACTACAGGATCAACTAGCACACAAGGACATTGAGGGGACACTAGTAGTTCCACAACCTGTCGTGGCTACTGAAGAGAATGAGGTACGTCCTCTCTCTCCCCCCTCACAACATTCACCGATAAGGGAGGAACAGGAGGTCCACATTGAACATACTACTCGGGACATTGCAGAACTGAGCCGACCTGAAAGGGCACTACTGGTGTCTTAGCTTATTGCTGAATTCGAAGATCAAATAATCCAGGTGATGACATTAGGGGAAAAAATGAACCCTGAATGGGCCTTTTAGATTAAGGAGTGATTAGTGATGGACCAATCAGAAGAGGGTGGTGGCCACAGTCTATGCCCTATAAAATACTAGGCTGAAGGGGGAAGAGGGGACATATTTCTCCCTTATTTAATGAGCTTCCTCTAGAGAGAGAAGGAATCTCGTAACTTTGTTGGGCCCAAAAATTCAAAATCTCTAAAAAGTTAAAAAACTCATCATAACACCTGAAAATGGACCCCCCATTACTTTTTAGGGTCAAAAGTACTCTTTTTGACCCCAAATTCAAAATCCGTTCATGTTTTGAGCTCAAAAAAATGGGTTTTTTCAAAAATACTCAAAAAAGAGTTATTTCCCTCCTAAACCTCACATTTTCATACCTAGGTCCCAAAAAGTCATCTTTTCCCACTAGTTTCACTCTGTAGCACACCATTGAAGCTCCTCTTTCTACACTCCAATCTACCTGCATCTCCTATCTCGAATTACTATTGTAGCTTGAAGACTTTTAGCTTCAATGGCAATAGCTAAAGCGTCTAGGCGACCGAAAGATGAAATCCTCAGAGTAAGATGTCACAATATCAAGGCCACAGATGGACAGTGGCTATCACATGAGTACTCCAAAGGTGCATGGGTGTACATGCAACCCTCTAGAGTTGGGCCTCATCGAGTTAGAGATCGTGGAAACTTAGATCTTCATTGGAAGGGAAAGTTACTTGGCTTCAAGAAGCATAGAGACAATGGGATGGTTGCTATTGTACAACATGTTTTTACAATGGCAACTATGAAACTTGAAAACTCTAGTAGAATGAGATATCCTGTGAATTGTAAGTATTACTCTACAATATTTTATGTTTTCTTGTGTTGGATATATTTCTAAACTATTTAGATATGTTTTTGTTTGTTTCAGATATATTTCCTTCTACTTTGCTGGAAGATCAACCACTTCATAGTCTTACAAGTACTTTCCAGGCATTGCATGTAGATGTTGGTGCACTAGTCTTTCCAGAAATATCTCCTGCTCAACTTTACCATGTTAGAGTTTTATTTTACACACATAGATATGTTGTACCCTCTACAATGAATGGTTTTGGAAGGTTAGAGAGAATTGAAGTACATTCTCTTCTTAGCTTGGAGTGGCCAAAACCTGGTATATGGTCCGTATCATCTTTGAAGCGAAAGATGGTAATGGATATACATAAGTCTTTTGAAATTCACAAAAGTTTCTAGGTCTGTAGGTTTGCACTGGTCTTTTCCCATTCATTTTTTTGTATATTTATTCCAAGGATTCTCATTCCAAGAGACTTCCACCATGTTCATGTGTAAAGATATCACATATGAGCAAGTCGAAAGTCTTCTTGGTGAAGATTGGGGTTTGATAGAAGGAATTGCAAAAGGTGATAAATATCTTTGTAAAATAGGTGGAACAGGTATAGGATTTTGATATTTGAAACAACGTACTTCATTATACATCAGATTCTACTATGATCATTGGATGTGCAAACTTGGCAAATGGATACCATTTCAAAGTTCAGAGGGATCTTTACAGTCATTTGAAATAAAGCTTAGATTGCCCAATAATGAAACAGAAACTATTTTAGTGAATAATCATTGGGCCTTGGCTAATCTGAGAGAACACTTGATGATTATGGGGTTTGAAGGACTAACTCAATCCAAATTCAAAATTCGAGGACATAAGGTGAGAAATATTTCGGGCTTTTGTTAAAGTAATCTTTTCATTATTGTTTATTTTACTTTAATGACTTCAATTTCTTGCAAATTGATTACAGGTGGGCAGAAGAATGGAATACAAAATGAAATTCCCTGTAGATTGGAGAAAAGATGGAACAAAACTCTCATTCTCATAGTTCTTTTGCAACCTGATAATGTCACTTCTTGGGCCCCAGTCATTGTATCTCATAGTTTTTTCACTTTCAAGAACCTTGTAAAAAGTAGGACAATTGATTCATGTTAGATATTGTATATACCTTCTTCTCTGATCCCTTCTCTCCTACTAAGATATCTAAAAATCCTCTTGATCTAGAATTGTTCTAGAAATACTTTACATCATGGATGAGCATCGCAAATTTTGTGATGCGTTCTTGCATTTGCAAGCACTTCAAGTTGTACAATCATTGATACCAATGATTTGTAAATTTTGTAAGATTTGATATTTGTAATGAAAACATGTCTACTCTCACATTTTTGTAGTCTACAACTGTGCATTTATAATCTCTCTTGGTGATTATTCAATTTTTGCTTTTATATAGAGTACGTTCAAGTTCACAATAATTGATATTTTATTGGTTAATTTTCTCAATAGATGATCATTTATGAAGTTTGAAATACAAAGGATATAACTAAAAAATGCCATTCATATTAGATATACTCAATACTTACTCCTCAAGTACCACAAATGATCCATGGTGCTCTAAGTTATAAGGCCCCCATTATGAGGAGAAACCACTTTGAGAGTACAAACATCCATGGAACCTTAACTTATAAGTTATATGAGTTTTATATGTGAAAATTTATGGTAATAAATGGTCTTTGTGATTGATGCCATGAAGTAAGTGGGGCATAAAAGTTTTGCCAATTTGAATGCCATTCAAGCTGAAAATAAAGGCCCTCTGGTGCCATGGAATTTCCCCATAGAACCTTAATGGGAGAAGTTCAAAGGGGGATTTCTGCCTTATGTGGGGTATAGAGGCACAACAAGAATGCTACACATGAGGATATTATCCTAAATTATACTTTGCAAACTATTTAATCTCATGTGACTATGTTTGTTTATATTGGCTCCCATTGTAGAAGTTGTATATGCATGGATCACTATAGAGTAAGTGACTTGTTAGAAATAAGTTCCACGACTCTAAAAATCGAAATAATAAAGTTTCATATCCACTAAAAATAACCTTGCATGGCATCAAAAGTATCAAAAAAGAGGAGCCATAGAAACATGGGATATGTCTTCGCAAAAGTTTTGTAGAGGCCTATTGTGTGTTTATATGGATGAACTTTTTTTGTGATTTTGAGGCCATGCAAGTTTATTTCTAGTGGATATTAAACTTTATTATTACAAATTGAATGTCCATGAAACTCATTATGTGCTCAACTCAATTTACCAATGGAAAAATGACTTTATAACCATAAATGATTTGCTCTGCACACATAGCATGTTGACTTGAGTGCATATGATTGTGAACATATGATATAGATCAATGTGGAGTTGAGCATGTGTAAGAAAGGTTATGAAAAAATATATTACCAATGAGATAATTCTAATTACAAAACATCTCTTCAAGAAGAATGATCACATAGTCATATATGCTCCTATCTAGTTCTTGGGTTGCATAATTTTCCTAAAATTTGCAAGAATTAATACTTATTTCCACCATTTGATGACTTTGCATGACCTCAAAGCACCAAAAAAGGTTTATATCTCATCAATGGTTTAGATTTTGGAGAAATGGATGCTACCATCATGTCCAGAACATGCAAAAACCCTAAGATTGACTGTTTATTTGTCCAATTCTGACATCTAGAGCCTTGGAAACCTCAAAAAGCACCAGAAAAGGGGCAGCCACAGAAACGCGGGATTGGCCTCTGCAAGTTTTGCAGAGGCCAATCCCGCGTTTCTGTGGCTGCCCCTTTTCTGGTGCTTTTTGAGGTTTCCAAGGCTCTAGATGTCAGAATTGGACAAATAAACAGTCAATCTTAGGGTTTTTGCATGTTCTGGACATGATGGTAGCATCCATTTCTCCAAAATCTAAACCATTGATGAGATATAAATATTTTCATAGAATTTATGGTTTTACAATGGTTTCCTTTGTGTTTATGACATCATCTCCCTCTCAAAGCGATAAGTTCCATGCGAAGTAGCTATGTAACTATGATATTTTTTGGAAATTGAATCTTCATAGTTATTGGTCTTCTTAGAGTTCTTTATATGTTGTATTGGAACACGATGATGATGGATATCCATGATGGTACTAGAAAGGGATTGTAGTATATCTAGCTAAAGAATCAAGGGCATGATTCTCATGATGGATATTACTCCTTTTCTGACTCAGATGATGATATTTTGATGTGGAATGGTGATCGTGGAAGTCTTAAACCCAGCTTGTATCTTCTTCCTAGGACATTTGAATATGATGTGGTTAGTGACAATACAACTCCCTTCTTTCAAATTTTAGGTTCATGGACCTTATTATATGCACAACCTAGTTGAACAATGCAAATACTAGTTTTGATTCTAAGGGATTTGTTTTGCACACATACACTCTTTACGCAAGTTGATACAATTATGAACATATGATATAGATCAATGTGGACTTGAGCATGTGTAAGAAAGATTATGAAAAGTAGATTATCATAATGGAAATGTGATTTTACAAAATGTATCTCTTCAACAAGAATGATTACATAATCATGTATGGTCCCATCTAGTTTCTTTGGTTGTATGGTCATCACCTTCACATGAGCTACACACAAGTCAATATCTTTCAAAATAGAAGTAAGGAATGCATCTCCTTCCTCTTGGATGGCTTGAAGTGCTATTGATTATATCCAAAGTCTAGTGCATTAACTTTGAATCACTAAGGATCGATAACATTTGCTCACTTTTTTGTTGCTTTTGCATTAGGAGAAACTTTAGGTTGTGCTACCTATGATCTATGATGTGGTTGGTAGTTCTTATTCATTTTACATCTATGCCTTGATTGACATTGTGACACAATTTATGGCATATGTTTCTTTTCTCATATGTGGGTAGTGTTCTTTGACCTTATAGTAGTGACTTTATAGCCTCTACTTGATATGATGTTGGAATATGCATATGTTTCATGATGATTCCTTGAAGCTCTCCTTTTTGGATGACTTGGAATGGTTACTTCATGCATGTTTCATCAGCCATGTTCCATTTGGAGGTAGATTGAGTTCAAATGGTTCATCACCAATGATTAGTGGATCTATTATTCCCCTTTGTGCATGTCCTTAGAATCTTTTTATGAATGGTCACATCTGTGGTAGTTGATCTTCATCATGCTCACAAGAATGATTCTATGGATGAGGGTATGAACTATTTTGATATTCTTAATCGACTTCACTCTGTCATATTGAGCCACTCTATGATTGTATGGTGACCTCTGTTGCATGTAGACCACTTCATCCTCTCTGATGGAGCTTCATCCAAGGTGGTCATTATGTACCTTGAGCATGGATAGGATATACCACAAAAACTTGTTAGTATAAAATAATCAATGATGCCTCTTATGTAACTTGAGTTCCAAGTTGAACCCTAAAACACTTTTTGTGCATGACATTGATCATGATGCGAAGGACTTGCTGATAACCTCCAATTTTCACTTGCAATGTTGTGTTGTAATTTCATGAAAACATTTCTAATAGTCAAACTCTTGCATAAGTTTTTTGAAGAAAAGCAAGTGAACATGCATAGAACCACTAATATGACATGCACTTTTTAAGAAATTACTATTAGATCTATAGTGGGAATTTTCCATCACTACTGTACTAGAATCTTGACTGATAAAAATCGATACATCAAAATTCTCCATATGACAATATAACATGTAATATTTCAATGAATAAAATGAGCACAATTTAAAGAAACAAACAACATCTGAATGTAGAATGTACCTTACCTTTCACTATTCCAAGTCATTGATGATTAGTATCTTTAATATGAATTTGAGCCTATAACCACAACATGTAGAAAAAAGATAAACATATATAAAATCAAATTCAAAAGGGATATGAAAAGAATATTGGTAGAGGTAGATTTTATTCTAGAAGAAGAACATTGATTTTTGAATCCTCTATAGATTAAAAATTTATTTATTTATAGTTTTGTACAAACAAAAGCATATTTATATGAGTTCTTCATAAACTAAGGATTTGATTTCTTCATTGACTCCTTAGTCATGGTTGCATGCTAAACATACCTAGGCATATTTTCTTTTATGTGTAAGTACTATGTGGAAATATCAATCATGTCCTCTTTATAATTCATGTTCCTAATGAATAACTTCTATAATCATGGCGAAATGCTTCCACACACATTTTCCTATCCATACTGTGTAATATTGGTGTCATAATTCTTTTGAAAAGAAGGAGAAGTAAGAGAAACTATTAACAATTTAAAGTGCTTCTTTGGTGTTGATGAAGCACTTATTTCTTAGATGAATTACCTATGCAAAGGAAATATTGGTTTAATTCTTTTGCAAATATGAGAATCAAGAAAAGTATATACCTCATTAGAAGAATATGGTGTCTCTGTCCTCCAACTCCACATGAAAGAGCTTCGAATGATGGTATTGTGTGCTTTTCCTCCTGAAAAATAGTAGATGAATACTGGAAAGTAAAATGAATAGTACATCTTTGATCACAAAGAAAGAATGAACCACCTACTTGGACATGCATATTGTCATCTCATGGGAGAAAAATTTCTTTGTGAGTGATTCTATTATTGTTACATCTTCTCCTTGGAGGAAATTGTGCGAGAACCCCATGGCTGCTAGAATTCAAGAGGTAAGAGAGAGAAAGATAGAAGAGAATCAAAATAACATGTATAATGGACTAAGAAGTATCTGTACATAGAGAAAATTACTTTTTTGATATGTGTATGGGTCAAGGTGAGGTTTTCCATTCTATGTGAGTGAAAATGAGAAAAAATTGAAAAACTCATTTTTTGAGGTAGGGAAAGTTACGAGTTTGATGATGTGGCACTTTACTTTTGGAGCAGTTTGAAAAAAGAACTATTTTGAGTGATTTTATTAAAAAATCCATAAAAAAAAGTAACTTCTGACATGTATATTAAAAAATGGGCCCTTTTTAGTAAGCAATAACTAACTCTGTGACTTTTAAAAAAAAAGTCATTTTTTTATTCACAAAGATGGACGGATTTGATGATGTGCAAAGTGGAATCTCTCTCTCTTTCTTTTGCAGAAGAGAGAGATGACCCTACTTGGGCCTAAAAAAAAGCCTAGTCTTCTCTACTAAAAAGTGCTCTATTAAATGCACTTTGTTCCCCCAAGCAAGAACAAGATTAGGCTTAATCCCTTAAAATTAGGAATCCTTACAAGGCCCATGCAGGGTTCATTTTTTCCCCTAATGAAGGAGGCCCAAATCAAAAGCAAAATTTTGGATCAAATTTTGAAGCCCTTCAATGTACCATATGGTCTCCTTAAAGAACAAACGCGACAATATATAAAGAATACTACACATAAAGGTCCGGACACGAACCTCCAGTTCATCCAAGATACATTCAAGTATACTCAAGAGGAATTCGAAAAGTCTGATCCCATATGGAGGCAAAAACTCTTGGAAAAGAACCCTACATTGCGGGTACAATGGGAAGCTTCACCATATGTGCTTCAAGTCAATCCATCATTTTGCCCCGTACCCCATAGACGCTCTTGGACGCAATTTTGGGAAGGTCAG
The DNA here is from genome assembly GCA_020310875.1 of Ceratopteris richardii. Lineage (NCBI taxonomy): Eukaryota > Viridiplantae > Streptophyta > Polypodiopsida > Polypodiales > Pteridaceae > Ceratopteris > Ceratopteris richardii. Next base: position 32,787,074 of record CM035415.1, read on the forward strand.
CACCAAGGAAGCATAAATACTCAATGGCTGAATTATCCATTGTTATCTAGTCTGCCACATAACTACCTACCAACGGAAGAGTACATGGTAAAAACAATGGAATTTTGGATTGCAAGATATTCCGCTGTCCCGGATTTAGCAGTCAAAATGACGAATAAAATTTTTAGTATGATCCTTACTGTAATCAAAGTCTTTGAGCATGCAAAATATACATTCTTGAATTTTATCGGCATTACGCAAGGATCAGAAGCACTCACTTTTGATCTTTCTACCATTCCGAGTCGCTTAACACTTATGGCGTATTATTCTCGACTTATGTTTTTGCCGTCAACATACATGTAGACTTTCGAAGAAGCATTTTTCACTGGATTCTTCGAAATAGATTCGGAAATTTTCGTCAAAATGACTTCAAATCTTAATGCACGCCTGGTGGCTTATGAAACTAGCTTTTTTGCGGATCACCGACAAGCACCAGAGGACGGAGTGAAGTCAAGCCAGTGGAAAGAATTTATGATATGTCACGCCAATTTGCTGAATCAAAGAGAGCAAGCAGCCATACAAACCTATTCACGTCGCCACAAAAAGCCTTTCGGGGACGACAGAGTTCCGGAGGAGGGACGTGTGGAAGGGGAATCGAGCAAGAAGAAAAGAAGAAGAAGATCAAAGTCAAAAACTGCGCAATAAAGAATGAAGATCATAAAATGAAAGAACCACCCTCTGCCCAAAGCCCCGCAGGAGCACGCATCAAGCAACAACGCGAATCATCCAATTCCTGAGAATTGGAATTAAAGATCAATCAGAACCAGGACATTTCATGGGAAGGACGGACCAGGGCCAGGAACTATCCATGAAGAAGTGCAAGACAATACTTGGTAGGTAGTAATCCTCCCGCTGATAGCATGCGTGTTAACAAAGTAAACAAGCTCAAAACAATACAACACGGTCAGATGTGTGCAACCAAGACAAATCAGAAGACCAAAAGCTAGAAAGAGGTGACTAAGAACAGCACATTCCTAGTCACTGGTGGCGTGCATGGCAACCCAACTGAATGCAGCAACCCAAATTAGTGATGTATGGAATACCAAGGGGAAAACAGAAGCAAAGGACATACCTCGGATAAGATAACCAATTGTCTGATAGTCCTTGTTGCCGCTTCGACCGCTGGGTGTGTGTATTTAGAAGACTTAAGCAAGAAGCAGATGAGAAGCTAAAGCCTATCAAGGGACGACAGAGACAAAGAGGGGGAGAGTGTTGCAGAGCAAAGAAGCACAAGAGAAGAGCCCCAAAATTTTCAAATTAATGGGCACAATTTTTCTTCTTCAAAACATTCAGAGAATTCCCTCAAACCATGTAAATGCACTAGAGGAGTCCTCTAGTGGCATAATCCCATCTTGTTGTGAAATATCCCTTGTAAATTAGTAGGAAATTAACTTTTTAATAATAAAGTGCCGGTCTCTTGTGTGAAAGGACCAAATTTAGGGCACATGTATATAAGTCACTTTGTGACTCTTTGTAAGTACTTTTTGCTATTGTGAACAAGGAGAGCTTTGAAATCTCGAATTTGCCTCTTTCCTACAGATTTCCATCTTCTCTTTGATCTTGTATGTGTGTGTAATGCTTGGAATGTGTGTGTAGGACTGTTGTCTACCCCTCCCCACTGTTTTTGAACTACTGTAGTGTGTGTGAGCTTGTAGGAGTTGTGGTATGAGTGTCGGTACTTTCTGCCATTCACTATTTTGATCATAACTAGAAGAGAGGTTGTCAGAATCGAGTGAAATAGATGCGTCTTGTCGAGAGCTTCGAAATGAGTACTCTATTGACTATATTTGGAGCTTGGAGTTGGGAGAAATCCTTGATTTACTGAAAACTGCTGTAAGTGGTATCGCGGCAGACACTTTCAGTCTTTCAGTGAGTTTGAGAGGTGGATTAGTCTTTTCTCATGCATATCAGCTGAACCACTTCATTTTCCATCATGTGTGCACATGTCTTCATACACTTGGTTAGGTCGTCAGATCGGATTGACATATAAGCGTGTGTCAATTTCCCACTATATGCACTTGTGTTGCAAATGAGGTTTAGTCTCTTTGGCACAAGTCCGTGAGTCTTCTTGACTTAGGTACACACGAGAGCTCATGGACTGTCCATTTATGCTCTTGTGCCACTTTTAGCATGGCTATCAGGAAGTCTAATGATAGCACTACATTTTGGCAAAATACCATCTTATAGGGTGTGGCTTGGAGTATTGTTTTATACACGACACTATATGTCCAAATAGCATGGTGTAGTTGTTTACCCCAATCACAACATTTATTATTCAACAACTTTGTCAATACATTCCACAAGATCTTATTCGTGCTCTCGACTTGTCCGTTAGCTTGTGGATTTGGTGAACACATTCTCAAATAAGAACTTAGTGGTGGTTTGAGCATCGTGCTTCATTATAGCCTTCACTTCTACCCACTTGGTTAGATAGTCTGTGGCAACAATAATGTATTCAGCATATGAACTCTTAGCTGGGGGATTAATAGGACCTACAAAGTCTATTCACCACTTAGAGAATGCCCATCCTCCCATCATGGGTTTTAGTGGCATTTCGTGCTTATGTATCGGGTACTATATTTGCTGATAAATATCACACCTCTTCACATAGGTATGTGCATCCATGTGAAGTGTTGCCCACCAAAGACCTCTAAAAAGAATTGCTTTGATCACATGGTCTGGTCCAAAGTGTCCTCCTGCTATACCTTGGTGAGCAATCTCTTAGATCTTGAGATATTCACTCTCATGGGCACATAGTTTTAGGTATTCCTGTCTTCGGCACTTGTATAAATTATCTCCAATGAGTGAATAATCTAGTGCTTCTTGTTCTAAGCTCTTTCGACTAGCCAATGTCATCTCTTGAGGGAATGCTTTTGTCCTCAAAAAGGCTACCAAAAGTTTCACTCCAATCTGACACTAAAGACACTTGATATAGAGTGGCATGTTCCATTGGTGGTCTAGTAGCACAGATTTGGCATTCCTTGCATAATTTATGGACATGTACTTCCATAATTAGCCAATATATCCCTAACCTTTGAAGAGTCTATAGGGTCCTACGTTTGGAGTGATCTTGCTGAAGTGCACCTACATGTGCTATTCACAACCATTTTGCATGTTTTTCTTCATCTACATAGAAAGCTAGTATGCCTTGATTTGTGTGTTTATACATGTTGGTTGCTAGTATGTCGTATTTCTGAGATCTCACTACTTCTTTATCTTTGGTTATGAGAACATGATGTTTAGGTCCCAATGTGCAAATAGGCACTATAAATTTAGCCCACTCAAGCACTACTTCTAGATTGAACTAGTAGGCATCAGGAAATTCATCTCGTACTCCTTGAGGGGACTCTCCGAAAGCTATTCTAGAAAGGTGATCCACCCTAAGGTGAGTCCTACCTTTCCTAAGCACAACTTCAAAGTCATATTCCATTAGTAAGAGGAACCATCTTACTAATTTGCATGTATTGCAAGGTTTGTTCACAAGATATAGCAATGCTTGATGATTTGTAAAGAATTTAAATGTATTTGCAAGCAAATAATGTCTAGACTTTTTAATTGCATACACCATGCCTAATCCTTCTCTTTCCATAGTGGTATAATTTCGTTCAGCTGTATTCAATTGTCTACTTGCATACGCAATAGGAAGATCTATATTACCTTTACCAGTACGTTGTGCTACAACACACCAAATAGCATAATTAGATGCATCCACATGAACATGAAATGGCGTATTCCAATCTGGCATAGTCAAAATTGATGCTGAACATAGTCCTTGTTTAAGCTCATTAAAGGAGTTTCCACATTCATCCATCCACTCAAAGTTAGTCAAAAAGGCATACAAAGGCTTTGCAATGATTTCATACATATGAGTGAAATGTCGATAATATCCGCAATGCCCCATGAAAGCTTGTACCTCCTTAAAATTTTTTGGTCCATGTAGCTCTACAATAGCTCTAACGTTATCCGCATCTGTGGATATGCCATTCTTTGACACTATGTGTCCTAGAATCTTTCCTTGCTTGACCATAAGAACACACTTTTTGGGGTTCACACAGACTTGATACCCTCTACATTTGTAAAAGATTTGTCGTAGTTCAGGTATATGTATTTGTCTAATGTTGGAATGAGCACATAGATCATCAACATAGACTTCCAAGTTTTTACACAAGAATTATTTAGACACATGACACATCAGCCTTTGAAAGGTAGCTCGTGCATTGGTGAGACCAAATGGCATTACGCGAAAAGTGAATATGCCCCACTCTATAGCAAAAGTCATCTTATACTGATCTTCTAGAGGAATGGCAACTTGATTGTAGCCACAGAATCCATCAAGAAAGTTGTATACTTCCTTGCCCGCTAATTATTCTAATAGAAGGTCAGTGATAGGAAGCAGATAGCTATCTCGAACAGTAGTTGCATTAACCTTCTTCAAGTTAATGCATACACGTAATTTTCCATTCTTTTTGGGCACCACTACAATGGGGGATACCCATTCACTGTGATCAATTTCATAGATGTGTCCCGCTTCTACCAATCAACTATCTCTTCCTTGATCTTGGAGGCATAATTATCATTATAGGTGTATGGCTTCTCCTTAGAGGGTTTGCCCTCTGAGGTTATGGGGATTGTATGTGAGCATATGTCACGGTCTACTCCTTTTAAGTCCTTATAACTCCACACAAACACATCTATGTATTCTCTTAACAAGGCTATCAACTCTTGCTCCTCGTCCTTAGTTAAGTCATGTCCTATGTATGTGCATCATTCTTCACCTTCTTCTATGGTCACAATGATTTTATTAGTTTTTTCTTTGTTATCATAGGCCTCTCCTATGAGTGCTTGATGTTTAGGCATCCTTGTCATGACTCTCCTATCTTCTATCTCATACGTTTTAAAATGTTCCAAGACCTCAAACAAAGATTCTTCCTCATCTGTTGAGACTTCTCTCTTCTTTCTTTTCTTGCCTTCACTCTTGGTGGTTACTTGTGTAGTTAATCTCACATCATTCATAAGCTCTTCTCGTCCTTGAGGGTGAGCTTCTCTTCCTTTAGGTATTCCTCTTCTAATGCACAAAAAGGATCCATAGTGATTGATTATAGATCTGAGTCACTTACTTCTTCAAGTACAAGAGAGCTACGCTCACATTCCTTGATATCTGAATCACACATGGTGGGTTCTATCGTGAAAACCAAAATGTCATAGCCATCTTCATGATAGTGTGGTTTCCATTGTTCTTCATCGATGGCTACATCCATTGTTGCTAGAATTTTTGCCCAACCATAGGGTTCAAACTCTTTATTTCGAAATTACAGATGCATAGGCTAGGTCTCAAATTGATCTGTGAGTTTCCTTTGCACCTACCTCTCTCACATTTTCTCTTTTCTATTCTTCTACTACCACTTTCGACATCCATAAGTGAGTGTCCTCATGCATCCAAGGAGATCCTAATCCTATGGAATGCATTGCTTCTATCCTTCTTTCGCTTTGTGGATGGGATTCCACTGTATTCAGGGCACGTCTCTATGAGAGTAATCCTTGAGATTGGCTTAGGTTACCACCTAAGTGTTGCAAATACAATGAATTGGTTCCCCACTCCTGTACTACTTGCAATTGTTGCATGAAGGGTCTTTCCAAAATCATCTCATAGGCCTAGTTTTTACTGAAGTCACATATGGAAAAAGTATGCTTGAAATCTACACCGCAAGTAGTGAGAGTTATCCCTTCGATTGGTCCTAATGGTCTCTCTATGTGACCATCGGCCATTTGTAATTTCATTCTCGTTGGCCTCAGCGCTGGTTTGCCCACCAAACCAATCAAATATCATTGTGTTTAGATGGATTTTTGAGCAAATAACTTGACTCTTACATGTACTTAAAAGATTCAAACACCCTAGATGAGAATGTGCATAGGCATCGAGGATAACCTAGGAGTAGAACTAGAACTTTGAAAACTTTATAAAGGTTCTGAATGCTTGGCTAGCACCACATCAAAACCCTCATCATCGATTGAGGAATTAGTTGAATTACTAGCTCAAAAGTGAGAACTTTCAAAATAGATAAAATTAGAAGGTGACCATAGTCACATGTTGTTATACTTGTGGAGGTGGTCACATGGCAAATGCATGTCCCTTGCAAACCTAGAATGCACTGGCACCAAGCTCATACTATTGCATGATTGAGAGAAAATACACCAATCATGTAGCCCAAGACTTTCCATAACATAAGCAAGCAATCAGTTAGGTAAAACTACAAACAACCATACAAGTATCCATTATAGTACCAAGCACAAATCTATTACAAAAATCCACATCAATACCAACAACCATATCAATCACAACCTAAACAAAAACTTGTATTAGATAAGCAACCCCCACCTACCAATATATTTTTCTTAAGCACATAGCAATAGAAGAGAATCAAGATATGGCTTTCATACCAATGTCCCCCTTGATCACATAAAATGATCCAAATGCGAGTAGTTTTCACTCTATGCACATGGAAAATCAAGTAATAGAACTTGATCCTTCTAGTTCAAAGGTAGGAGCAAAAATAAAAGTTGTAGAAATTCTAATAGACAAGATTGGAGATATGAGCAAACGTGAGGAAGGAAACATCTATTTCCCAATCATCTACTGTTGGCCTACAAGCAATGAGGAGATAGAGAAGTCAAGTACAATCTGATATAGAAGAGGCCTAACCATTTTTTTCCATAACTTATATTTAATAAAAATTGATTTTCATCACTATAGATACATTGTAAATACCATTTTTGGTAGATTAGACTCCTTTTTGTTCAAGCTAAGGAGTTCTCAAGCTTAATGCTTATTAGAAGCACCTACATATCAATTTTCATATTTTTTAGACTCTGTTTGAATTCTTAAATAAGCCCTAGAACCTAATTTTTAACTAGGTCGGACACTAGGTCTGGACAAGGCTAGTTTCTTACTCTCAAAAGCTACTGGTCGACCATCCTAAACTAAAATTGCTCCTATGGCAAAATCAATCACGTCAGTCTCAACCACAAAGGCTTTATTGGGATCTGCTATATGTAAAAGTGGAGCTGAATATACTTTCAATCTCTCCATACTTTGCTTCTGTTCGTCTCCACAATGAAAGGTTTTCCCTCTCCCTTTAAGCTGGTCTTCCATCGGGACAAGAGTTTTGGCATAATTCTTAATGAATCTTCGATAGAAACTTGATAAACCTAGGAAGATCTACAGCTCTTCCAAGTTCCTTGGATGTGGCCATTCGATAATAGCCCTTACCTTTTCAGGATCCATCTGGATTCCATTCTGGGAGACTATATGCCCAAAGTATCTAACCTTTGCTTTGGAAAATTCACACTTTCACTCCTAAGCAAAGAGCTAATTTTCCCTTAGCACTTGAAATATCTTTCTTAAGTGTTTCAAATGCTCCTCTTCTGATGCGTTATAGATCAGAATGTCCTCCAAGAAGTCTACTACAAAGTGTCCTAGATAAGGCCATAATACACTATTCATGAGCTTCATGAAAGTGGCAAGAGCATTGGTGAGACCAAAAGGCATCACCAAAAACTCATAGTGCCCATATCTAGTCCTAAAGGCAGTCTTAGGGACATCCTCTAGCCTAATCCTAATCTGATGATATCTTGATCTAAGATCAAGCTTGGTAAAATACCGTGCTTGATGTAACTCATCAAATAGGTCTTCAAATCTAGGCATAGGAAACCTATATTTGATAGTTACCTTATTAAGTGCTCTATAGTCTATACATAATCTCATAGAGCTATCTTTCTTTTTACTAGGAGCATTGGGGATGCCCAAGGTGAGTTACTAGGTCTAATGAAGCCTTTATATAAATAACCATGTAATTGCCTCTCAACCTCCTCATGTTGAGAAACACTAAGCCTATAAGGTGGCTTAAAAATAGGGTTAGTGTTAGTAACTGCCTCAATAGCATGGTCAATGTCCCTCTCTCGGACGGTAGCCCTCTAGGTAAGTCAGTGGGAAAAACATCTCTAAACTCAAACATAAGATCTTTAAAGCTTTTAACCACACACTCTTGCAAGAAAGAATAATAGAAAGTCTTGTCCATCTTTACATTCCTAGCATGAAAATATACATCAGATGAACTATCTGTACAATGCTCAATATCCTGACTATACAATAAAAAGATATCATGTACATGCTGAAAATGACAATGACTATACAACTCTAAAGATGAAGTGAGAGGTGCACTAGGTACATCTCTCTCTCTCTCTCCATGTATATAAAATTTACTTCCATTTCTTTCAAACTCAAGTGTGTTGTTTTGATAGCTTCACTTAAGTGTGTCTCCCAAACCCCATAGCCACTCTCTAGCAAGAGTAAAACTCCTGCTTTTAAGCATTTATCCTTCACATGGGCATCAAAGTAAGCCTTTTGCCTTTTCTTGGCCGCATATATTCCTACAACTACTCTCAATGTTGTTTCACCTAAGTGTTCTAGATAAAAGATTCTAGACGAGAGCTCATGGTGTGTCCATTTATGCTCTTGTGCTACTTTCAGAGTGGGTATCAGGAAGTCTAATGATAGCACTATATTTTGGCCAAATACCATCTTATAGGGTGTGGCTTGGAGTACTGTTTTATACACGACACTTTATGTCCAAATAGCATGATGTAGCTGTTTACCCCAATCACAACATTTATTATTCAGCAACTTTGTCAATACATTGCACAAGATCTTATTTGTGCTCTCGACTTGTCTGTAAGCTTGTAGATGATAGGGGGCAAACTTGTGACTTGTATTTGGTGAACACATTCTCAAAGAAGAACTTAGTAGTGGTTTGAGCATCGTGCTTCATTGTAGCCTTCACTTCTACCCACTTGGTTAGATAGTCTGTGGCAACAATAATGTATTCAGTATATGAACTCTTAGCTGGGGGATTAATAGGACCTACAAAGTCTATTCACCACTTAGAGAATGCCCATCCTCCTAGCATGGGTTTTAGCGGCATTTCGTGCTTATGTATCGTGTACTATGTTTGCTAACAAATATCACACCTCTTCACATAGGTATTTGCATCCATGTGAAGTGTTGGCCACCAAAGACCTGGGAAAAGAACTACTTTGATCACATGGTCTGGTCCAAAGTGTCCTCCTGCTATACCTTGGTGAGCAATCTCTTAGATCTTGAGATATTCACTCTCATGGGCACATAGTCTTAGGTATTCATGTCTTCGGCACTTGTATAAATTATCTCCAATGAGTGAATAATCTAGTGCTTCTTGTTCTAAGCTCTTTCGTCTAGCCAATGTCATCTCTTGAGGGAATGATTTTGTCCTCAAAAGGGCTACCAAAGGTTCAATCCAATCTCGCACTAAAGACACTTGATATAGAGTGACATGTTCCACTGGTGGTCTAGTAGCAAAGATTTGGCATTCCTTGCATAGCTTATGGACATGTACTTCCTTAATTAGCCAATATATCCCTAACCTTTGTAGAGTCTATAGGGTCCTACGTTTGGAGTGATGTTGCTTAAGTGCACCTACATGTGCTATTTGCAACCATTTTTCATGTTTTTCTTCATCTACATAGAAAGCTAGTGTGCCTTGATTTGTGTGTTTATACATGCTGGTTGCTAGTATGTGGTATTTCGGGGATCTCACTACTTCTTTATCTTTGGTTATGAGAACATGATGTTTGGGTCCCAATGTGAAAATAGGCACGATAGTTTTAGCCTAGTCAACTACTACTTCTAGATTGAAGAAGTAGGCATCAGGAAAGTCATCTAGTACTCCTTGAGGGGACTCTCCGAAAGTTAGTCTAGAAAGGTGATCCACCCTAAGGTGAGTCCTACCTTTCCTAAGTACAACTTCAAAGTCATATTCCATTAGTAAGAGGAACCATCTTACTAAGTTGCATGTATTGCAAGGTTTGTTGGCTACATATAGCAATGCTTGATGATCTATAAAGAATTTAAATTTATTTGCAAGCAAATAATGTCTAAACTTTTTAACTGCATACACCATGCCTAATCCTTTTCTTTCCCTGGTGGTATAATTTCGTTCAGCTGTATTCAATTCTCTACTTGCATATGCAATAGGAAGATCCATATTACCTTCACTAGAAGGTTGTGCTATAACACACCTAATAGCATAATTAGATGCATCCACATGAACATGAAATGGCATATTCCAATCTGGCATAATCAAAATTGATGTTGGACATAGTCCTTGTTTAAGCTCATTAAAGGAGTTTTCACATTCATCCATCCACTCAAAGTTAGTAAAAAAGGCATACAAAAGCTTTGCAATGATTCCATACATATGAATGAAACGTCGATAATATCCGCAATGCCCCATGAAAGCTTGTACCTCCTTAACATTTTTTGGTCCATGTAGCTCTACAATACCTCTAACTTTATCTGCATCTGTGGATATGCCATTCTTTGACACTATGTGTCCTAGAATCTTGCCTTGCTTGACCATAAGAACACACTTTTTGGGGCTCACACAGACTTGATACCCTCTACATTTGTCAAAGATTGTCCTAGTTCAAGTATATGTATTTGTCTAATGTTGGAATGAGCACATAGATCATCAACATAGACTTCCAAGTTTTTACACAAGAATTCTTTAGACAGATGACACATCAACCTTTGAAAGGTAGCTCGTGCATTGGTGAGACCAAATGGCATTGCGCGAAAAGTGAATATGCCCCACTCTATAGCAAAAGTCATCTTATACTGATCTTCTAGAGCAATGGCAACTTGATTGTAGCTAGAGAATCCATCAAGAAAGTTGTATACTTCCTTGCCCGCTATGTATTCTAATAGATGGTCAGTGATAGGAAGGAGGTAACTATCTCGAATAGTAGTTGCATTAACCTTCTTCAAGTTAATGCATACACATAATTTTCCATTCTTTTTGGGCACCACTACAATGGGAGACACCCATTCACTATGATCAATTTCATAGATATGTCCCGCTTCTACCAATCAACTATATCTTCCTTGATCTTGGAGGCATAATTATCATTATAGGTGTATGGCTTCTGCTTAGAGGGTTTGGCCTCTGAGGTCATCGGGATCGTATGTGAGCATATGTCAGGGTCTACTCCTTTTAAGTCCTTATAACTCCACGCAAACACATCTATGTATTCTCTTAACAAGCTTATCAACTCTTGCTCCTCATCCTTAGTTAAGTCATGTCCTATGTATGTGCATCATTCTTCACCTTCTTCTATGGTCACAATGATTTTATTAGTTTTTTTTTGTTATCATAGGCCTCTCCTGTGAGTGCTTCATTTTTAGGCATCCTTATCATGACTCTCCTATCTTCTATCTCATACGTTTTAAAATATTTCGAGACCTCAAACAAAGATTTTCCTTATCTGGTGAGACTTCTCTCTTCTTTCTTTTCTTGCCTTCACTCTTGGTGGTTACTTGTGAAGTTAATCTCACATCATTCATAAGCTCTTCTCGTCCTTGAGGGTGAGCTTCTCTTTCTATAGGTATTCCTCTTCTGATGCACAGAAAGGATCCATAATGATTGATTCTAGATCCGAGTCACTTGCTTCTTCAAGTACATCAGAGCTACGCTCACATTCCTTGATAACTGAATCACACATGATGGGTTCTATCATGAAAACCAAAATGTCATAGCCATCTTCATGATAGTGTGGTGTCCATTGTTCTTCCTTGATGGTTACATCCATTTTTGCTAGAATGTTTGCCCAACCATAGGGATCAAACTCGTCATCTGGAAATATTACAAACGCATAGGCTAGGTCTCAAATTGATCTGTGAGTTTCCTTCGTACCTACCTCTCTCGCATTTTCTCTTTTCTCTTCTTCTACTACCACTTTGCACATCCATAAGTGAGTGTCCTCATGCAGCCAAGAAGATCCCGATCCTATGGAATGCATTGATTCTATTCGTCTTTGGCTTTGTGGATGGGATTCCACTGTATTCAGGGCACATCTCTATGAGAGTAATCCTTGAGATTGACCTAGGTTGTCACCTAAATGTTGCAAATAAAATGAATTGGTTCCCTAATCCTGTACCACTTGCAATTGTCGCATGAAGGGTCTTCCCAAAATCATCCCATAGGCCTAGTTTTTACTGAAGTCACATATGCAAAAAGTATGCTTGAACTTAATACCGCAAGTAGTGAGAGTTATCCCTTCCAGTAGCCCTAAAGGTGTCTCTATGTGACCATCGGCCGTTTGTAATTTCATTCTCATTGGCCTCAGTGCTGGTTTGCCCTCTGTTTTGAAAAAATCACACTTTCACTCCTTAGCAAAGAGTGAATTTTCCCTTAGCACTTGAAATATCTTTCTTAAGTGTTTCAAATGCTCCTCTTCTGATGCATTATAGATCAGAATTTCATCCAAGAATTCTACTACAAAGTGTCCTAGATAAGGCCATAATACACTATTCATGAGCTTCATGAAAGTGACAAGAGCATTGGTGAGACCAAAAACCATCACCAAAAACTCATAGTGCCCATATCTAGTCTTAAATGCAGTCTTAGGGACATCCTCTAGCCTAATCCTAATCTAATGATATCCTGATCTAATATCAAGCTTGGTAAAATACCATGCTTGATGTAACTTATCAAATAGGTCTTCCAATCTAGGCATAAGAAACCTATTTTTGATAGTTACCTTATTAAGTGCTCTATAGTCTATACATAATCTCATAGAGCTATCTTTCTTTTTGACTCGGAGCATTGGCGATGCCCAAGGTGAGTTACTAGTTCTAATAAAGCCTTTATCTAAATAATCCTACAATTGCCTCTCAAGCTCTTCATGTTGACAAACACTAAGCCTATTAGGTTGCTTAAAAATAGGGTTAGTGTTAGTAACTTCCTCAATAGCATGGTCAATGTTCCCTCTCTCGGACGGTAGCCCTCTAGGTAATTCAATGGGAAAAACATCTCTAAACTCAAACATAAGATCTTTAAAGATTTTAACCACACACTCTTGCAAGAAAGAATAATAGAAAGTCCTGTCCATATTTACATTCCTAGCATGAAAATATACATCAGATGAAGTATTTGTACAATGCTCAGTATCCTGACTATACAATAAAAAGATCTGGTATCAAGAAAGTCATTTGGAAATATTACAGATGCATAGGCTAGGTCTCAAATTGATCTGTGAGTTTTCTTCGCACCTACCTCTCTCGCATTTTCTCTTTTCTCTTCTTCTACTACCACTTTGCACATCTATAAGTGAGTGTCCTCATGCATCCAAGAACAACTTGATCCTATGCAATGCATTGATTCTATTCTTCTTTGGCTTTGTGGATGGGATTCCACTCTATTCAGGGCTTGTCTCTATGAGAGTAATCCTTGAGATTGACTTAGGTTGTCACCTAAGTGTTGCAAATACAATGAAATCTTGTACTACTTGCAATTTTTGCATGAAGGGTCTTCCAAAAATCATCTCATAGGCCTAGTTTTTACTGAAGTCACATATGGAAAAAGTATGCTTGAACTCTACGCCGCAAGTAGTGAGAGTTATCCCTTCGAGTAGCCCTAAAGGTTTCTCTATGTGACCATCGGCCATTTGTAATTTCATCCTCATTGGCCTCAGTGCTAGTTTGCCCACCAAACCAATCAAATATCATTGTCTTTAGATGGAATTTTGAGCAAATAAATTGGCTCTTACATGTACTTAAAAGATCCAAACACCGTAGATGCGAATGTGCATAGGCATCGAGGATAACCTAGGAGTAGAAATAGAACTTTGAAACCTTAATAAAGGTCTTGAATGCTTTGCTAGCACCACTTCAAAACCCTCATCATCGATTGAGGAATTAGTTGAATTACTGGCTCAAAAGTGAGAACTTTCAAAATAGACAAAATTAGAAGGTGACCATAATCACATGTTGTTATACTTGTGGAGGTGGTCACATGACAAATGCATGTCCCTTGCAAACCTAGAATGCACTAGCACCAAGCTCATACTATTGCATGATTGAGAGAAAATACACCAATCATGTAGCCCAAGACTTTCCATAACATAAGCAAGCAATCAGTTAGGTAAAACTACAAACAACTATAAAAGTATCCACTATAGTACCAGGCACAACTCTATTACAAAAACCCACATCAATACAAACAACCATATCAATCACAACCTAAACAAAAACTTGTATTAGATAAGCAACCCACACCTACCAATATATTTTTGTTAAACACATAGCAATAGAAGAGAATCAAGATATGGCTTTAATACAAATGTCCCCCCTTGATCACATAAGATGATCCGAATGCAAGTAGTTTTCACTCTATGCACATGGAAAATCAAGTAATAGAACTTGATCCCTCTAGTTCAAAGGTAGAAGCAAAGGTGAGGAAGGAAACATCTATCTCCCAATCACCTACAGTTGGCCTACAAGCACTGAGGAGATAGAGAAGTCAAGTACAATCTGATATAGAAGAGGCCTAACCATTTTTTTCCATAACTTATATTTAATAAAAAATGATTTTCATCACTAAAAAAACAATGTAAATACCATTTTTGGTAGATTATACTCCATTTTGTTCAAGCTAAGGAGTTCTCAAGCTTAATGATTATTAGAAGCACCTACATATCAGTTTTCATATTTTTTAGACTCTGTTTGAACCCTCAAATAAGCCCTAGATCCTAATTTTTAATTAGGCCGGACACTAGGTCTGGACAAGGCTAGTTGCTTACTCTCAAAAGCTACTGGGCGACCATCCTAAACTAAAATTGCTCCTATGGCAAAATCACTCATGTCAATCTAAATCACAAAGGGTTTATTGGGATTTGCTATATGTAAAAGTGGAGCTAAATATACTTTCAATCTCTCCATGGGTTGCTTGTGTTCGTCTCTACAATGAAAGGTTTTCCCTCTCTCTTTAAGCTCTCTGCCAACGGGACAACAATTTTGGCATAATTCTTAATGATTCTTCGATAGAAACCTCATAAACCTAGGAAGATCTACAGCTCTTCCAGGTTCCTTGGATGTGGCCATTCCATAATAGCCCTTACCTTTTGAGGATCCATCTAGATTACATTCTGGGAGACTATATGCCCAAGGTATCTAACCTCTAATTTGAAAAATTCACACTTTCACTCCTTAGCAAAGAGTGAATTTTCCCTTAGAACTTGAAATATCTTTCTTAAGTGCTTCAAATGCTCCTCTTCTGATGCGTTATAAATCAAAATGTCATCCACGAAGTCTACTACAAAGTGTCCTAGATAAGGCCATAATACACTATTCATGAGCTTCATGAAAGTGGCAAGAGCATTGGTGAGACCAAAAGGCATCACCAAAAACTCATAGTGCCCATATCTAGTCCTAAATGCAGTCTTAGGGACATCCTCTAGCCTAATCCTAATCTGATGATATCCTGATCTAAGATCAAGCTTGGTAAAATATCGTGCTTGATGTAACTCATCAAAGAGTTCTTCCAATCTAGGCATAGGAAACCTATTTTTGATAGTTACCTTATTAAGTGCTCTATAGTCTATACATAATCTCATAGAGCTATCTTTCTTTTTGACTAGGAGCATTGGATATAAAGTGGCTTAAAAATAGGGTTAGTGTTAGTAACTGCCTCAATAGCATGGTCAATGTCCCCTCTCTCGGACGGTAGCCCTCTAGGTAAGTCAGTGGGAAAGACATCTCTAAACTCAAACATAAGATCTTTAAAGCTTTTAACCACACACTCTTGCAAGAAAGAATAATAGAAAGTCCTATCCATATTTACATTCCTAGCATGAAAATATACATCAGGTGAACTATCTATACAATGCTCAATGTCCTGACTATACAAAAAAAGATCTCTTGTAGATGCTGAAAATGACAAAGACTATACAACTCTAAAGATGAAATGAGAGGTGCACTAGGTACATCTCTCTGTCTCTCCCTGTATATAAAAATTACTTCCATTTCTTTCAAACTCAACTATGTTGTATTGATAGCTGCATTTAAGTGTGTCTCCCAAACCCCATATCCACTCTCTACCAAGAGTAAAACTCCTGCTTTTAAGCCTTTATCCTTCACATGGGCATCAAAGTAAGCCTTTTGCCTTTTCTTGGCCGCATATATTCCTGCAGCTACTCTCAATGTTGTTTCACCTAAGTGTTCTAGATCAAAGATTCTAGACGAGAGCTCATGGCCTATCAATTTATGCTCTTGTGCTACTTTCAGAGTGGGTATTAGGAATTCTAATGATAGCACTGCATTTTGGCCAAATACCATCTTATAGGGTGTTGCTTAGAGTAATGTTTTATACACGACACTATATGTCCAAATAGCATGCGTGTAGCTGTTTACCCCAATCACAACATTTATTGTTTAACAACTATGTCAATACATTGCACTAGATCTTATTTGTGCTCTCGACTTGTCCGTTAGCTTGTGGATGATAGGGGGCAAACTTGTGACTTGTATTTGGTGAACACATTCTCAAATAAGAACTTAGTAGTGGTTTGAGCATCGTGCTTCATTGTAGCCTTCACTTCTACCCACTTGGTTAGATAGTTTGCGGCAACAATAATGTATTCAACATATGTAGTCTTAGCTGGGGGATTTATAGGACCTACAAAGTCTACTCACCACTTAGAGAATGCCCATCCTCCCATCATGGGTTTTAGTCGCATTTCGTGCTTACGTATCGGGTACTATGTTTGCTGACAAATATCACACCTCTTCACATAGGTATGTGCATCCATGTGAAGTGTTGGCCACCAAAGACTTGTGAAAAGAATTGCTTTGATCACATGGTGTGATCCAAAGTGTCCTCCTGCTATACCTTGGTGAGCAATCTCTTAGATCTTGAGATATTCAATGTCATGGGCACATAGTCTTAGGTATTCATGTCTTCGGCACTTGTATAAATTATCTCCAATGAGTGAATAATCTAGTGCTTCTTGTTCTAAGCTCTTTCGTCTAGCCAATGTCATCTCTTGAGGGAATGTTTTTGTCCTCAAAAAGGCTACCAAAGGTTCACTCCAATCTAGCACTAAAGACACTTGATATAGAGTGGCATGTTCCACTGGTGGTCTAGTAGCACAGATTCGCATTCCTTGCAAAATTTATGGACATGTTCTTCCATAGTTAGCCAATATATCCCTAACCTTTGTAGAGTCTATAGGGTCCTATGTTTGGAGTGATGTTGCTGAAGTGCACCTACATGTGCTATTTGCAACCATTTTGCATGTTTTTCTTCATCTACACAGAAAGCTAGTATGCCTTGATTTGTGTGTTTATACATGTTGGTTGCTAGTATGTGGTATTTCTGAGATCTCACTACTTCTTTATCTTTGGTTATGAGAACATGACGTTTAGGTCCCAATGTGAAAATAGGCACTATAGTTTTAGCCCAATCAAACACTACTTCTAGATTGAACAAGTAGGCATCAAGAAAGTCATCTGGTACTCCTTGAGGGGACTCTCCGAAAGTTAGTCTAGAAAGGTGATCCAACCTAAGGTGAGTCCTTCCTTTCCTAAGCACAACTTCAAAGTCATATTCCATTATTAAGAGGAACCATTTTACTAATTTGCATGTATTGCAAGGTTTGTTCACTAGATATAGCAATGCTTGATGATCTGTAAAGAATTTAAACTTATTTGCATGCAAATAATGTCTAAACTTTTTAACTGCATACACCATGCCTAATCCTTCTCTTTCCGTAGTGGTATACTTTTGTTTAGCTGTATTCAATTGTCTACTTGCATACGCAATAGGAAGATCCATATTACCTTCACCAATAGGTTGTGCTAGAACACACCTAATAGCATAATTAGATGCATCCACATGAACATGAAATGGCGTTATCCAATCTGGCATAGTCAAAATTGATGTTGAACATAGTCCTTGTTTAACCACATTAAAGGAGTTTTCACATTCATCCATCCACTCAAATTTAGTCAAAAAGGCATACAAAGGCTTTGCAATGATTTCATACATATGAATGAAATTTTGATAATATCCGCAATGCCACATGAAAGCTTGTACCTCCTTAACATTTTTTGGTCCATGTAGCTCTACAATAGATCTAACTTTATCCACATCTGTGGATATGCCATTCTTTGACACTATGTGTCCTAGAATCTTGCCTTGCTTGACCATAAGAACATACTTTTTGGGGTTCACACAGACTTGAAACCCTCTACATTTGTCAAAGATTTGTCCTAGTTCAGGTATATGTATTTGTGTGATGTTGGAATGAGCGCATAGATCATCAACATAGACTTCCAAGTCTTTATGCAAGAATTCTTTAGACACATGACACATCAGCCTTTGAAAGGTAGCTCGTGCATTGGTGAGACCAAATGGCATTACACAAAAAGTGAATATGACCCACTCTATAGCAAAAGTCATCTTATAGTGATCTTCTAGAGCAATGGCAACTTTATTGTAGCCACAGAATCCATCAAGAAAGCTGTATACTTCCTTGCTTGCTAATCTTTCTAATAGATGGTTAGTGATAGGAAGCAAATAATATCTTGAATAGTAGTTGCATTAACCTTCTTCAAGTTAATGCATACACGTAATTTTCCATTCTTTTTGGGCACCACTACAATGGGGGAGACCCATTCACTCTGATCAATTTCATAGATATGTCCCGCTTCTACCAATCAACTATCTCTTCTTTGTTCTTGGAGGCATAATTATCATTATAGGTGTATGGCTTCTGCTTAGAGGGTTTGGCCTCTGAGGTCATGGGGATCGTATGTGAGCATATGTCAGGGTCTACTCCTTTTAAGTCCTTATAACGCCACACAAACACATCTGTGTATTCTCTTAACAAGGCTATCAACTCTTGCTCCTCGTCCTTAGTTAAGTCATGTCCTATGTATGTGCATCAGTCTTCACCTTCTTCTATGGTCACAATGATTTAGTTTTTTCTTTGTTATCATAGGCCTCTCCTGTGAGTGCTTGATATTTAGGCATCCTTGTCATGACTCTCCTATCTTCTATCTCATACATTTTAAAATGTTTGCAGACCTCAAACAAAAATTCTTCATCATCTGGTGAGGCTTCTCTCTTCTTTCTTTTCTTTCCTTCACTCTTGGTGGTTACTTGTGTAGTTAATCTCACATCATTCATAAGCTCTTCTTGTCCTTGAGGGTGAGCTTCTCTGCCTATAGGTATTCCTCTTCTGATGCAAAGATAGGATCCATAATGATTGATTCTTGATCCGAGTCAATTGCTTCTTCAAGTACATCAGAGCTACGCTCAGATTCCTTGATAACTGAATCACACATGATGGGTTCTATTGTGAAAACCAAAATTTCATAGCAATCTTCATGATAGTGTGGTGTCCATTGTTCTTCATTGATGGCTACATCCATTGTTGCTAGAAGTTTTGCCCAACGATAGTGTTCAAACTCTTCATCTGGAAATATTACAGATGCATAGGTGTTGACAGTCAAGGTCATACACAAGCATGGAAGTGCATCAATGAAGAGGACATACAAGAAGAAGGAGCATGTAGGGAGCTCCAAGAAGCACATGTCAAATTTTCAGAAGAAATCCCTATAAAAATAGTGATTTTTATCACTAAAAACCATTGTAAATACCATTTTCCATTGTTGTAACTCCATTTTGTTCAAGCCAAGGAGTCCTTGAGCTTGAGGAGTGTTAGAAGTATCATCCTACCAATTTTCATAATTTTTAGATTCCATTTGGGTCCCCAAATAAGCCTTGGAACCTAATTTTTAACTAGGTCGGACACTAGGTCTGGACAGGGCCAAAACTACTCAAAAAACTATAAAAAGGGCTAGAGAGCTCATTTTTGGGTTGGCTTGTTGTAGATTTCAGCTTTGTAAGAGAGTTCTTTTGTAATCGAAGTCCTTCCATTGTTCCACTCTTTGCTCTTACCTTGTGCGCGTGTGTGTGTATGTGTGTGCATGTTTGTATGCTTTCACTCATGCACTTGTGCACTTCACTTGCTCTTGGTCTTCATACCGGTCCTCACGTCTCCGCGGATTGACATTTATGAGGTGAAACTCCTCATGTTGGTACTCACCATTGTGCTAGAGTGACACCAAATTTGGCGCCGTTGTCGGGGAGAGAGCTTGGAGGACGAGCGTGTGACAGTAAGACGTAGAGTAGCGATGTTGGAAGGTAAAAAAAATCACCATTTTCAGTTCAGTTTCTAAGTTTTTCTTCTTCATCTTCATCATCATCATCGTCTCTTCCCACCTTCTTCCTCTCTGATTTTTCTCATTTTCGAGTGTACATTCACCTCGTTTGTCACCTGCGACTGTGTGGAAGAAGTGCAGAGGGTGTTCAGAACTAAAACGCTGAAGAAATCGTCTTGAAATCCACTTAAAACATCAAAAATCTGAGTGGCAGTATAGCGGAGTGACAAGACGTACGTTTGGTATCGTGGCGGTGGTATCGTGTGCTTGAAGGGTGGTTTTGCATCTACAGGCTAATAGGAGTGACAAGGAGAACACAAGGTACACATATCTACAAAAAATTTTGAATTTGGGCTTAAAAATCTCCAAGTATCGTGTCCGATTGGGTTTTGGTATCGCGATACTTGTCGAGGTATCGTATCGTGCATGCCCACTTGAGGTATCGTGATACCATTCTGGTATCGTATCGTCAAGTGCTGGTATCGCGATCGCAGTCCCCCAGTGGTATCGTATTGTGGTCCACATGGTATCGTATTGTCGACTTAGTATCGTATGATGCCCAATATAGTATTGTATCGTGCAAAAAAGTGGTATCGTATCGTCCAAAGAACTAGTATCGTATCGTGAGAGTTCCAGTATCGTATCGTGTAAATTTTTGGTATCGTATCGTGCACCTGGTGGTATCGTATCACGAAACAAAAGCAATATCCTATCGTCTATAGACTGGTATCGTATCGTCCCTTACCCTGGTATCGTATCGTGAGCAATCTGGTATCGTATCGCGTGATATCCAGTATCGTATCGTGTAGTGGTCAGGTATCGTATCGTCCACTAACTTGGTATCGTATCGTCGAGTGTAGAGGTATCGTATCGTGTGATTTTTGGTATCGTATCGTCCGTAGACCCGGTATCGTATCGTTGATTGTTTTGGTATCGTATCGTGGGCTTGGTGGTATCATCTAGCAAGTGGTATCGTATCGTGGAATTTGGTATCACCTTGGTGGTAGCGTATCGTCAAATGTGGTATCGTCCATAGTGGTATCGTGTGGAAAATCTGGTATTGTATCACCTATCCTGAGGTACTCCCAGAGAGGTCCTATTTCCCTATTTTAACCCCGAGAAACCTGAACTGGCATAACTTTCTCATACGAAATCCGTTCGGAGTGATCTTTGGTTCGTTGGAAAGCTCGTGGGGAGTACTACCAAAACTTCCACTGGTTACGGTAAAATCAATACGAGGATTATTAGATAGGGTATTTTGAAGTTGACCCTCAGGTTGGACTAGGAAGCAAGGGGTTCCACAAGATTTTGACCAATTCAAAGGACAATTTTGGACTTGTAGACAAGGCTTATGAACCTAAGCTCAAGTTGATACTTAGGAAGAGATAGATAAAGTACCAAATCACTTGAAACTAAGGTCAACCACACAACCAAGTCAAGGACTCACAACTCAATGGTTAACACTACTTGTTGAGTTCATAGACAAGTGAGTCAAAAATGTCATTTAACTAGGAGAGACTCTTGGCTTCTGAAGACATGCATAGATCCATACCTAGGGAAGGTCTTATGTCTACAGTGGAAGGGGAATATAGGATGTCTCTTCAATACGTATCCACTAACCTGCAAGGAATACCCATCTACCTCGACGGTCTATACAGGTCAGTAGCAAGAATGAGAAACACTACTGAATTAGAAATAGTTCCAAGACCAACTGTCAAGTACGAAGATGGAGTCTACATGGACAAGATGGGCCAGATCTATGTAGTAACTGAAAACCCTGATCAGATTAATGAAAGAGGAGAGTTAGCTCGAGATCATGCAACTACCTCACAAAACCCATTCGAGACCCAACAAAGAATGGAAAATGCAATGTCAGGACAAACAAGCCAATGCAGTATGCCCAACAGACCTCAAGCACAATCCACCATGCCAGGAATTAACTCCCACATCCAAACTAGTCAGAGAATGGGAAATATGAATAGACCTACCTTTAGGACAGAACCACCCCAAGGTGTCCCCATCGTAATTCGATCCCCAGAGCCCGACAGAAGACTGAGGCACAAGAGAGCCCTATGACCACATAGCAGAATTCAAGCAGGTATTGCGAGCGGAGCAAGTGGATGACTTTTTCATGCAATATGAATCCTTTGGGCTAACTCTCATGGGAATAGCCTTAGCTTGGTTTCAATCCTTGGATCCAAATTCCTTTGGCAATATTGAACAATTCTTCCAAGAATTTGTCTGGGAATTCACTAAGCGAGGGATCAAGCACAATTCCTCATCCTTACTACATAGTTTCAAACAAGCTCCCAAAGAGACAGTAAAAAATGAAGCATGAAGATTTAGTCAATATGTAGACCGATGCCCTTTGACAGAGAGACCTTCTCAGCAGAAAATGATATCCCTATTTTTAGAAGGCCTAACCAATGGAACATTGAGAATGTTAGTATACATAAAACGGGTGCAAACTCTGAGTGAGTGTCTTCAAGAATGTATAGATTTGGAAGACAACTTAGCTGAGGATCTCAAAATCACACAAGATCTTACCAAATCAGAGGATACAAGGAGCAATGAAACTTCTAGTTCGAGCTATGTGGAGGAAGTGGTAGAGTTAGTGGCCAAGAAATTAGGGGTACAAGGACAACGGAACTACCAGATTTCTTCCTTGAGATTGCCAATGTTAGGAAGTTGCACACTTTGCGAAGGAGATCATCCATCTCATGTCTGCACCAGAGAAGGATTAGGGTTATCACAACCTTACCCTTACAGTAGACAACCAACTCAAGAGCCTAACATGTACTCTTATAGTGAGTAGAAGTACCCCAACCACGGTATCGAATACTATCCAGTGAATAGACAACAACCACGACCACTTGCACCACCCCAATGTAGACCATACGGTGTCGGGAAGCCGGTGCGTGGGGTTGGATCAGGCCCCTCTCTGGTGCGCCGTTCCCGCTATCCTGCGAGCGGCGTCTGCGCGCTGGGCGCCTCGCCTATGCTCTCTGGAGCGTGCGCGATCCTCGTACGCGTGGGCCCCTTGCCCCTCAGAAGTGTCGAGACGTGCGTGCGTACACGACCGTAGGCATCGAGAAAGAGACAAATCAGATACAGCACTGATTCTCGAAATCACTGGGTTGGTGTGTATACAAACTCGATGATACAATAAAACCTGAATGATACAGTGATGCCCGCTATAGTGCGGGTCCGCGATACAAAAATCCGCTACAGTGCGGAATAGATAAATACAAATAAATGCCGCCGCTACAGTGCGGATCGACTGGATATGATGTAGGCTTCCCGCTACAGTGCAGGAAGTCACCCTCGATCTTTGTCTTCTAGTCCTTGCGATTTAATCTTTTCTTCACTTTTCTTCGATCCAAGCTTTTCTTCAAGTCCTCACTTTGTAGCTCTTTACTTCAAAATTCACAATAATCTCTGATCACGAGTAACCTGTAGGAAAGTTCCACAAGAAAGACCACGGGGTGGAGCAGATGAGTTTAGGCACCTATTTATAGGCCTCCCCACCCTTGGGCTTTCCTCTAGAAACTTCCAACCTCCTTAACCAACTTTCCAATTTCAGATGACCGTGCATGTTCACTTACTATTCTTGGAAAATCTCATCTCTTAATTCTATTTCTTTATTTTTCTCCTTTTTTATTTTAGTTTTGGTTTCACACTGTATATACAAATTAATTAATCTAAGGGTTTGACCTAAGATAAACGCAAATTCCAAGGGTCTAGGTTACGATTTTTGGTCGCCGAAATTAGGGTTTTGATCACAATCAACTCAAACTCGCCAATTCATGGGTTTATTTACAGTTCGAACCTAAAATCCAAGGGTTTCCAAGGGTTCAAGTCCAATTTTCATGGGGTAAACTCGTGTTTCCAGTCAGTTTCAAGGGTCAAACCTAAAGTTTTCATGAGTCTAACGTCAGTTATTTACACGCACGGGTCTAACACACATCTTAAACATGTTTCCGCATCACACAATCAATTAATTCGGCCAAAATATGTACAAAATATACCACTCTCTCGATCAAAAACATCACACAAAAACTCAAAAACAATGATCTTTTGAAAAAAATCAGTGCACACTCCCTGCAGGATTTCATCCCGACATTCGCCCCCGCTAAACCTGCACATCGTCCCGATGGGCCAACCTGCAAGATCCAACAAAAGCGTATCAGGGTTCTTTTAAAATCTCTTTACACTTTTTATGTTTTTCTTTTCAAAACTTAAATCATGATCTCATGCAGTCATGCAATTTTTATAAAGATTAGTATGAATTTTAGAAAATTAGGTAGATTCAAGCTTCACAAACATCATATTATGTTTCTGCGTCTGCAATCTGACAAGTAATCACATGAATAAATCGTTGGCTTTCTAGATCTTCTGTTTGTTTAGCTGGTTCATATCCGACTGCTCATTCTAAGTACTAACATATACTTATGTTTCTACTAGCTCTGTTTGTAGAATATACCTCGATTCCTACTATTTATCTCCTCCTTGTCCAGCTCTCCATTAGATCTTTCTTTCTTTTTCTTTTTCTTTTTAATTTTTCTTTTTCTTTTTCTTTTCCTCTTTCACTCAGCTCAGCATTTCTTTTTATCTCTTATTTTTCACAAATCAGCCTATGTCAAAATCGGGTGCGACTCATGGACTTGTCCGCCCGGCCAAGTTCGTTCCACCTGTCTGCCGACCCGGCATAGTGCATGACACACACAACATCAGCCCTGCATGAAATCGGCGTCAGCTCGTGGCTCTGACCACCCGGCCAGAGTGACTCCACCCGCCTACCGACCCATACAGGTGCATGACAACAGATAGGTCAGGCCTACGACGAAACTAGCTACGGCTCGTGGCCTTGATCACCCGACCAAGGTGGTTCCATCCACCTACTAGCCCATCGTAGCGCACCAATGACATATACGCACATATAAGCTGGCATGAGTATGAATGTTTCTTTATAAATCATGATCCATATGGAGGTAAGATCTCGCAAGAAATAAATACTAGGATCCAAAGTTTCCCACTCACTAAGTGTTCAAATCAATCAGTATATACATGCACTCGGTCTAAGCATGCCATCACATCCCCAAGCTTTCACTCCCAAAAGTCCCTAGTCTGCTAACTGATTTCACTCATATAATTTCTTAGTCATTCATGCTTCATGCAAACCCATAATAGATATTTGTTATCTTCTTTCTACATGATTTTCATAAATTCATGCATATCTTTATCACACATATGAATGCAATGCATATGCTCTATCAAAAAGAAAACAGGTCTCAAATCAGAAACATTTCACCTGATCATTTTTCTTCATTTTGATCCAGCTTTTCTTTAATTCCATGGTCTATCATTCTCAGCATCAGTCTCAGTGTCATCAGCATCCTCCAGTGTCATCAGTATCCTCCAGTGTCATCAGTATCCTCCAGTGTCATCAGTATCCTCCAGAAGTTCTTGCTCAATCTCATAATCCGCTTCATTTCTTTTCTTGAATAATTTTATCCTCTTTCCTGCAATCAAAGATCTCAAAGGAGTACTGCCTAACTCACGAAGTGCATACGTACCATTTTCAAACACAGACGTAACCACATACGGCCCAAACCATCGTTTGGTCAATTTCTTCCTAGCATCGTATTGAGTATCGAATGTACTGTCGTACACCAACACCCAATCATCTATCTCAATCCTATGTGGTCTGAGTCGATGGGTTTTGTCAAAATAGATCTTGTTCTTTAACCTTGACTCCTTTAACTTTTGGACTGCTTCTTTCAACTTTTCATTTCCTTGTTCTAACTGCTTTATTCTCAATGATAATAACTCTTCTCTCATCATACCATCATTCCATGGGAGCGTCAACCATGTCACTATCTGAGTTTGGATGGGGAAGATTGGCTTCTGACAATACATCAATTCAGCAGGCATGAATCCTGTGGACCGAGTGTAAGTCATCCTATCAGCCCATAGCGCAAATGGAAGAAACCTAGGCCACTGCTTGATGTCATCGCTGCAAGCCTTAGAGATCGCCTTCACGATGGAAGGGTGACCTCTCTCGATTTTCCCATTTGCCTCTGGATTATAGGCAGTGGTGAGAGATAATCGAATTCCATGACGGTCAAAGAACTCTTTTGCCTCTCTCGCATCCAACTCTCCCCTGTCCGCAACCACTTTCTCAACGTATCCGAATCTCGAGATCACTTCTTCTAAAAGGAATTTGCATACATTATAAGTAGTCTTCGTACGAAGAGCTCGACCTTCCACATGGTTGGTCAAGTCCTCTCTAGCAAGTACAATGTATCTCATCTTATCTATCCCTTTGGGCATGGTTACAAGGTCGACTACCCACTTGTAATGGATACAAGGAGGGTAAGTCGGATGTAACGGGTCTCTGTGCCTAACTGATGAATGCACCTGGCATGTAGCACAAGTGTCTACAAAACCTCTCACACTTACATAAATCCCTAGCCACCAGTAGGCTTCCTTAATCTTCTCATATGTTGCATAGAATCCTTTGTGACCTGCCCATAAGGTCTCATGCATCTCTCTCATAACTTTTCTCTGAAGACTCCTCGAACTCAATACTCTCTGTGGACACTTCACCTTGCCTTTAGCGTGTCGCCAAATAAGCCCATCCTTCAAGAAAAAGTTGTAAGACTTTTTCCTGATGGATCTATACTTGTTTGTGGACCAACCGGGGGAAGGTTTCAGAGTACTCAGATATCTTCCAATATCTCTCCACTCACCATCATACTCATTCTCTCGGAACTGCTCATATGCATACACCAATGGATCGTATCTTATCATATGTATATCCTTTTCTACCTCATCATCATCATCAGACTCATCATCGAATTTTGCCCTTGAAAGCATATCAGCCATTGTATTCGACTTCCCAGCTATGTGTACAAATGCAGGATTTATAAACTTTATATAAGAGATCCATCTAAGCATAGCAATATCCGGAGATGAACAATTTGCAATCATGCCAATCAGTGGAAGACAGTCAGTCTCAACTATGACATTCGCCCCAATGAAATACTCTTTATCGCTCTTTAAAGCAGTCACTAATCCCCATAACTCTCTCTTAATCTGAGGATATTTTCTTTGGGTATCATGTAGGATCTTAGCACCAAAGCGCACTGCATATCTCTGCCCCTCATCATCATCTTGCCCTATGACCCAGCCTATGCCAATAGGACTGGTATCAACGGTCAAAATGATAGGTCTCTGACCTGAATAGTCAACATGCTTCAGAATTGGAGCTTCAATTAGCAGCTGCTTCAGTTTACGCATAGCTCTCGACTGTTTCTCTGTCCATACAAACTTCTTTCTCTTTCTCAGCAGATCATATAAGGGGTTCGCAACGTGAGCAAAGTGAGGAATCCATATCACATAGAATACACAGGCTCCTAGAAACCTTCTCACCTCATTGACATTACGACACACTTCAGAGATCCTGCTAATGGCCTCAACTTTCTGCGGGTACGGCTTGCAGGCATAATGTCCACACAGATGTCCTACAATGAGGACCTCATCAACGCCAAAAACAGATTTCTCTAAAGAAAGTGTTAGCCCCACATCTTCAAACCTCTCAAAGATCTTTTCATAGTCAGCAATATGGTCACTCACAAACTTTCTACATCCTGAAGCATCTAAACTCACATCTTTCACTCTTTCCTCACATCCCTTTATCGGAACATCATCAATGAATGGCATAGTCACAGATGGTATAAAGTCTCGTAAAACCAGATTCATGGCATTCATCATGTGAGCCACAGAATTCGTTGCTCCCTGCGGCAAAGTACACATGCGTACAAGGCCCAGTGGAGTCCTCATGGTCGTAATGTCTCTACTCTCCATAGCCAACTGAAACTGGTCATAACCTGAATACAGATCACCCATAGAGTAGATGGAATGCCCAGCAAACGCTTCAGCAAACTCATCCACTATGGGTCCTGTCCCTACGTTTCTAATTGTGAATTTATTCACAGGTTGCAGATCCTGAATGAAACGAAGCTTCCCATTTTTCTTAGGCACAGTAAACCACCTATTCGAATATGGAGCCGAGGAGGGTTCCAATATCCGCATGGAAATCTTTTCCTTTAGCAACCTCATCAGCTCAGGTAAGTGAGCCTTTGGGACTGGTATAGGCCGGATATTCCATGGTATATGTGGCACTGTAAAGATAATCATGGGAGGTGCTTGTTTCGGGTCTGCACAACCTATCTCATGTGGGAAAAGTGCAAACGCTTTTTCGTGTTTCTTGATGGCTTCAATAAATTTCTTTTTCTCTTCTTCTCTCAGGAATGGTTTTTCTCCAAACTTGATCTCTTTAATAGTCTCATCAGTGAAATGATGCCCTATGAGCTCTCGTCGTCTCAGCATAGGGTCATCTGACACTCGCAGATACTTTTCATGACTATCTTCTGGCAATGGCTGAGCTATAGGCTTCACTTTCTTATCCACAGTCTTATACTTCGTATTTACACTTACTTCATGCTCTCTCATAAACTCCTTAATCATCTCATACTCTTGGATAGAGCTGAGCATAATGATTTCTGATTTCTCATTTCTCTCAAATGCCTTCTCAAGCTCTTCCAGAGTAGTCGAACTTCTCTCCAACTGGATCACATCTTCAATCTTCTCATCAGGTAACATCATTCCTAAATGCTTATAGTGTCTCTCATGAACTTTTCTGAATTTATTTGAAACATTTTCTTTCTGTAAGCATAGCAACTTGAATGCAGATGAATAAATAGAAAAACTTTCAAAACTATGTACAAAGTCATGCGAGACATCAAACCAACTCCCACTGTTGTCTCGCTCAACAGTGGATCCTAACAGAAATTTTGATCAGCAGAAGCTCCATACTCTCCAACAGGCATACACTCATCATGGTCATGTGAATTAATAGGTTTCTTTCTTATACTCTTTCTATTCCTAGAGTGATTTGGACACACAATCATCACTTGCAAAGAATGAAGGCCAGATCTAGAACGGATTCGTGCATAGGCAGATCCATCATCCATGGCCTTAGTCTCCATTATGACCTCAGCTATAAAGGGCTGCCCAAGGATAGCCTCATATGAACATTGGTCCTGGATAAAGAAGTGGAATTCCTCAGAAATCCCACCTATGGTCACAGGCACAAAGGCGCATGCCCCAAGCAGTGCTACTGAACCATTATCCGCTGTCCTCATCCTCCATCCATGATCTTTATCAATCGGCCACCTAAACTTATCATAGAGCTTCTTAGAAATCACATTTATTTCTGACCCTGAGTCAATCAAGGCCAGAGCAAAACATGACTCCTCGTTGCTCCCTAGCTTCACCTTTATCTCAGGTGTTCCTCTCGCCCAAAATGTCCTGCTAAACTCACTTTCTGTCTTCCTCATTTCATCATCAGGTATGATAGGACCTAGAGAATTTTTATGACACCTGGCAACCTCATCATCATCATCATCAGATGTATCACTCAATGTAACTGCTTCATTTGTCACTTGAATATCTTCAGGTGCTTCTTCCATCTCTACATCTTCAGGTAGTGGAAACCTCTTTCTCTTGACCAGCTTTATAAAGCTGTCCTTGAACTCAGGCTTCGCTATGGAGAAGACCTGCTCCAAGGACATGGTCACTTGGCTCTTCAGTAAAATGTCATTTAATATCTCTCTTGCATCATTTTTCCTTTCCAATTCAGAAATTAATACAGCCTTTGGAGTTCTCTTCTTTTTCTTCTTCTTTTCTTTTTCAGCCTCTTGAATACTTTCTTGAATTTCATCTTTCTTTTGAACAGGTTCAAGTTCTTTCTCTTTCTCTTTAGTTAGTTCTTGAATCTTAGTTGGCCCAGCCGGCCTCTTTCCCTCTCTTATCTCCTTCTTCTTTGCCTCTGCTTGAGTAGCTACAGGCTCTTTAAACTGAACTTTCTTCTCTAGCTCTTTAGCTTTTTCTTCGGCCTCTTGACTTTGCTTTCTAGTCACTCTTCTTTCAGGCTCAGTCTCTTCCTGACTCTCATCTCTCTTCCTCTTTTCTTCCACATTGGCTATATGGGAATAGATCGAGGATTCATCAATAGGAGACTTCCAGGCAGTCTTCTGCATAATGGCATCCCTAGCCCTCACTAAAGCCTCAATGGAATAATTTCTTTGGGGTCGAGGTCTAGGCACTTTTTCATCTTCCTCCTCAACAGGTTCTAATCGTGCAGCTGATGTACTTGCATTATTGCCAGATAAATCTTCATAAAACTTCTTCATTCCCCCCTTTCCCCAATTCACAGGTAGAGGAAGGCGGGTCCTGAAGTCACATAACTTCTTATCGATATCTATCACCAGTTGATGCTCTTTTGCTAGCTTAAGCTCTTCACAGGCATATGAAAAATGCTCTTGTGCATCACACCATACGCATCTCTTAGCCCCTCCAAACCCACCAGTCGCTCGTCTCTCAAAAGGTCCAGTGTTTCTTTGAAATGTGGTTTGCACTGGTGGTGTAGGTATCTATTGGGCAACAGGCTGCACTAGAGGTGCAGGCTGTGGCATCACATAGCCTTGCATATTTGGAATGGGCATATTGCCTCTCTGTAATGTATCTACATAACTCGTACTCGCTTGAGGAGGAGTGGGGTTCTGATATCCCATAGAATTAACTTTATTGTGAATACTCGCCATTTCTTTTGACATAGACG
Organism: Ceratopteris richardii; assembly: GCA_020310875.1. Classification (NCBI taxonomy): domain Eukaryota; kingdom Viridiplantae; phylum Streptophyta; class Polypodiopsida; order Polypodiales; family Pteridaceae; genus Ceratopteris; species Ceratopteris richardii. Next base: position 32,817,895 of record CM035415.1, read on the forward strand.
CTTGCATCGTAATAAGATTCTCTATTTGTCGACTGAGAATCTCAACCTGTAGCTCCATCGGCGATTGCGAAGTGGATGCAACATTAGCAAAAGCTGACGTTGCAGGCACATTCGGAATTGCCGGAAGTGGAGCTTCCCTAGGCGGTTGTGGTGTTACCACTGCAGGTCTATCATATAACACCGCCTGGTGTTGCCTCATTTGGGCAACCGCTTCTACTTCTCTCCTCACTACACCCTAACTTTCAATCAATCCAAATCTCTTCCCAGGCTCTTCAATCCTCCTTTCGACCTCAGTCCTGTCTTCAAGACTTAAGATCCTAAGGAAAGATATAACTAGGTCAGGTTTCAAAGCATCTAAATCGGCCTGTGGAAGTTGTTCATATCTTCTCAAGAATTCATTCAAAAGTTGAGTGAGGGATGCAGTGGGCTTTGGAGAGCTTATCCACCGCAAGAACCCTTCTCTGCTGTGTTGGGAAAAATCTTCCAAATAAAACAACTTATGCAATTCTTTTCTGAATTCGGCCCAAGGCTTTGCTATATGTGCTGTAATAGGGGCTAAAATGGATCCTGATACTACCCGTGTGAAGTAATGTGTAAACACATCCTCGGGTAGACCATAAATTCGTGCCTGTTCCTCAAAAACATCTAGGTACTCGGTTACATTCAAGCCTGTAAAATTTCCTTTTTCTCTCAATACCGCTTGGACTACGCGGGCCCCTTGTTTCTCTATTACCATTTCCTTGAATATATCCTCCATCTATCTTCTCTGCTCTGTCCTAGAATGTAGCACAAGGTCCAATGTAAGTGGTTCAACTATCTCTCTAAGCTCAGAGTAGAGATCAGAGAAGAGGCTTGATGAGTCACGAGCCAGGAGGTAAAGGTCAGTCTAAACTCTCTGATTTGCCTAGGCCAAAGTCTAGTCGAACTGTCCTCTCTTCGATTCCCAAGATTTCAATGTAATTTCCCCTCTTTCAATGAGAATTTTCTAATGTTTTCTAACGTTTTGTCTAAGCTAGAAAATCAGCAAATCCCTAATCTAAGCGGGAAAAAAATTCACACACGTATGGACTAAACTAATGCAAAGTGTGGATGCTCAAACTCAAGCAGCAAGACAATCTTTCTGTTTCAGCAGTGTATGTGAAGCAATGCAAAATTTCAAATAACTTGAAATGCTGGTACCTGAAGTCTCTGTCCGATGCCGAGGTTCTTGTCTCTTTCCTCAAGGAGTAGGTGACGCGATGAGGATCACCGGGCAACCGCCTCGCTTCATGTCGGGTTCAAGTGTCCGGAAGAAGGAGGTCGTGGCGGGAAGCCGGTGCGTGGGGTTGGATCAGGCCCCTCTCTGGTGCGCCGTTCCCGCTGTCCTGCGAGCGGCGTCTGTGCGCTGGGCGCCTCGCCTGTGCTCTCTGGAGCGTGCGCGATCCTCGTACGCATGGGCCCCTTGCCCCTCGGAAGTGTCGAGACGTGCGTGCGTACACGACCGTAGGCATCGAGAAAGAGACAAATCAGATACAGCACTGATTCTCGAAATCACTGGGTCGGTGTGTATACAAACTCGATGATACAATAAAATCTGAATGATACAGTGATGCCCGCTACAGTGCGGGTCCGCAATACAAAAATCCGCTACAGTGCGGAACAGATAAATACAAATAAATGCTGCCGCTACAGTGCGGATCGGCTGGATATGATGTAGGCTTCCCGCTACAGTGCAGGAAGTCACCCTCGATCTTTGTCTTCTGGTCCTTGCGATTTAATCTTTTCTTCACTTTTCTTCGATCCAAGCTTTTCTTCAAGTCCTCACTTTGTAGCTCTTTACTTCAAAATTCACAATAATCTCTGATCACGCAGTAATCTGTAGGAAAGTTCCACAAGAAAGACCACGGGGTGGAACAAATGAGTTTAGGCACCTATTTATAGGCCTCCCCACCCTTGGGCTTTCCTCTAGAAACTTCCAACCTCCTTAACCAACTTTCCAATTTCAGATGACCGTGCATGTTCACTTACTATTCTTGGAAAATCTCACCTCTTAATTCTATTTTTTTATTTTTCTCCTTTTTTATTTTAGTTTTGGTTTCACACTGTATATACAAATTAATTAATCTAAGGGTTTGACCTAAGATAAACGCAAATTCCAAGGGTCTAGGTTACGATTTTTGGTCGCGGAAATTAGGGTTTTGATCACAATCAACTCAAACTCGCCAATTCATGGGTTTATTTACAGTTTGGACCTAAAATCCAAGGGTTTCCAAGGGTTCAAGTCCAGTTTTCATGGGGTAAACTCGTGTTTCCAATCACTTTCAAGGGTCAAACCTAAAGTTTTCATGGGTCTAACGTCAGTTATTTACACGCACGGGTCTAACACACATCTTAAACATGTTTCCGCATCACACAATGAATTAATTCGGCCAAAATATGTACAAAATATACCACTCTCTCGATCAAAAACATCACACAAAAACTCAAAAACAATGATCTTTTGAAAAAAATCAGTGCACACTCCCTGCGGGATTTCATCCCGACAACGAGTACCCTCCTAGAGAACAAGACAGAGAAGTTCCTAGGTTTAACCCTTGTCCAGGACCACAAGGACCAACTAGACCGTATGAACATGGAGGATATAGGCAACCTCAACCTATACCAGGACAACAACCACCCCAACCACTAGCTCCGACACAAGGACAAAACATCACAATACAAGTTGTTTGTCTTGAGTGTGGCAAAGAACAACTCCTGAGAGATTATCCCGGACATCCCTCTAGTGCACCAAAGGTTACACCCGTTAATGTGGTAGGCCTAGTAGGGGATTCAAGTTCCAGTAGCGATAATGTGTCTCCTATACATGCAGTTACGAGGGCACAAGCCTTACAAAAAGCTAAATTAGCTGAGCAATCAGAGCCAAGTGAATCAAGAGAGCCTAGTAAGAGAAAAACAAGAACATGGAAGGACACTAGGGAGAAAGATAATCGTAAGTGGACCAAAAAGTTATCTGAACTAGAAGAAAGCCTAAAAGATGCAAAAACAAAAATAGAAGATATTGCCTCTCAAAGCTCCTCGCATGTTGAAACTCCATCCACACAACCTCACCCCCACCCACCAACCATTGTAAACAGACCACAACCAGGGTCTGTTCTTGCATATCCAACCCCAGAACACTTGGACATGATGTTCAAGGCATACTAGGCTCGACTTCAAGAAGGGCCAACACCTGCAAACCTAGACAAGAGCTACCCTAGAGCAGATTTAGAGATTGAACGGATGAAAATGTGCATAAAAATGGTGGAACTAGCTCAAGATATTTTCGAGGCCAATCAATCCTTCAATCAGACGAATGCTATTACACCGGGTTTGCACTTCCAGGGCTTACTATATAGATTAGAGCAGTTGGTAAATAAACCTCAAGTTTCTTTACCTCCACAGGCTCAACCAACTATTGAAAGAGAAAGCTCATCACCAAAGAAAGCCTATGTTCCTGACTCCATAGATGAGGGAGAACCTCTTTCAATTCAACAACACTCTCAAAAGTACTTGCGGGAAATACAAGAAGAGAAATGGGCCAAGGAGAAGGATAATCCCCCTCCTATTCTTGAAATTGATGACCGTCATGATCAATTCCCACAAGACATTCCATCTATTTATGGAGACCAAGTAGAGCAACAAGAAAAAGAAAGTTCAGGATTCGAATCCAATTCTTTACAAGAGTTGCCACAATTCACAGGCCCATGGGAATCTAAATCTCTCCAGATCAGAGCTCCCACAATATTGATAAAAAACGAAGACTCGGTGGTTCCAAGAAATACTGATGTCGTAAAGAACACTAAGGTTCAGTGTCATCTCACTGTAGAGGAGCTGCTCAAAGCAAAACCTGAGTTGTGGAATCATGTGAAGGATCAGGTTCCAGGACTTGATTCCAATATGCCAAAAGCAGACTCTATACAGAAAGTTCCAAAGATACCTCTAGACAAAATAGGGGACATGAGTGAAGGTGAGGAAGGTAATACTTACCTTCCAATCACCTACCAAGGTTACACAACCAAAGCGATCATAGCTTCAGGTGCTGATGTTGCTATTGCGACCACTTCCCTGTGGAAGCAATGGGGTAAACCAACATTAAGACCAACTAGAATGAAACTTTAAATGGCTGATGGCCATGTTGAAAGACCTCTAGGACTGCTGGAAGGGATAACTCTAACCACGTGTGGTGTAGAGTTTGAGCACACCTTTGCTATATGTGACTTTGGTAAAACTACTACCTACGAAATGATCCTAGGAAGGCCCTTCCTATGACAACTACAAGTTGTACAGAATTGGGGAACCATCTCCTTATACTTGCAATGTTTAGGGGTCACAACCAAGGTTGATTTGAAGGATTACACCTTCAGAGATGTACCACCCCTACAGTGGAATTCTATCCATAAGGAGCAAGAAGATTCAATCTCTGTGCATTCTAAAAGTTCATCTGATACATCCTGGATGCATGAAGATACTCATTTGTGGATGTGTAAGGTCGCAAAGGAAGAGGAAAATGCTTAAAGGCAAGAGAAAAAGGAACTTCTCAAGGAGATAGGCCAGTTAAAGACCCAGCCTATACACCGATGGTCTTTCCGGATGAGGAATTTGAGCCTCATGGTTGGGCAGAAATCTTGGCCACCATGGACATTGTTGTCAATGAAGAACAATGGACACCTCATTGTGATGAGGAAGGTTATGATATTTCAGTGTTCATGTGTCAGCCCTTGCTAGAAGAATGTGACCCTAGTGACTTCATAGAAAATGAAGGGAACGATGACGATCTAGAGTCCATTGTGATGGATAGTTGCTTTGCCTCAGAGAAGCACTATCTAGATGATATAGGAGTATTTACCCAAAAGGAAGAAGAACCCCTCACAAGCATTAAAACTATAAATTCAAAGGAGGGAAGTGAAGGAGGACAAAAGAAAAAGAAAAGACAAGGAGTAAAACAAGAAGCGGAGGAACCATTGTTAGGCCATCATAGGAGAAGCATATGATAACAAAGAAAAGACAAAAAAAATCGTAGTCACCATCGAAGAGAACGAGGAGAGATGTACATACATAGGAGATGACCTAAGTAAAGAAGAGGAAGTAGAGTTGGTAGCTTTATTAAGGGAATATACGTACATGTTTGCATGGCACTATAAAGACTTGAAAAAGTAGATCCTAAGATTTGTTCTCATACGATCCCCATGGTAGCAGATGCCAAGCCCACCAAAACAGAAGCCCTACACATATAATGACACTTATGCAGCTAAAATACAAGAGGACATTGACAGATTGATTGAAGCCGGATTCATCTATGAGATTGAGCATACTGAATGGTTGTCCCCTGTTGTAGTGGTGCCCAAGAAGAATGGAAAGTTACATGTGTGTATTAACCTTAAAAAAGTTAATGCTGCTACGATTAGAGATAGCTATCCACTTCCAATCACTGATCATTTATTGGAGTGTGTTGCGGGCAAGGAAGTTTATAGCTTCCTTTATGGATTTTTAGGTTACAATCAAGTAGCCATTGCCACTGAAGATCAACACAAAACGGCCTTTGCCACAGAGTGGGGAGTCTTTGCATTTCATGTGATGCCATTTGGGCTCACCAATGCACCTGCAACATTCCAAAGGCTCATGTGTCATGTCTTCAAGGAGTTCTTGCGAAAAAGCTTAGAAGTATATGTGGACGATTTATGTGCTCATTCCCAAGAAAGGAGATATCACATTCCTGAGCTCAGACAAATCTTCAACAAGTGTAGACAATACCGAGTGTGTCTAAACCCAGAAAAGTGTTCATGGTACGTCAAGGTAAAATCTTAGGTCATATTGTTTCTAAGAATGGAATATCAACAGATGAGGACAAAGTAAAAGCCATAGCAGAGTTGCCGAGGCCAAGGAATGTTAAAGAGGTACAAGCCTTTATGGGCCATTGTGGATATTATCGTAGGTTTATTCACATGTATGCAATTATAGCTAAGCCTCTTTATGCCTTATTGAAAAAGTTTGAGTGGAACGACGAATGCGAGAAGTCCTTCAATGAGCTGAAGAAACCCTTGTGCACAGCACCAATACTGACCACTCCTGATTGGAATAAGCCATTCCATGTACATGTGGATGCATCCAATTATGCAATAGGATGTGTGTTGTCACAACCCACAGGAGAAGGAAATTTAGATTTGCCTATAGCCTATGCTAGTAGGCAATTGAACGCTGCTGAACGAAACTACACCACAACAGAAAGAGAAGGTCTAGGCATGGTATATGCTGTAAAGAAGTTTACACACTATCTATTGGCCAACAAGTTCAAATTTTTCACTGATCATCAAGCTTTATTATACTTGGTCAATAAACCTTGCAATACAGGACGCTTAGTAAGATGGTTCCTCTTACTAATGGAATATGACTTTGAAGTGGTTGTTAGGCAAGGTAAGACTCACCTTAGAGCGGATCACCTTTCTTGCATCACTTCAGGAGAGCCACCGCAAGGAGTGTCTGATGAATTGACCGACGCTTATTTGTTGAATCTAGAAGTTGTACCTAAATGGGCAAATAAGTTGGTACCAGTCCTAACCTTTGGACCTGCAAATAAGAAGGTGAAGACGAACAAGGATGAAATTGTGCGGTCACAAAGCTATCAAATATTGGCAGGAAGCATGTATAAACAAGATACAGAAGGTGTTCTAGCTTGTTGTGTCGAGGACGATGAACATAGTAGTTGGTTGCAACAAGCCCATGAAGGATTTCTAGGGAATCACTATTCTAAACAACGAACATTGCAAAATCTACAACGTTTAGGAGTGTATTGGCCTAGTATAGACAAAGAAATTCATGAGTGGATCAAGAATTGTCTAGTGTGCCAAAAGAGACCCCCGGTGGAGCATGTGACTCTTTATCACATATCATTAATTCCAGATTGGAGTGCTCCATTGGTAGAATTTATGAGATCAGGAACATTACCTAACGAGGTTAGTCTAGCAAGAAGACGAAGCATGGAGCAAGAGGCTAAAAACTATGCCTTAGTAGGTGAAAACGTATATCGGAGAGGCAAAGATGGTTACCTAAGGCTATGCGTTCATGAATCAGACAACTTGAAAGTCTTGGAAACTGCACACAGTAGTGTTGCAAGTGGAGACTTTGGGCATGACAGAGTAATCAAGACCATTCTATTCTCAGGACTTTGGTGGCCCACTCTTCATATGGATGCACAGATGAGGACCTTACAGAGCCGCTTGTCTTGGGTCAAGATTGGATTTACGATCATGCAGTCAACTTGAACCTAAGAAGTCAACTTCTTCAAGTTTGGGTACAAGAACAATGCATCACATTAGAATTAGAGAATTGCATGATCACAAATCCAGATGTCACACATTCTCTTAGTTCTTCTAGGACTAATCTTAGCAAAAAAGATGTTGTATGTGTCAAAAGCTCTGTGTTCCAGAAGAACTCAATCATGGAAGAACTGGCTCAAAGACAAGCAGACATTTCCTCTCATGCAAGGACTGATGCCACAACCACAACAAAAAAAGCAAACAAAACAGTACAAGACAACGACTATATCAAATAGACAAAGAGATTTCAAGCAGAAAGTAGTTATGGGCCTGAAACAGATCTGGGCACGAAAAGGAGAGCAACCCCCAGCTTTGCCACAACCCTTCCCAGTCAGGCAAGTCAACCATGCTAAAAGAAGCACCAAGAAACGAGGACAAGCTCAATCCCAAGGTCTCCGACAGGTTTGGGTACCAAAGCAATCGATGAAGGCCGACCACAATAACATACAAATTTGGGTGCCAAAGAAAGTAGTTGCAGCTCAACAAGGGCGATTGCAAATGTGGGTACCCGAGGCACTCCTACATGCACAGAACAATATGATCTCCTTCACGAGAAAAATCTCAACAAAGCAACCACGACGACGCAAGAGTCGAAACCATGGACCAAGACCAAAAGAAGATAAATTCATCTCCTCACCGGTAATAAAAAGACAACCAAAAAGGGTATGAGTGTGGAAGCAAAAAGTACCACTAGCTTCCAGAGAGCCAAAGAGCCAACCACATTGGATACCAAAATTCGGAAACCACCCAAAGATACAGAGGATAGAGCTTATATCTATAGGGCCAAATACTATCCTGAAATGGATCCCTATAAGAAGGATTACATCATTTCAAGATCCACTCGCTACCTCCAACAAAGCCTGCATCAACATCCACCAGCAACCTTGAAGCCTCGATGAGCAACAACCATGTGCCTTTGGCATAACCTTGTCTTTTGCACCATTGAGATCATGCATTTCCAAAGTATGCATTAATATAGGGCCACAATACACGACCGTGCATAGACACAACTGAGAATCCCAAGCACATGATACACAGCTGACATATGTAAAATATTTTATTTTATTGATTCTAACACCTTTCTTCTTGTTTTATTCCATTGTTCCAAAAAAAAAGAAGAAGAAAAAGAAGACGACAGGACAAGAGTGTGTGCTTGAAGAATCTCTGATGCAAACCATCAACTGGGACATCCATCAACATGAAGGATAAGCCATCGGTCAATCATCACGATGGGCATACAACACGAAGAGTGATGATTGATGGACCTTTTGCCATGGTAAGAATTGCCTACTTCGGCAACACCACAACCATGATAGATTAAGAAACCTCTTCGTCGGAATACCCTTGAGCACTTAGCTCAAGACCCCATTTCTTGCACCATACTGCTTCCAATGCATTCACCAAGTACGCATACATAGGGCCACATTACCTGGCCATGCACAAGGCACATATCTTGTTAAACCCATGCACTAATGCACTTACCCATCATCCATTCAGGGTTACAAGTACTTGGCATGAAAATGAGGAAAGCCATCTTTGGAAGAATCAGATGACATCACAGTGACAACAACAAGAGCAAGGAAGCAATCCACCACGAGAGTTGCTCATAATCAACATTGACAACCTCTTTTGAGTAGCTCACATTTTTGAAAGGTCACACAGACACCATCAAGCTAGAATACAAGGAAGAAGTCCATACAAAGGTAGAAATGACAAGATGACAAACCAGACAACTGCCCAAGCTACAATTAGCAGATGGACCACTCTGGTGGATACATGATGGACACTATCTCTCCACACACTACATGGAACAACCACTACAACCAAGGTCTGTTTGGGATGACAGACTCTAGAGGGGGGGAGGTGTTGACACTCAAGGTCACACACAAGCATGGAAGCGCATCAATGAAGAGGACATACAAGAAGAAGGAGCATGTAGGGAGCTCCAAGAAGCACACGTCAAATTTTCAGAAGAAATTCCTATAAAAATAGTGATTTTTATCACTAAAAACCATTGTAAATACCATTTTCCATTGTTGTAACGCCATTTTGTTCAAGACAAGGAGTCCTTGAGCTTGAGGAGTATTCGAAGTATCATCCTACCAATTTTCATAATTTTTAGATTCCGTTTGAGTCCCCAAATAAGCCTTGGAACCTAATTTTTAACTAGGCCGGACACTAGGTCTGGACAGGGCCAAAACTACTCAAAAAACTATAAAAAGGGCTGGAGAGCTCATTTTTGGGTTGGATTGTTGTAGATTTCAGCTTTGTAAGAGAGTTCTTTTGTAATCGAAGTCCTTCCATTGTTCCACTCTTTGCTCTTACCTTGTGCGCGTGTGTGTGTATGTGTGTGCATGTTTGTATGCTTTCACTCATGCACTTGTGCACTTCACGTGCTCTTGGTCTTCATACCGGTCCTCACCTCTCCGCGGATTGACATTTATGAGGTGAAACTCCTCACGTTGGTACTCACCATTGTGCTAGAGTGACAGTAGGCTAGGTCTTTAATTGATCTGTGAGTTTCCTTCGCACCTACCTCTCGCATTTTCTCTTTTCTCTTCTTCTACTACCACTTTGCACATCCATAAGTGAGTGTCCTCATGCATCCAAGAAGATCCTGATCTTATGGAATGCATTGATTCTATTCTTCTTTGGCTCTGTGGATGGGATTCCACTCTATTCAGGGCATGTCTTTATGAGAGTAATCCTTGAGATTTGCTTAGGTTGTCACCTAAGTGTTGCAAATACAATGAATTGGTTCCCCAATCCTGTACTACTTGCAATTGTCGCATGAAGGGTCTTCCCAAAATCATCTCATAGGCGTTTTTACTGAAGTCACATATGGAAAAAGTATGCTTGAACTCGACACCCCAAGTAGTGAGAGTTATCCCTTTGAGTAGTCCTAAAGATCTCTCTATGTGACCATCGGCCATTTGTAATTTCATTCCTGTTGGCCTCAGTGTTGGTTTGCCCCCCATACCAATCAAATATCATTGTCTTTAGATGGATTTTTTAGCAAATAACTTGGCTCTTACATGTACTTTAAAGATTCAAACACCCTAGATGAGAATGTGCATAGGCATCGAGGATAACCTAGCAGTAGAAATAGAACTTTGAAACATTTATAAAGGTCCTGAATGCTTGGCTAGCACCACATCAAAACCCTCATCATCGATTGAGGAATTAGTTTAATTACTAGCTCAAAAGTGAGAACTTTCAAAATAGACAAAATTAGAAGGTTACCATAGTCACATGTTGTTATACTTGTGGAGGTGGTCACATGGCAAATGCATGTCCCTTGCAAACGTAGAATGCACTAGCACCAAGCTCATACTATTGCATGATTGAGAGAAAATACACCAATCATGTAGCCCAAGACTTTCCATAACATAAGCAAGCAATCAGTTAGGTAAAACTACAAACAACCATACAAGTATCCACTATAGTACCACGCACAACTCTATTACAAAAACCCACATCAATACCAACAACCATTTCAATCACAACCTAAACAAAAACTTGTATTAGATAAGCAACCCCCACCTACCAATATATTTTTGTTAAGCACATAGCAATACAAGAGAATCAAGATATGGATTTAATACCAACGTCCCCCTTGATCACATAAAATGATCCGAATGTGAGTAGTTTTCACTCTATGCACATGGAAAATCAAGTAATAGAACTTGATCCCTCTAGTTCAAAGGTAGGAGCAGAAATTAAAGTTCTAGAAATTCTAATAGACAAGATTGGAGATATGAGCAAAGGTGAGGAAGGAGACATCTATCTCCCAATCACCTACTGTTGGCCTACAAGCAATGAGGAGATAGAGAAGTCAAGTACAATTTGGTATAGAAGAGGCCTAACCATTTTTTTCCATACCTTATATTTAATAAAAAATGATTTTCATCACTACATAAACATTGTAAATACCATTTTTGGTAGATTAGACTCCATTTTGTTCAAGCGAAGGAGTTCTCAAGCTTACTGATTATTAGAAGCACCTACATATCAATTTTCATATTTTTTAGACTCTGTTTGAACCCTCAAATAAGCCTTGGAACCTAATTTTTAACTAGGTCAGACACCAAGTTTGGACAAGGCTAGTTTCTTACTCTCAAAAGCTACTAATAGTCGACCATCCTAAACTAAAATTGCTCCTATGCCAAAATCACTCATGTCAGTCTCAACCACAAAGGGTTTATTGGGATCTATTGTATGTAAAAGTGGAGCTAAATATACTTTCAATCTCTCCATACTTTGCTGCTGTTCGTCTACACAATGAAAGGTTTTCCCTCTCCCTTTAAGTTGCTCTGCCATCGGGAGAGCAAATTTGGCATAATTCTTAATGAATCTTCGATAGAAACCTGATAAACCTAGGAAGATCTACAACTCTTCTAGATTCCTTGGATGTGGCCATTCCATAATAGCCCTTACCTTTTTAGGATCCATCTGGATTCCATTCTGGGAGACTATATGCCCAAGGTATCTAAACTCTGTTTTGAAGAAATCACACTTTCACTCCTTAGCAAAGAGTGAATTTTTCCTTAGCACTTGAAATATCTTTCTTAAGTGTTTCAAATGCTCCTCTTCTAATGCGTTATAGATCAGAATGTCGTCCAAGAAGTCTACTACAAAGTATCCTAGATAAGGCCATAATACACTATTCATGAGCTTCATGAAAGTGGCAAGAGCATTGGTGAGACCAAATGGCATCACTAAAAACTCATAATCCCCATATCTAGTCATAAATGCAGTCTTGGGGACATCCTCTAGCTTAATCCTTATCTGATGATATCCTGATCTAAGATCAAGCTTGGTAAAATACCGTGCTTGATGTAACTCATCAAATAGGTCTTCCAATCTAGGCATAGGAAACCTATTTTTGATAGTTACCTTATTAAGTGCTCTATAGTCTATACATAATCTCATAGAGCTATCTTTCTTTTTGACTAGGAGCATTGGCAATGCCCAAGGTGAGTTACTAGGTCTAATGAAGCCTTTATCTAAATAATCCTGTAATTGCCTCTCAACCTCCTCATGTTGAGAAACACTTAGCCTATAAGGTGGCTTAAAAATAGGGTTAGTGTTAGTATTTGCCTCAATAGCATGGTCAATGTCCCCTCTCTCGGACGGTAGCCCTCTAGGTAAGTCAGTGGGAAAAACATCTCTAAACTCAAACATAAGATCTTTAAAGCTTTTAACCACACACTCTTGCAAGAAAGAATAATAGAAAGTCTTGTCCATATTTACATTCCTAGCATGAAAATATACATCAGATGAACTATCTGTACAATGCTCAATATCCTGACTATACAATAAAAAGATCTCTTGTACATGCTGAAAATGACAAAGACTATACAACTCTAAAGATGAAATGAGAGGTGCACTAGGTACATCTCTCTCTCTCCCTGTATATAAAATTTACTTCCATTTCTTTCAAACTCAAGTGTGTTGTTTTGATAGCTGCATTTAAGTGTGTCTCCCAAACCCCATAGCCACTCTCTACCAAGATTAAAAATCTTGCTTTTAAACCTTTATCCTTCACATGGGCATCAAAGTAAGACTTTTGCCTTTTCTTGGCCGCTTTCAATGTTGTTTCATATAAGTGTTCTAGATCAAAGATTCTAGACGAGAGCTCATGGCCTGTCCATTTATGCTCTTGTGCTACTTTCAGAGTGGGTATCAGGAAGTCTAATGATAGCATTGCATTTTGGCCAAATACCATCTTATAGGGTGTGGCTTGGAGTAGTGTTTTATACACGAAACTATATGTCCAAATAGCATGGTGTAGCTGTTTACCCCAATCACAACATTTATTATTCTGCAACTTTGTCAATACATTGCACAAGATCTTATTTGTGCTCTCGACTTGTCCGCTAGCTTGTGGATGATAGGGGGAAATCTTGTGACTTGTATTTGGTGAAGACATTCTCAAATAAGAACTTAGTAGTGGTTTGAGCATCGTGCTTCATTGTAGCCTTCACCTCTACCCACTTGGTTAGATACTCTATGGCAACAGTAATGTATTCAGCATATGAGCTCTTAGCTGGGGGATTAATAGGACCTACAAAGTCTACTCACCACTTAGAGAATGCCCATCCTCCCATCATGGGTTTTAGTGGGATTTCGTGCTTACGTATCGGGTACTATGTTTGCTGACAAATATCACACCTCTTCACATAGGTATGTGCATCCATGTGAAGTTTTGGCCACCAAAGGCCTGTGAAAAGAGTCGCTTTGATCACATGGTCTGGTCCAAAGTGTCCTCCTGCTATACCTTGGTGAGCAATCTCTTAGATCTTGAGATATTCACTTTCCTGGGCACATAGTCTTAGGTATTCATGTCTTTGGGAGTTGTATAAATTATCTCCAATGAGTGAATAATCTAGTGCTTCTTGTTCTAAGCTCTTTCGTCTAGCCAATGTCATCTCTTGAGGGAATGTTTTTGTCCTCAAAAAGGCTACCAAAGGTTCACTCCAATCTGGCACTAAAGACACTTGATATAGAGTGGCATGTTCCACTGGTGGTCTAGTAGCAGAGATTTGGCATTCCTTGCATAACTTATGGACATGTACTTCCATAGTTAGCCAATATATCCCTAACCTTTGTAGAGTCTATAGGGTCCTACGTTTGGAGTGATGTTGCTGAAGTGCACCTACATGTGCTATTTGCAACCATTTTGCATGTTTTTCTTCATCTACAGAGAAAGTTAGTATGCCTTGATTTGTGTGTTTATACATGCTGGTTGCTAGTATGTGGTATTTCTGAGATCTCACTACTTCTTTATCTTTGGTTATGAGAACATGATGTTTAGGTCCCAATGTGAAAATAGGCACTATAATTTTAGCCTAGTCAAGCACTACTTCTAGATTGAACAAGTAGGGATCAAGAAAGTCATCTGGTACTCCTTGAGGGGACTCTCTGAAAGTTAATCTAGAAAGGTGATCCACCCTAAGGTGAGTCCTACCTTTCCTAAGCACAACTTCAAAGTCATATTCCATTAGTAAGAGGAACCATCTTACTAATTTGCATGTATTGCAAGGTTTGTTCACTCGATATAGCAATGCTTGATGATCTATAAAGAATTTGAACTTATTTGCAAGCAAATAATATCTAAACTTTTTAACTGCATACACCATGCCTAATCCTTCTCTTTTCGTAGTGGTATAATTTCGTTCAGCTGTATTCAATTGTCTACTTGCATACGCAATAGGAAGATCCATATTACCTTCACGAGTAGGTTGTGCTAGAACACACCTAATAGCATATAAATTAGATGCATCCACATGAACATGAAATGGCGTATTGCAATCTGGCATAGTCAAAATTGATGCTGAACATAGTCCTTGTTTAAGCTCATTAAAGGAGTTTTCACATTCATCCATCCACTCAAAGTTAGTCAAAAAGTCATACAAAGGCTTTGCAATGATTTCATACATATGAATGAAACGTCGATAATATCCGCAATGCCCCATGAAAGCTTGTACCTCCTTATCATTTTTCGCTCCATGTAGCTCTACAATAGCTCTAACTTTATCCGCATCTGTGGATATGCCATTCTTTGACACTATGTGTCCTAGAATCTTTCCTTGCTTGACCATAAGAATACACTTTTTGGGGTTCACACAGACTTGATACCCTCTACATTTGTCAAAGATTTGTCCTAGTTCAGGTATATGTATTTTTCTGATGTTGGAATGAGCACATGGAATGTTCGATGAGCTTAAGGGTATGTTCCTTTTAGTCTAGAAATTGGTCATGAGTAACAAACTCATCCAAAAGTTCCTCATAGGTATATTCTTTTTGTTGAGGCTCTCTTTCTTCTAGTTTTTCCTCTACTTCCTACGCCATTTCTACCTCTTCCATTCTAAAATTAGGATCCTCTAGTTGCTCTTTAGATGGAGAAGTGTGTTCTATTATTTGTTTCCCTTTGGAATCAATGTTTCAACCCCCCCTCCCCGTTTGCTAACTAGAGTATGTGAAAGGAATGGAAGTAAATTTTACATATGCAAGAAGAAGAGAAATATATCACAAGAGCACTTCCCTGGTACAAAATGAAGCTGTGGAAGCAAAATCCAAGTGACCTTTGAAGCTTGAGGTCGGTGATATTCAATCCTCACCAAGTCCAAACAAAAATTTGAAATGTCTGGTTGGTCCCGAGAGCTTAGAAGTGTACCTTCATAACATGATAAAAATTTTTTAAATCAGACGTCATATGACCAATCTATGGTGCGTAGAAGTCAGGTATGTCATGGGTAGGAAATGGAAATGGTAATCTTCATGAAGTAGGTACTTTGGGAGTTCACAACTGAGAAACTGAAGCCTTTTTGAACATGGTAATGACCCATACCTAATCTCCACATCCCATAATACATGGATACATTACATCCTTACTTCTCTCCTTGAACGATAGCATGGTTTTTTGTGCCCCAAAGCTTGAGAAAGACTCGATTTTAAAAAAAACTTAGGTACCTCTTAATAGTATTGATGAGCTTTCTTCTCACGAGCTCCCACCATTCAGGGTGGTTTAATCCCACATATGGGAGTGTAATAAAGTTCTAAGGTGCATATATAGAGCGCTCAAAGTCTATGAGAGAGGATCGAGAGAGATGGGTCCTAACTACTCTTCCGCGCGCACTCGTCCATGGGCTCTAGTGTGAATAACCCTTCCATGCTTCAGCCCCTTCGTGCGCCGCTAGCTCTGATTACCAATATCATATGCTCTCAATGATACCCTCTAATTTGAGGAGCTCTTGCGGTGTTCGCGAGGCTGAAGAAGGTGAATGCGTCGGCTATTACTTTGAAGTGCATGCACGGAGATCGATGTTTATTCTCTGCCGAGCCGCGTGGAGTACTATATTTCTTTCTCTCTCTCTCATTCATTACCCATAAAGGGGCATTCTCAATGTATCTCATATTAGTGCCACTTGGCACTCATGTGAGTATCATACCAACATGTGTAAGAGGAGGTTCTCACCTCTAAATCATAACTCATATATGATACTCCATGTGACACCCCCTCTATTATGATAGATTCCCTCTTTTGCGATAGATCCCCTGTATTGCAATAGAACCAATCTATCACTATAGACCCCATTTATCATGATAGACTAGACTGTTGCAATAGACCCCCCTTTCACGATAGAACAATATTAGGCAAACAAGGGGTTAATTTTTGGGTCAAATATAACGAATTTTTCATGTTTTCTCAAGGTCTAGCATATATTTAAAGACTCCAAGTCTCTCAAGGTCCTAACTACTCTTCCGCGCGCACTCGTCCATGGGCTCTCGTCCATGGGCTCTAGTGTGAATAACCCTTCCATGCTTCAGCCCCTTCGTGCGCCGCTAGCTCTGATTACCAATATCATATGCTCTCAATGATACCCTCTAATTTGAGGAGCTCTTGCGGTGTTCGCGAGGCTGAAGAAGGTGAATGCGTCGGCTATTACTTTGAAGTGCATGCACGGAGATCGATGTTTATTCTCTGCCGAGCCGCGTGGAGTACTATATTTCTTTCTCTCTCTCTCATTCATTACCCATAAAGGGGCATTCTCAATGTATCTCATATTAGTGCCACTTGGCACTCATGTGAGTATCATACCAACATGTGTAAGAGGAGGTTCTCACCTCTAAATCATAACTCATATATGATACTCCATGTGACACCCCCTCTATTATGATAGATTCCCTCTTTTGCGATAGATCCCCTGTATTGCAATAGAACCAATCTATCACTATAGACCCCATTTATCATGATAGACTAGACTGTTGCAATAGACCCCCCTTTCACGATAGAACAATATTAGGCAAACAAGGGGTTAATTTTTGGGTCAAATATAACGAATTTTTCATGTTTTCTCAAGGTCTAGCATATATTTAAAGACTCCAAGTCTCTCAAGGGCATTGTGCAATTGTGGTCATGAATCAAATCTTTCTTGCAATGACTTGATAAGCATGGAAAAAAGCATAGAGAACTTGTAAGATTTCGGCAAACCAAACCTCTTGGTCAGTTTTAGTCTAAATGCATGGCCTTAGATTTAAGATTATGAAGGTTGAGGATAGGAACTTCAAGTTCAAGACACATTAACAGACATCAAGTTCAAGATTGATAAGCAATTTTCGACATTCAAAATCCTAAAGGAAAAAGAAACTAAATATACAAAAAAATATTAATTGCAAGAAGCTCAAATTAGCCTAGATGACATTAAAAAAAAGATAAGAATTGATCAAATAAATAGAAATCAAAGAACAAGTGATTCAGATGTAAGAATCAATTAAAGGGTGAGGGTTAGAAATTAATGAACCTAAAATCAAAAAAATATATATAAGTAAGGTGGATCAACAAAGCTTGAAGTCCTCAAAAGCTAGTGTAAATCACATTGCCAAGTCATGCTCAAAATAGTTAGGTGGTCATGAATCAAGTCTAAGTTCAGAAACCAATGAATCGGATAGCTCTTATAGCATGGAGAGACCTATGATTGGCTCTAGGGTAGCTTACTTAGAAGTCCCAAAAGGGCCCTACAAAAAACATTGGAGTACATCTGCACCAACTGTTTAGGTGCTCATATCCATAATGATGGATTGAGGAGAGTAGTGGTCCAATTAAGAAACCCTCAGTATCTATATGGAATAGATCACTTAGTGCTCAATCTTGAAAATGGGTCATATATAGATAAGTAGGGAGCTATTTATGTAGTTACTACTCACCATGTTAAAAGTGATGACTTTGGGTCTATGCTCCCCGAGTTAGAAGTTAGAAATTCTGATGAAGAGAATCTAGAGGGGGTAGCAAGTAATCCTAGAGGAAAATCAGTTTTAACTAGGATAATAGCCACAACCAAGGTACCTCAGGCAATGCGACCATAGAATCTATGAAAATGAAGCTATTGAGGAGGCCTCTTGGAAGTTTAGGTCAACTAAACCTCACACCACAAAAGGAGTTTCTTGTGTATGAGTTCAAGGACCCTGACAACACAGGAAAAGTGATGTCCTAGGTCACAACTACCAAAGAATGTACATAATCTTGGATGATAGTAAACAGACTCACCTCTAGCAAGATGAGAAAGTATTTCCCTTACAAAAGCCTCTATCTTCACAAAGAAGAAACAAGTGTATGGCACGCTTGCACTATAGGTGTCCAAAAAGAGAAATCAAGGGTGGCCACAGAAGACATCTTTGTGCATAATCTAGGAAGGGGTAGATGAGAGCAAGGAATAAGTAGACCAAAAAGAGAGTGAACCAAAGGGCATAGATCACACAAAGAAAATGATGACTTCCCTCAACCTACACAAAGAGAACACTCTATAATGTTAAGATCCTCATAGGTACAAAAACCATAAAGAATTACTTTGATGGCACATGGGATCCATATGATCATGTGGCCAAATTTAAGAAGATGTTGAGGGCCAAATGCATGGAAGACTTGTTCACTCAATGAGAGGCATTTGGGATAACCTTGAAGGGTGAAACCCTAATATGGTTTTAGCCATTATATCAAGGCAACTACCAAGGAATATCACAATTGATGTATGCATCCATCACTGAGTTCTTGAAGGGTGACATTAGACACAATTCTTCATCTTTGATCCACATTTTTAAGCATTACCCTCAAGATAGGGTTAGACTAAAGGGAAGAAGATTCAAACAATACATAAAAAGATGTCCAACCCCATAGGGAAGTGGTAGCAATTGCAACTCTTGCGCTTGAGTCCAAAATAGCCTTGGTGGTGTAACCCTAATGAGTGAGAGGGAGATAGGTGTTTCCTTCTTCTCCTTTGCTCATGTCTCATATCTTATCCAAGGGTATTTCAGGAACTATTTGGTGTGATCCTACTTGGAAATGAGATTTTCCTAGTTCGAACACTTGATTGGCTATGTGTTTCCATAGTTCTGGCTTCACTTTGAGTAGCTCTTCTAAAGTGAGATTGCCCTACACTTTGGTGTTCTTCACTACCTCCATGTTCCTAGGCATGACTGAGTCTTTGTTTCTTACCATAACAGTGGGTGCTCTCATACAAGTGGACTTTACTTCCCATGGTCCTATGAAATGAGGCAATTCTTGTAGGGAGTTAAACTCGAAGTCTTATCGTTCACTTGACCGGTCATCCTCTTGTTCTCCATAAATAGAGGGAATATCTTGTGGGAATTGATCATGTAGGTCATCCATAAATTCAATAGGAGGAAGATTTTCTCTTTCTTTTCCCCATTTCTCTTCCTGAATCTTGAAGAAGAGGTGTTTGGTTGTGTGGAATTAGGCACATAAGCTTCCTTGGGAGGAATGTTCATTCTTTCACTTGCCTTTTCCTTACCCTAGGAGTTGGTTTCCTTTCTAGATTTTGCAATCAACCTCTCCAATCTTTCCAATAGTCCATCAAAACTCAACTGAGCCTTAGCTGAACTAGATTAATTGAAGAGGCGACTGACTTCAAACATGGTTTGAGCCAATTCTACCATCTTAGCACAAAGCTTGGTTTGCTCAATCTCTAGGTCAGCTCTAGGGTAACGCTTTTCATGTTCTGCCACATTGGCCCTTCTTGAATTCTGGCCAAATATGCTTTACCCATCATGTCTAGGTCTTGGGGAGTGGGATCTGCTGAGAGTGATCCTACTATAGGTGGTGGTGGTGGGGTTACATGAGCTTTTATTGGATGGTGATGGGGATGGTGGTGGTAGTGATGCGTGAGAGTGCATTTGAGAGGCAATTTTGATTATCTTGGCTTTTGTGTTTCTCTTAGGCTTTCCTGAAGGTCACTCATCTTCTTTGCCCATTGTCTCTTTATTCGTTCATGGATTTCTATCCAATCTCTTATCCTTCTCTTGGTGAGGCTCTGAGTCTCACGAACCTCTGAACTCTTTTCCTAGCCTAATCCTTGTTCCTGTTGTAATACTTGAGCTCGTGTGACTACTTGCACTCGAGTAGTGAAAGTCACACTTCCAATAGAATCAACTACTAACCCAATGACGTTAATAGGAGTGATCTTTGGTACATTGGTGGGATCCTTAGGACAATCTTGTAACATGTGCTCATTCTCACAATCTCAACAAAAACCTTGAATTGTCACTGATTGGGGTTGTGTGAGTGCAAGTATAGGGCAATCTCGAATGAAGTGATCTCCCTGAAATCTGTAGCATGGTCCTCTAGGAGCTTGGGGTATTATCTATCTAGGTTGGGGCCTAGAGTTAGGATTTCCGTGCATGACATTAGCATATTCTAGCTCCCAACTATGTTTGCTAGGGTCTTCATAATAGTATGTCTTGTTATGCTCAGGTGATTGCACATAGTAAGCCTAGGGACTATCGATATGATTCGAGTCAATATTGTGATCATTTGGGTCACTTTCTGTAATTAGTGGTGATGTTGGCACTAAGGCTCTACTCAAATTTTCTTCAACTACAACATACTTCACTAGGATCACATTGGTTCGGGGTGGGGGTTGTTGAACTAACACTAGTTGAGGTCTTTTTTGAGATTGATAGGATGGTCGGTAGGGTTATTGGGGCCTTACATACTATTGCGATAGGTATTGGTTCTGGTATCTTCCCTATTGTGGATATGGCTATGGATAATTTTGCCTAACCACTTGCTTATTATATGAGAAATATTGTGCAGTGTGGTTAGTGTACCTCCTTTCTATGGTGCAATATTGGCTCTAAGGGTTCACTTGGGGTTAAACCATGATTGGGCACACATTAGCCATATGATCTCCTCCACAGGTATAGCATTGTTTTACTAGGGCAAATCTCGGTATCTGTTTTCTAGAGATTCCTAACTTTTGAGCTACCTTTCCTACCAGTTCCTCAATAGATGTAGATGGTTTAGAAGTGAGGCTAGTAGAGCTATCTAAATCTCTATAGAATTTTGAAAGCTCTTTTTCCTCTCCTAGATTATCCTTAATATCTATGCACATGCATACACACTCTTCTATGGATCTAGAGTCCTTCAAGTACACTTAAGATATCAATTTGTTACTTAACAATCCATCCAAGAATAAGGCCACTTGTTTGGATAGAGTGGGTAACTCTGGAACAGGGCATCTCTCTAGGTATTTTCTAACCCTTCTTCGTGCAAGTCTAACTGTTTCTTGAGGTGTCTGCTTGAAGCTATGTATCAACAATGAGGCATTGTGTGTGATGCCACTTTTGGAGAATTCAGTAGTGAATGCTTTTAGCAACTCATTTATATTCTTGAACTGACCTTGATGTAGTGGTTGAAACCATGTTAAGGTAGTGTTTTTGAGAGTTAGCCCAAAGGCATTGTATTGAGTGAAGAAGTCCTCAACTTGTTCAGCTCTCAACACCTGTCTAAACTCTACTACATGATCGTATGGATCTCTAGTGCCATTGAAGTAATTCTTCATGGATTTGACTATTTGGGTTGGCCTCAACATTCTAGCATGTTCTCTAGGCCTAGGCAAGGGAAGTTCATCCACGCCTCTTTGATCTCTTGGATTTTCGTGTCTCTCCTGATCTGTTCTTTCAATATCTATTCCTGATCATTGTCTCCCTAAGGATTTTGCAAAGCTCACTTTAGGTATCTCCCTAACTCTTTCTCTCTAGGATTCATGAGTCTTCAAGGATCTTGCTCCTTGGTGGCCATGGGAAACATTAGACCGTGGTGGAAGGAAAATCAATTTTCCCTTCTAAGAGTACACATGCTTAGCATGCTCAGTTACTAAAAACATTCTCTCCAATCTGTTATCCAAATAGACAACTTTTCTTGGTATTTTCGGTCTTTGAACTCGTAAATAGTGACTCCACCTATTTCACTAAGGTGATCTGACGTGAACCTCCAAAAGGCTTCCTCTGTATCTCTATTCAAGAAGATTTTGATGCTTTTGTTGTCTTGGGGAACCCACTCTAGAGTAATCACTCTTGTCAAGGTAGACTTGCCTTGAGGATTCTTGGGTTCTCTTTCTAGGTCTCCTTGCTCTAGGTCTCCTATCTTATTCTTTGGAATGACATTTCTAAACTCATATGTCCTCTTTGGTAAGCTGGTAAGCATGTACATGGTTCCTTGCTTATCAATATACGAACCCTCTTTGAATTTAGCCACTAGGTGTTCAAGTTCGAAGGGTTGATCAGGATTTTTGAGTTGGACAATTGATCATCTCAAGCCATCCTCATAGATGCAGGCATTGAATTGAATGGTCCTAATATAGAGACCTTCTGGTGTCTGTAGATAGGCTATGCTTGCACTTTCTACCAATCGTTCCATGTTGAAAGACATCTTTGAATGACTCGTTTCCGAATTGAGTATATAGGGATAATCACTAATCTCCTGGGTCCAAGACCTAGTTGTATGGTTGACACTAGCCTCAGATGATGTAATACTTTGTCGATCTCTCCCTAGGTGTCTAGCTGACCTAAGATTCATATGCCCTATTGATTAGCCCAATGACCCTTGTACAACCATGTTGCTAATTCCTTCATATCAATTACTTGTTCCTTTTAAGTTCTTTAGAATGTATTTAATTCTCTTTGAACATGCATCATCAGGAGCACTGAAGTTTGTCGTACTCGATGTTTTTTTGTCTAATTAGATTAAGTTCTTTTCCCTTTAGTTGTTCCTTGACTGTATTTAATCTATTCTTAGACTTGAGAATTAAAGGCTCTTAGAACTTGAGTGTTCGTATTGTACCCCTAATCAATCAAAACTTCTAATCACACTTAGCCTAAGATAGGAATGGACGGAGGGGGTTGAGAGATCTTCCAACCTCAAGTGGCTTCTCCTTGTTGCACTTGTATGCTCAAGATGTCCGTTCCCAAGCCTGCACAAAGTGGTGCCCTACTTTGGTCTCTCCAAGATGTTGGTGCATTTTACCCAAGCCTACATGCTTGATATATTTGATATTATCCTCATTTGTAAGTCACATGAGTAGTCATGTGAACACCTCTTGTAAAAGAGTACATTTTATCTCTTGTAAATGGAAAAAGAAAAAAGGAAAAGGATGGCTTACCTCATCCATGATGTAAAAGCAAATTCGCGGCTCCAACTACCAAAATCACGAATTTTTGAGCTGAGGGAATCTCTCCTAACTTTGGGGATCACTTTTACGTGGAGCCATTCGAATTTGAATTCAAAACTCCCTCCAAGAATAGCTATAAAAAGAGCAAGAAGGAAGAGGCGATTAGCAAGCCTTGTACGTGACCACTTCATGTCATTTTGTAGAGATTGAAGAGCTTACTCCATAGCTCTATCATTCTACTCCCATTGTGCAAAGATTCATTGCCAATGTGGTTGTAATCATATGTGAATCTATACATTTATCATCATCTACTTCTCTGTTTTGTTCTCTGCTATACTCACTCAGAGCAGTAACTTCAGAAGGTCATATCTCGAGTTTTAAGGAACCTTTTTCAGTTTTTTAAAATGCGTTGAATAGCTCTCACTGTCTAGTTTCTACATATAAATTTTCAAGGTCATTGGATTTATACTTTTGGAGATATCTGCATTTTACTGCTCACTGGTCTATCTCTGCAGAGCCCCGAGAATTGTGGCGAGGTTCCAGAAATTGTTGAAACTTGTTCTCAGTGCTCAGTCCATCATTTGAAGTGTTTTAACTTGGAATAGCAAGCTTGTTAAGTCTATTTGCTATGAACAATAGGAATTTATCTAATTCTTTCCAGGTTCAGATCACTGTTCATTTTTTCCAGCAGGTGTATGTCCAAAAATAGCAAGTTTTGGGAGCTAGTCATTTCGCAACTAGTCTGCCTTGACTTAAACTTTTGGGATACATGTTCCAAAGTACTTGCCTGATATTTTGGTGGATTTAGGAAGCTCAAAGGGTCTACTAATCAACTCTAAAGTCTCAGTTGGCTGGTGTGAAGCTGGTTGTAGCGGCACCTACTCATCTTTGGATTGCATCCACCATCTCTCTTCACAGTGGTATCAGAGCATAGTCAACCAACATGGGAGATGGATTTCCATCAACAATTGACAAATTGGATCGAAACAACTACCCGGCATGGTCTCTAAGGATGGAGGCTTACCTTCAAGGGAGGAATCTATATGCATTCATATCCGGAGATGAAGCAATGCCAACCATGAGGAACAAAGGGCAACCATCACATGAAGAAGTGGAAGGACTTACAAATTGGTGTTCGAAGGATGCACTCGCAAGGTCCTATATTCTAAACTCAATCTCTGATTTTCTTTTACCTCATGTCAAGGGATGCAAGACATCAAGAGAAACCTGGAATGCACTTGCTTCTTTCTTCTCTTCCAATACTCGAGCAAGGAAGAACCAATTGTGGATGGAGTTCACAACAATGAAGAAAAGCCCGAAGCAAAATGTGACTGATTATGTCACAAAGATGAAGGAGATTTCCGACCAACTTGGAAGCATTGGAGAGGTAATTGAAGAGGAGCAAATAATAAGACAAATCATGAATGGAATCAAAGCAGACGACAAGTGGGAGTCATTCACAACAGCCATGGATTTATACATGGATATGCATGTACCCGACCTCAACACACTCATGGGCCAACTCTTCACTCTTGAAGCAAAGATTAGCAAAGTTGGTGAGTCCTCAAGAGGTAATCAAACTTCTGCCTTATATTTTGATAAAGCTAAGGTCAAGGACAAGTCAAAGAATAGGAAGAATGAAGATGAAGGAAGCTCTTTCCAAGCAAACTTTGCAGGTAGAGGAAGAGCTAGAGGAAGAGGTAGAGGTGGAAAGCAAGGCAGGGGGAGATTCCAATCATCTCAACCTTGCAACATATGTGGCTTATCTAACCATACTACTGAAGAATGTTTTAGGAACCCGAGGAACTCAAGAGGAAGAGGATTCAATAGAGGTGGCTATGGATCAAATAGAGGTAGATACAATGGAGACTACAACAACAACAACTACTACAACAACAATTACAACAACAACAACAACTATCAAAGTGGCCATAGAGGAAGAAGAGATTACAATAACTATGCAGAGGACCAAAGTCAAGAAGATTCATTATTGATTATGAATCTATCAGCGAAGAAGGGTAAGGATGATGATCACATATTTTACATTGATTCTGGATGCTCAAACCATGTAGCAGGAAATGTGGCTTTACTTTCTGATTTGGAAGATCCTCATAACAAGCATGAAGTGTAGACAGGAGATGACACAAAGCACTCAGTGGAGAAGATAGGTAATGTGAAGACATCAGATGGGAATATGAACCTCTTAAGCAAAGTCTTGTATGTCCCTACAATTACCAAAAATTTAATAAGTGTTGGACAGATTGTTGAAAAAGGATTGCAGGTTAGATTTAATCGATTTGGAGCATATGTTGAAGACCCAAGGCAAGGCTTTCGAAGGATTGCCAAAGGAGAAAAGACAGGAAGGCTTTTCACTTTTGAAGTGGAAGATACAAAGAACATAGCTTTGTTTAGCTATGGATCTCAAACTCTAACAGAGTTGGAGATATGGCACAAAAGGCTTGCTCACATTGGTGAGAGGACACTCAAACAGATTTGCAGGGACCAAAGTGTACTTGGTTTGCCTAATATCACAAGGCAACACATGATTTATAAGTGTGAAGCTTGTCAACTCGGCAAGGCTCATAGAAAACCTTTCAATAAGAAAGGATATATGTATCAAAATCCTTTGGATCTAGTGCACACAGATGTGTGGGGTCCAAGTAAGGAGCCATCTATATCAGGCTCAAGATATTATGTGTCTTTCATAGATGATTGTAGCAGGTGGACCATTCTGTTTTTCATGAAGCACAAGGATGAAGTGTTTAATTGCTTTAAGAAGTATATTGCTCTTGTTGAAAATCAAACAGGTAGGACTTTGAAAAGACTCAAATCAGATGGTGGAGGAGAATACTTCTCTTCTGAATTTGATGCCTTCTTGCATGAAAGAGGCATTAAAAGGGAAGTCACTAAAAGGTATACACCCAAACTCAATGGTGTAGCAGAGAGGAGGAACAGAGCTATTGTCAAAGCTGCAAGGTCCATGCTCAACGAAAAGGGATTGCCAAACTACCTATGGGCAGAGGCTGTGTCGACAGCCACATATCTCATAAATAGACTTCCATCTAAGTCACTAGATGGAACCACTCCATATGAAGTGTGGAATGGAAGAAGACCTAGTCTAGAGCATTGCAAAATCTTTGGATGCTTAGCCTATGCTCACATTCCTTCTCAAGTAAGAGGGAAATTGGATCCCAAGGCAGAGAAGTGTGTATTCATTGGTTATGATCAAAACCAAAAAGGATATAGATTGTACAATCCAACCAATAAAGGATTTTCTGTGAGTAGAGATGTAATTTTTTATGAAAACAAATCATGGTTTGATGGTGATAGGAAAGTGAAGCTGCCATGTGACTTGGATGAAGATTTTCCATCACTTCAACCAAAGGAGCCAAAGCAGATTGAAGAAAGTGATTCGGAGATTGACCTAGAAGACTTGGAAAGACTAAAGCTATGGAAGAACAAAGGTAAAACAAAGATGCAGGATGCTACATATGGACCCGAGAGCTCACATCAACCACTTAGAAGGTCTTCGAGGGAGAAGAAGAAACCAGAGAGGTTTGGTTATGATACTTCTTTGGTCACAAAGCACTCAATCTACATTGCAAAGGATTCAACCAATGAAGAACCTACCACATTTGAAGAAGCACAAAGCAAGAAAGCTTGGAGAGATGCAATGGATGAAGAAATGGAAGCCTTGAAGGAGAATGACACCTGGGAGCTTGTCCCTAACAAGCCATCTATGAAGGTAATTGGATCTCGATGGATATACAAAATCAAGAGGAATCCAGATGGAAGTATAAATAGACACAAAGCAAGGTTAGTTGCTAAAGGGTTTGCTCAGACCCATGGTATTGATTATGAGGAGACTTTCTCTCCTGTTGCAAAAATGCCTACAATTAGGGTTCTCATTAGTCTTGCTGCATCTAGAAATTGGAATCTTTATCAACTTGATGTAAAGAATGCTTTCTTGAATGGATGGATTTATGAGGAAGTGTATATGGCACAACCTCTTGGATATGAGGATGCACATCATCCTAACTATGTATGCAAACTAAAGAAAGCTTTGTATGGATTGAAGCAAGCTCCAAGAGCTTGGAATTTCAGATTAGTGACTTATTTGCAGGACCAAGGATTCAAAGCTAGCAAGGCGGATACCTCTTTGTTCATAAAGAGGAATGGATCTGAAGTGATCTATTTATGTGTGTATGTTGATGATATTATTATCACAAGCAATGATGTTGAAGGTATCAAACATGTAAAGAGTCAAATGAAGGAGGAGTTCAAAATAAGTGACCTCGGACCACTCACTTATTTTCTTGGATTGGAGTTGATCTACACAGATTCAGGTATATACATCACACAAAGGAAGTATGTCCATGACATGCTCGTCAAGTTCAAGATGGAAAATACCAGGTGTGCAGGTACACCTATGGAGCAAAATCATAAGCTTAGTGCTTATGAAGGAGAGCCAATTGAAGACATCACAAGCTATCAAAGCTTGGTTGGAAGTTTGAACTATGCAACACTCACAAGGGTGGATATATGCTATAGTGTTAGCATATTGAGTTAGTTTATGCATAAGCCGAGAAGACCACATATGGAAGCGGCTAAGCGAGTCCTCAAGTACCTAAAGGGGACCATGAATGAAGGTTTGTTCTATTCATATACTTCAGATATTGAGCTAAAGGTCTACTCAGATGCAGATTGGGCCGGATCTAAAGATGATAGAAGAAGCACATCAGGGTATATATCATTTGCAGGTTCAAGAATCATTTCT
This sequence comes from Ceratopteris richardii, assembly GCA_020310875.1. Classification (NCBI taxonomy): domain Eukaryota; kingdom Viridiplantae; phylum Streptophyta; class Polypodiopsida; order Polypodiales; family Pteridaceae; genus Ceratopteris; species Ceratopteris richardii. Next base: position 32,845,971 of record CM035415.1, read on the forward strand.
TGGTCATCGAAGAAGCAACCAACCGTGGCATTATCTTCTACTGAAGCAGAATATAGAGGTTTGGCTAATGCAACTCAAGAAATCATGTGGTTAAAGTCTTTGTACACAGATCTTGGACTTCATTCTTCAAGACCTCATATTTTTGGTGACAACACAAGCTCACTACATCTAGCAGGTAATTCGGTATACCATGCTAGAACCAAGCATATTGAAGTCCACTACCATTATGTAAGGGAGAAGCTAATGAGCAAGGATATTCAACTATCCTATGTCTCTACAGATATGCAATGTGAAGGCATGTTGACGAAAGCTCTTGATGGTACGAAATTAAGTAGATTCAAGTTGATGATTGGCTTGCAGGAAATCAAGGACAATTGAAGACTTATTTGAAGGCCAAGCATGTTAGGCTTGAGGGGGAGCTGTTGGTGCATTTTACCCAAGCCCACATGCTTGATATATTTGATATTATCCTCATTTGTAAGTCACATGAGTAGTCATGTGAACACCTCTTGTAAAAGAGTACATTTTATCTCTTGTAAATGGAAAAAGAAAAAAGGAAAAGGATGGCTTACCTCATCCATGATGTAAAAGCAAATTCGCGGCTCCAACTACCAAAATCACGAATTTTTGAGCTAAGGGAATCTCTCCTAACTTTGGGGATCACTTTTACGTGGAGCCATTCGAATTTGAATTCAAAACTCCCTCCAAGAATAGCTATAAAAAGAGCAAGAAGGAAGAGGCGATTAGCAAGCCTTGTACGTGACCACTTCATGTCATTTTGTAGAGATTGAAGAGCTTACTCCATAGCTCTATCATTCGACTCCCATTGTGCAAAGATTCATTGCCAATGTGGTTGTAATCATATGCGAATCTATACATTTATCATCATCTACTTCTCTGTTTTGTTCTCTGCTATACTCACTCAGAGCAGTAACTTTAGAAGGTCATATCTCGAGTTTTAAGGAACCTTTTTCAGTGTTTTAAACTGCGTTGGATAGCGCTCACTGTCTAGTTTCTACCTACAAATTTTCAAGGTCATTGGATTTATACTTTTGGAGGTATCTGCATTTTACTGCTCACTGGTATATCTCTGCAGAGCCCCGAGAATTGTGGCGAGGTTCCAGAAATTGTTGAAACTTGTTCTCAGTGCTCAGTCCATCATTTGAAGTGTTTTAACTTGGAATAGCAAGCTTGTTAAGTCTATTTGCTATGCCCAAAAGGAATTTATCTAATTCTTTCCAGGTTGAGAGCACTGTTCATTTTTTCCAGCAGGTGTATGTCCAAAAATAGCAAGTTTTGGGAGCTAGTCATTTCGCAACTAGTCTGTCTTGACTTAAACTTTTGGGATACATGTTCCAAAGTACTTGGCTGATATTTTAGTGGATTTACGAAGCTCAAAGGGTCTACTAATCAACTCTAAAGTCTCAGTTGGCTGGTGTGAAGCTGGTTGTAGCAGCACCTACTCATCTTTGGATTGCATCCACCATCTCTCTTCACAGTGGTATCAGAGCATAGTCAACCAACATGGGAGATGGATTTCCATCAACAATTGACAAATTGGATCGAAACAACTACCCGGCATGGTCTCTAAGGATGGAGGCTTACCTTCAAGGGAGGAATCTATATGGATTCATATCCAGAGATGAAGCAATGCCAACCATGAGGAACAAAGGGCAACCATCACATGAAGAAGTGGAAGGACTTACAAATTGGTGTTCGAAGGATGCACTCGCAAGGTCCTATATTCTAAACTCAATCTCTGATTTTCTTTTACCTCATGTCAAGGGATGCAAGACATCAAGAGAAACTTGGAATGCACTTGCTTCTTTCTTCTCTTCCAACACTCGAGCAAGGAAGAACCAATTGTGGATGGAGTTCACAACAATGAAGAAAAGCCCGAAGCAAAATGTGACTGATTATGTCACAAAGATGAAGGAGATTTCCGACCAACTTGGAAGCATTGGAGAGGTAATTGAAGAGGAGCAAATAATGAGACAAATCATGAATGGAATCAAAGCAGACGACAAGTGAGAGTCATTCACAACAGCCATGGATTTATACATGGATATGCATGTACCCGACCTCAACACACTCATGGGCCAACTCTTCACTCTTGAAGCAAAGATTAGCAAAGTTTGTGAGTCCTCAAGAGGTAATCAAACTTCTGCCTTATATTCTCATAAAGCTAAGGTCAAGGACAAGTCAAAGAATAGGAAGAATGAAGATGAAGGAAGCTCTTTCCAAGCAAACTTTGCAGGTAGAGGAAGAGCTAGAGGAAGAGGTAGAGGTGGAAAGCAAGGCAGGGGGAGATTCCAATCATCTCAACCTTGCAACATATGTGGCTTATCTAACCATACTACTGAAGAATGTTTTAGGAACCCGAGGAACTCAAGAGGAAGAGGATTCAATAGAGGTGGCTATGGATCAAATAGAGGTAGATACAATGGAGGCTACAACAACAACAACTACTACAACAACAATTACAACAACAACAACAACTATCAAAGTGGCCATAGAGGAAGAAGAGATTACAATAACTATGCAGAGGACCAAAGTCAAGAAGATTCATTATTGATTATGAATCTATCAGCGAAGAAGTGTAAGGATGATGATCACATATTTTACATTGATTCTGGATGCTCAAACCATGTAGCAGGAAATGTGGCTTTACTTTCTGATTTGGAAGATCCTCATAACAAGCATGAAGTGCAGACAGGAGATGACACAAAGCACTCAGTGGAGAAGATAGGTAATGTGAAGACATCAGATGGGAATATGAACCTCTTAAGCAAAGTCTTGTATGTCCCTACAATTACCAAAAATTTAATAAGTGTTGGACAGATTGTTGAAAAAGGATTGCAGGTTAGATTCAATCGATTTGGAGCATATGTTGAAGACCCAAGGCAAGGCTTTTGAAGGATTGCCAAAGGAGAAAAGACAGGAAGGCTTTTCACTTTTGAAGTGGAAGACACAAAGAACATAGCTTTGTTTAGCTATGGATCTCAAACTCTAACAGAGTTGGAGATATGGCACAAAAGGCTTGCTCACATTGGTGAGAGGACACTCAAACAGATTTGCAGGGACCAAAGTGTACTTGGTTTGCCTAATATCACAAGGCAACACATGATTTATAAGTGTGAAGCTTGTCAACTCGGCAAGGCTCATAGACAACCTTTCAATAAGAAAGGATATATGTATCAAAATCCTTTCGATCTAGTGCACACAGATGTGTTGGGTCCAAGTAAGGAGCCATCTATATCAGGCTCAAGATATTATGTGTCTTTCATAGATGATTGTAGCAGGTGGACCATTCTGTTTTTCATGAAGCACAAGGATGAAGTGTTTAATTGCTTTAAGAAGTATATTGCTCTTGTTGAAAATCAAACAGGTAGGACTTTGAAAAGACTCAGATCAGATGGTGGAGGAGAATACTTCTCTTCTGAATTTGATGCCTTCTTGCATGAAAGAGGCATTAAAAGGGAAGTCACTACAAAGTATACACCCGAACTCAATGGTGTAGCAGAGAGGAGGAACAGAGCTATTGTCGAAGCTGCAAGGTCCATGCTCAACGAAAAGGGATTGCCAAACTACCTATGGGCAGAGGCTGTGTCGACAGCCACATATCTCATAAATAGACTTCCATCTAAGTCACTAGATGGAACCACTCCATATGAAGTGTGGAATGGAAGAAGACCTAGTCTAGAGCATTGCAAAATCTTTGGATGCTTAGCCTATGCTCACATTCCTTCTCAAGTAAGAGGGAAATTGGATCCCAAGGCAGAGAAGTGTGTATTCATTGGTTATGATCAAAACCAAAAAGAATATAGATTGTACAATCCAACCAATAAAGGATTTTCTGTGAGTAGAGATGTAATTTTTTATGAAAACAAATCATGGTTTGATGATGACAGGAAAGTGAAGCTGCCGTATGACTTGGATGAAGATTTTCCATCACTTCAACCAAAGGAGCCAAAGCATTTGAAGAAAGTGATTCGGAGATTGACCTAGAAGACTTGGAAAGACTAAAGCTATGGAAGAACAAAGGTAAAGCAAAGATGCAGGATGCTACATATGGACCCGAGAGCTCACATCAACCACTTAGAAGGTCTTCGAGGGAGAAGAAGAAACCAGAGAGGTTTGGTTATGATACTTCTTTGGTCACAAAGCACTCAATCTACATTGCAAAGGATTCAACCAATGAAGAACCTACCACATTTGAAGAAGCACAAAGCAAGAAAGCTTGGAGAGATGCAATGGATGAAGAAATGGAAGCCTTGAAGGAGAATGACACCTGGGAGCTTGTCCCTAACAAGCCATCTATGAAGGTAATTGGATCTCGATGGATATACAAAATCAAGAGGAATCCAGATGGAAGTATAAATAGAAACAAAGCAAGGTTAGTTGCTAAAGGGTTTGCTCAGACCCATGGTATTGATTATGAGGAGACTTTCTCTCCTGTTGCAAAAATGCCTACAATTAGGGTTCTCATTAGTCTTGCTGCATCTAGAAATTGGAATCTTTATCAACTTGATGTAAAGAATGCTTTCTTGAATGGATGGATTTCTGAGGAAGTGTATATGGCACAACCTCCTGGATATGAGGATGCACATCATCCTAACTATGTATGCAAACTAAAGAAAGCTTTGTATGGATTGAAGCAAGCTCCAAGAGCTTGGAATTTCAGATTAGTGACTTATTTGCAGGACCAAGGATTCAAAGCTAGCAAGGCGGATACCTCTTTGTTCATAAAGAGGAATGGATCTGAAGTGATCTATTTATGTATGTATGTTGATGATATTATTATCACAAGCAATGATCTTGAAGGTATCAAACAGGTAAAGAGTCAAATGAAGGAGGAGTTCAAAATAAGTGACCTCGGACCACTCACTTATTTTCTTGGATTGGAGTTGATCTACACAGATTCAGGTATATACATCACACAAAGGAAGTATGTCCATGACATGCTCGTCAAGTTCAAGATGGAAAATACCAAGTGTGCAGATACACCTATGGAGCAAAATCATAAGCTTAGTGCTTATGAAGGAGAGCCAATTGAAGACATCACAAGCTATCAAAGCTTGGTTGGAAGTTTGAACTATGCAACACTCACAAGGGTCGATATATGCTATAGTGTTAGCATATTGAGTCAGTTTATGCATAAGCTGAGAAGACCACATATGGAAGCGGCTAAGCGAGTCCTCAAGTACCTAAAGGGGACCATGAATGAAGGTTTGTTCTATTCATATACTTCAGATATTGAGCTAAAGGTCTACTCAGATGCAGATTGGGCCGGATCTAAAGATGATAGAAGAAGCACATCAGGGTATATATCATTTGCAGGTTCAAAAATCATTTCTTGGTCATCGAAGAAGCAACCAACCGTGGCATTATCTTCTACTGAAGCAGAATATAGAGGTTTGGCTAATGCAACTCAAGAAATCATGTGGTTAAAGTCTTTGTACACAGATCTTGGACTTCATTCTTCAACACCTCATATTTTTGGTGACAACACAAGCTCACTACATCTAGCAGGTAATTCGGTATACCATGCTAGAACCAAGCATATTGAAGTCCACTACCATTATGTAAGGGAGAAGCTAATGAGCAAGGATATTCAACTATCCTATGTCTCTACAGATATGCAATGTGCAGACATGTTGACGAAAGCTCTTGATGGTACGAAATTAAGTAGATTCAAGTTGATGATTGGCTTGCAGGAAATCAAGGACAATTGAAGACTTATTTGAAGGCCAAGCATGTTAGGCTTGAGGGGGAGCTGTTGGTGCATTTTACCCAATCCTACATGCTTGATATATTTGATATTATCCTCATTTGTAAGTCACATGAGTAGTCATGTGAACACCTCTTGTAAAAGAGTACATTTTATCTCTTGTAAATGGAAAAAGAAAAAAGGAAAAGGATGGCTTACCTCATCCATGATGTAAAAGCAAATTCGCGGCTCCAACTACCAAAATCATGAATTTTTGAGCTGAGGGAATCTCTCCTAACTTTGGGGATCACTTTTAGGTGGAGCCATTCGAATTTGAATTCAAAACTCCCTCCAAGAATAGCTATAAAAAGAGCAAGAAGGAAGAGGCGATTAGCAAGTCTTGTACGTGACCACTTCATGTCATTTTGTAGAGATTGAAGAGCTTACTCCATAGCTCTATCATTCTACTCCCATTGTGCAAAGATTCATTGCCAATGTGGTTGTAATCAGATGTGAATCTATACATTTATCATCATCTACTTCTCTGTTTTGTTCTCTGCTATACTCACTAAGAGCAGTAACTTCAGAAGGTCATATCTCAAATTTTACTGAACTTTTTTCAGTGTTTTAAAATGCGTTGGATAGCTGTCACTGTCTAGTTTCTACCTATAAATTTTCAAGGTTATTGGATTTATACTTTTGGAGATATCTGCATTTTACTGCTCACTGGTCTATCTCTACAGAGCCCCGAGAATTGTGGGGAGGTTCCAGAAATTGTTGAAACTTGTTCTCAGTGCTCAGTCCATCATTTGAAGTGTTTTAACTTGGAATAGCAAGCTTGTTAAGTCTATTTGCTATGCCCAAAAGGAATTTATCTAATTCTTTCCAGGTTGAGAGCACTGTTCATTTTTTCCAGCAGGTGTATGTCCAAAAATAGCAAGTTTTGGGAGCTAGTCATTTCGCAACTAGTCTGTCTTGACTTAAACTTTTGGGATACATGTTCCAAAGTACTTGGCTGATATTTTGGTGGATTTAAGAAGCTCAAAGGGTCTACTAATCAACTTCTAAGTCTCAGTTGGCTGGTGTGAAGCTGGTTGTAGCGGCACCTACTCATCTTTGGATTGCATCCACCATCTCTCTTCACACAAGAGGTCTTAACGATCCTGTAAAAGTTCCAAGTTTAGCTCAAGTTTTTGACTTCAATTGATAGACAATTCGATTTAAGCACTTTTAAAAAACCCTTTTTTCCCCTTTGTATTGCACAAAAATTTTCTAGAGCCCCTTAGGTTTCCTAATCCACTTAGGTTCAAGTTCAAATTTCCCTATTCCAAGGAGCTCTAGAGCTCGAAAAATGGCTTTCATATGAAATATTTACGTCGTTTCAAGGTTTTGGGGGTTAAAATAGCCAAACAAGGTCTCTCAAGATATTGGTGTATTTTCTTAAGGCCTCCGTAATTGTATAGGTAAAAGACTTTGTAATTATGCCCAAAATTAGTCTCAATTTTCACAAAATTAACACGTTAATTTTGGTAATAGGTGTCTATCTTCTGTCATGATGTCTATCTATGATGATAGATGGGTGTCTGTTGCAATAGATGCTATTTGTAGTCTCTCATGGAGGCTGGCTATCTTGATAGACGGGTGTCTGTCACGATAGACACTACCTATCATCTATCATGGGGTCTTGTCTATCGTGATAGATGGGTGTTTGTCATGATAGACTATTGTCTATTGTGATAGACGTCTATCATCTATCATGGGGTCTTGTCTATCGTGATACACGGGTGTCTATTGTCTATCATGGTTTCTGTATGTTGTGATAGACATGTGTTTGTAGCGATAGATGGATGTCTATCGCAATAGGTGTTGTCCATCATGGTTTTGATCTATCATGATGGATGGGTGTCTGTCATGATAGATGTTGTCTATCATCTATCATGGTTTTGGTCTGTTGCGACAGATGGAAAAAATGCAAATTTTTGTGATGTTTCTAGTGATTGAGGATGCTTTTGTGGTGCGGTTATCGTGCCATGCATGAAAATAGGAAATACAAACTTTCTTTGTCTATCGCGATAGACAGAGGTTGTTGTCTCAAGACTTGTGTAGAGGCCTTTCATTCCTATGCAAGCTACTAGAGATTATGAGATAGCTAAAACCTGCAAGAAATGCTCAAAAACACACAAAAACAGAATGCACACAAGCTCTCTCTTGCTCTCTCTCACAAGCGAAATGAAGGAAATGAGGCGAGGAAGGGAATATGACCAAAAAACTAAAAATTCAGTAAAGATGGAGATGGAAGTAAGAGATGGTGAGGATGATGATGGTGATGATGATGATGATGATGATGATGAGGAGGAGGAGGACGAAGGTAAGGAAAAATAATAAAAAATGAAGAAAAGTAAGGATATTACGTATGAATCCAATGTCACACTCTACATCTTACCATCACACGCTATCGGCACGAAAGTAACAGTTGGTGGATCAGGTCAACCACTGTAATTACGCTGCACTCCAGGTGCTTGGAGCAAGCTCAGGTACAGTGGAGAGTCATGGTGCAGTGTACTCTCAAAAAGCATATATAAACTCAAGAAAAATAATCAGGTCAAACTCAAATCCAAATTCTCATTTTATGCGTATATCTTCCAATAGTACACATGCTTTCAACTATGCTCCGATTGGAGACAAAGCGGCTCGATAACGTAAATATCATAAAATAAACGTTCAGATGGATTTCAATATCCGATCAGAATAAAAGCAATAAATCATGCATCAGAACAACATCAATCTTATCCAAAAACTATATTAGTGCAGTAATGGACTTAATTTATATTCTTACAAATCAAAGCTGCTCGATAAAAAACACATCTTTGCGCTACAGAAAAAGCCATAAAATCGTTACAAACCTCAGATCATAACAGAAATGTCGATTTTCATCGATCTTCATACATGTAATTCATTAATCACAAGCATGAACTTATCTCTTTTGAATTATCATAAGTCTCCTTCTTCTCGAAAAATTGATTGCACGCTCGACCCCAAAAATTGCACATGAAAAGTTGCTTTCCGCTTCTTTTATTAAAATATAGAGTCTTCAAATAAAAACGTATCGCTTAGCACCAAAGATTATGATATTGATTTTGATATCTACATATATTATCCGCCGTGTCCACGAGTACCTTGTTGTACACTTTTTAAAGTTTCAAAAAGCTTTCCATTGTAAATGAGCTTCCTCTTGATGTCTTGCTTCTTTGTCCCAAATTAAATGGGCCAAATATATGTATCTTTTATGTCGAACCACAACCTTCCATCTTGATAACTTGTATTCTAAATCGAAGAGAAGAACTTTTGACATTGTGGTCATTTATATTAAAGACTTTGGGAGAGAAGATTTCTCTGATATCCACAAATCATATCATGAAATTTTGTTCTGAACAATGTTCTGATTTGAAGCAAGTAGAAGCAAGAGTAGAGATGAGAATCTCTACGGCACTCACCCCCACCAAACCTTCACATTGCCCTCGATGAGCTAACGAGAATCTACATGCTGCTGTTAAAATTAAAATCATTTTGTATATTTCATTTATATGGGTCTGAAAAGAAAGTGCTTATGCAAGGCTATGGAGTGGCCCTATTCAATGCACACTTTAAACTATATAAAGGATATGGTGTAAACAAGAAGGAAATAGCATTTGATGTCGAAGCATGTGGTCTCACTCACAGACAATCGCTATGAAAATACATAAATCCTTGCAAAAACACTCATAGTGCATAGGTAAGAAAACTTGTGCTTTGATGCAAGGTCATGAAAGGAGACCCTACCATGCATACTATAAGTGCATTTTCAAACAGTTATGGTGCATAGACAAGGTAATGGTTTTTGTTGAAGAGGTTTCCTCTTGAAAATCTAACTCTGTTCCTAATGATTTCATCATGTTTCTAATTACATTTAAGATCTATGCAAGTAGTTGTGCATCTAAGGGAGAAAAAACTTATGTTCTCTTTACATTTACACATGCATACTTGGAATGCAAAATATAAACTTCATGGTGTAAAAATTGAAAATCGGTTTGGTTTCCTAAATACTATTGCAAGCCAAGTTTGTTATTCCAACTTCTTTCATTCTCCTTGGACTTGAACACGCGACTTCCAAAAACTCATAACTTCAATCTTCCTCCTTCAACTAGAACCGGTCTCAAACTTCAAAAAGAGAGTTAATCAAATAATTATAAACATCAAATTGTATTTCATGAAAACTCAAAAGAAAGTAAAATTCTCGTGATCATTTATAAGTTACCTTTTTGATGAGGAAGAAGGTAGAACTCTCGTGATCATTCATAAGTTACCTTTTTGATGAGAAAGAAGGTAGAACTCCCGTAATCATTCATAACTTACCTTTTTGATGAGGAAGAAAGTATGACCTAAGTTTAAGTGTAAAGGGGCATGAGTATGGACATCACATATTTTCTTTCTAATTGGACAAACTATTTGATTTTTGCATGCATGTTCAAAAGCAATACAATGAACATAGGTATGACCAATTTGATCACACCAAAAACATCGAATAATATGATTTTTTACTCTATTTTTTATCGGTATCATTCTAAGAGTGGGTTTTTTAAGTTCATGTGAAGATTTTTGATCCCATGAATATGTAGACAAGCTATGGACTCTTACTTCATGTTCATGATTAAGTTTCAATCCTTGTAATTGTTTATTTTGAATTTTTAAAATTCTAACTTTATTTTTCAACTCTAAAGTTCTAGATTCCAGTGTCTCTTTTAAGTTCTTAGAGTTATTACCCATTTCTTGCATAGTTTGAGATATTTCATTTATGGTTTGCATTAAAGTTATAATAATTCCAATTTTTTCTTCAAAAGATTTATTCATACTTATCTCTATGTATTTAAACTTCTCTTCGGATTTTCTAAATTTATCTTCAATTAATTCATTCAAATCGGATTCCTTACCTCGTGGGTTATAATCCATAAAACTCTTTTGGTTATCGTGACTAGAAACCTCCCAAGATTCTTTGATTAACTCAGCCTTAAACTCACTCCAACTCATGTCTTTATGATTTTGAATTTGTTTAACATTTGATCTTTTTGTAATTCTTTCAAAATATGTATTTATCGTACTTTCAGGTAAATCGTAAAGTTGAGCTTGCTCATCAAAAGTAAGCAAATATTCAGCGATGTTAATGCCTATAGATTTTCCTTCCTCATTAAGGACAGATTGAACTACTTTTGATCCTCTCTTTTCAATGTTCATTTTATAAAATATATGTTCCATTTTCATTTGTTCCTTTAAACTCATCACTCACTTAAATTTTGTGCTGCTATAACTAGTGATCAATTTCTATTGGAATGCACAAAAAGATAGAATAAAAACAATGGGTGTATGATAATTTTAACAACAAGTATGTGATCTAATCTTAAAACATCTTCTCATGTGTTGAAATGCAATATAACAAGGCAAGAAAATGGAATGGAAAAGTGTGTGAAATTCAATGAAATGAAATTATGCAAATGATTATTTTTTAGTTTTTCAAAAATGCAAATTAAAAAAAAATTCCTGTCTTTAAATTTAAAATATGCAAATTGATAAAATTTAAAATAAATGTTACCTTGTTTTGGCTTGAAGAAGAGGTTAAGCGTAAGTATATGTGAGTGAAAGTATATATACACTTTATCAAAATAATTCCTAAAACAAAGGAAATCTAAGTGAGTGAATGTGCAAAAGCTCCAACTTCATTTGAAGGAAATGGTGAAGTGATGAGGATCAAGTTTTTATATACTTCCGTGGAGGCACTCAGTTCATAAGATGAGCCCTCGACACCAAGGAAAGTTCGCCAACTATTACTCAAGCTAACGTGTCAATGGAAGGCAATCTATGATTTTATATATCTGCAAAACAAAGAACATGCTCATTCATAAATCAAAATTCAAACATACATCACTTGAGATCGTCGAGCCATGGTGTTTTACGTCGGGTTCACCAAATGTCAAGGCAAAAGTAAATGGTTGGTGGATCAGGTCAACCGCTGGAATTATGGTGCATGCCAGGTGCTTGGAGCAAGCTCAGGTATAGTGGAGACTCATGGTGAAGTGTACTCTCAAAAGGCGTATATAAACTCAAGAAAAATAATTAGGTCAAGCTCAAATCCGAATTCTCATTCAAATAGCGTAACTTAAGTTTAGTTCATGCTTGGTCAATTTTTATGTTCAATAATTCAAATTCAACTTCAAAGATGATTTAAATAGTTCAAATTCAACAAGATCTCATGAAAGATCTTAACTCTTCATTTATTTGCATAAAATTGCTAACGCCAAAACCATGCATTAATGAATAACTTGCTCGTCTTCTTTAATGAAGAGAAATTATGATACATAGGCAAAATTGTAAATGTGCTAAGGCGATCTATTATGATATACTTTCGCTTTGAACAGACATTGGCAAATATTAAAAATAGAAGCTACGAAGTAACTTTGCTCTACATTCTTATCACTAGCTCCGACTTTCCTTTTCCAATGAGGAAATGAGTCATACTTCATGTATAAGACAACATTTAGAAATTAGAATAAATAGAAATAATGCGCATAGAGATACATTATTTGCAAACATAAGCTCAATCAAGTACTTTGCAATTTTAATAAGTGAAGATAAATTAGACCTTGATGTTTTTTTTTTTAATGGAGGTTTGGCCGAGGCCTACTCCCCCGGGCTTTAACTTTGAAATTGCAACTGTACAAGGAAGGGCATAGTACCCATGGGACCCCCTTATCCCGTTGATTCAACACATCCCGTTTCCATTAAATTATCGAAAGAAAGTATCACATAGGAAACATCTTATACACATAATGATAATGAAAAAAGATGATTGGGATTCAGCGCTTGCAGAGTATGTCATGAATTTGATTCTTCCTAACGATTCAAATAGAAAAATAAACATATTGAATTACAAGTGTAGTATCCACATGCAGATTTACATATACCTGAAAACAAAGCAACAAAAAGAAGACATATGGCAAAGCATTGCATCCTCATGGCTGGGGTATCATGAAAATTTAAAGGAATAGCATGACCAGATTAATCTTCTTCAAATGTGATCTCTGTGAATACAATACAAAAAAAATAAAAGGAAGGATGTGCTGTGTGTTGGGAATATTATATGAGGTTGACATAGACATTTTATGCGCATATCTTCCAATAGTACACATGCTTTCAACTATGCTCCGATTGCAGACAAAGCTGCTCGATAAAAAAATCACATCTTTGCTCTACAGAAAAAAGCCATTAAATCTTTACACTAACATCATCAGAATCTAGAGCACTGCATGTTATTGTCGTTAGAGAATGGGCAGGCAGAGTATCCTTGTCAGATGGGCTTAGAGACCAAAGCATCAGACATCAAGTATAGATCACAGTGAAGATGAGAACAGGTGCCTGTCGTGTTGTTTCATGAAAATCACAGAGCGATGTCGGCCCCCCCTTCAAATGTAGATCCCCAACAAAAACAAATATCTGCCAAACCTTTCCTTCACCACTGTGCTCCTGCATGTGCCGCCTCCAAGCTATCTGTCCCCCTTTCCATGCACAACTCGTCGTTTTTTAGCAGCTGCATGCTTGACCCCAAAAACTGCACATGAAAAGTGTGGTATCACTTCTGATACCTACCCTATTGGTAAGGTTGCTGATAAGTTTGTCGAACAACCTGCCTACTGTATGGACAATCTTGAGCTGTATGATTCATGTATTTTCTATCAATAGTGAAATATGGAGCATTAGGGTTTCCTTGGGGTTAAACCATCATCAAGCAAACATTAGCCATGTGGCCGCCTCCACAATTGTAACATCACTTCAATGAGGTGACCCTTGGTGTTTGTCTATTTTGAACTCCTAGCTTCTTGGCAACCTACTCCGTTATCTCATCTATCTCAATGGAAGGTCTTGAAGTGTGTCTAATAGAACTATAAGAATCCTTATAGAATTTGGACAATTCTAGTTCCTCACCCAAGTTGTCTTCTATGTCAATACACATTCTCAAGCATGGATCTAGTGTGATTGGCTCCTTGAGATATACATATGATCTAAGTTTTTGGCTTAGAAATCCATCTAAAAATAGGGAAACCTATTTTTCTTGTGTAGATAATTTAGTTGTAGGACATCTTTTCATGTATTGTTTAAATCTATGTCCGGATAGTCGAAGTGTTTCTTGGGGTGTCTGCTTGAAGCTATGGATCAAGGATGATGTGTTATGCCTGATGACACTCTTGGAGAATTCTACAATGAATGCTTCTAGCAGTTGACCTATACTTCAGTAATTGCGACTCTTTAGGGGTCAAAACCGAGCTAAGAGAGTACCCGTGAGGGTCAAACCAAATGGCTTGAACTATGTGAACAAATCTTCAACCTGTTCAACTCTTAACACTTGTTTGAATTCGGCCACATGATTATAAGGATCTCCTGACCCATCAAAGTAGTTTTTCATTGTCTTCACTACTTGAGAGGGTCTATGGGTTCTTCGATACTCTCAGGGTCTAGGCAATGAAAATCATGTTCATCTCCTTGATGCCTATGTGCTCTATGTCTCTGTCTTCCATGTCTTTCACCTTCAAATCCTAATCTCTCTCTACCTACAGTGTGTGCAAAGCTTTCCTCAGGTCCCTCTCTTGTTCGCTCTCGTTGTGCTTCATGAGCTTGGGATGATTCTGCTCCTTGGAGACCTTGAGAAACATTAGATCTTGGTGGAGGGAAAATCAATTCACCCTACCAAGTGTATGCATGCATGTCATGTTCGATACCACGAATACTCTCTCCAATGTGTTGTCTAAATACACCACTTTTCTAGGGATATCTAGATCTTTAAATTCATATATCATCACATTTCCTACGCTGCTAGGTTGATTAGTCTTAAACCTACAAAAAGCTTCATCTATCTCTCTATTCCACAACAATTCTACGCTTTTGTTATCCTCGGGAATCCATTTTTGTGTGAGTATTCTGGTTAAGACCGATTTGCCTCTAGGAGTCTTGGGTTCTTATCCTAGGTCTCCTTTCTCTAGGTCTCCTATCTCGTTTTCCAGAATGATATTTCCAAACTCATATGTCCTATCTGGTAAGCTCGTAACCACATTCATGGTTCCTTGCTTATCAATATATGAGCCCTCTTCGAATTTGACCACTGGGTGTTCAAGTCTGAAGGGTTGATCAAGATTTTTGAGTTGGACAACTGATTGCCTCAGACCATCCTCATAGATGTGTGCACCTAATCGATTGGTCCTAATATATTCCAATTGTGTTTTATAAGGACCTTCTGGTGTCTATAAATAGGCATTGCTTGAGCTACCTATGGGTCTCTCCATGCTAAAGGACATTTTTGAATCACTTCTTTCCTAACTAAGCACGTAGGGACCAAGCTGTTGTTGTGACCAGGACCAAGCTATTGTTGTTGTGACCAGGACCAAGCTGTATGGTTGACACTAGCCTCAAGAGATCTAATACTTTGTCTATCCTTGCCTAGGTGTCTACCAGATCTGAAGTTCATAAGCCTTGGTTAAGAGTCCAAAATTTCCCCTTTATACTCCTCAAAATCCTTTGGATCCCCCTTGGATTTCCAATCCCACCTTAGGGTCAGCTTCAAATTAGCTCAAAAAATAGACTTTTGATCAAAAAGTCGTCTCAAATCAGGATCCTGGGGGTCAAAACAAGCAAGCAAGAAGTTATGAGAAAATCACAATTTTGACTGAAGATCGCGATCCCAAACAACCTCGAAAGCCATGATTTTCACTAAGAATGGCGATCCTGAACAAACCTAAAAACACGATCCTGACAGAGAATTGTGAAAACCATAATCTTGATAGAGAATCGTGAAAAACTGGATCTTGAAAGAGAATCGTGAAGAACACGATCCTAACAGAGAATCTTGAAAAATGCGATGCTAAGAGAGAATCGTGAAAAATGTGATCCTAACAGAGAATTGTGTTTTTGAGATACCCTGAAAATTGTGATTTTGAGAATGACCTCAAGATCATGGTTTTTCTGGAGAATTGTGTTTTGTGAAAATCGCGATTTTGAGAATGATCAGAAAATCGTGATTTTGATTGAGAATTGTGTTTTTCAAAATGGCCTGAAAACTGCGATCTTGAGAATGACGTCAAGATCATGTTTTTTGAGAATTGAGTGTTCATTGAAAATCAAGATTTTAAGAATGACCTCAAAATCATGTTTCTGAAAGAACCAAGGTATCACAATTTTGATCACAACGTGAGAATCGTGATTTTGAGAATGACCTCAGAATCGTGTTCTTTTTTAGAATGGTTTTAGGCAAGAAATTCCCAAACTAAGAAAATCACAATTTTCAAAAAAATTGAATTTTTCATTGAATCTTGATTTTTTGAGATTTTTTGGGGGAACTTTGAACTTCAGCGTCGAGGCCTATGTGTTGCATAGAGGCCAAAAAAATCAAAGAAACTTGCACACACCAATACTTCACCTCTCTGTCTCTGTCTCTCTCTCTCTCTCTCTCTCCCTCTTGCACACCCATGAATGAGAATTGAAGTGAAAATAGTGCATATATGATCAAAAACAAAAACTTTCTGTGAAGATGAAGATGGAAGAAGATGATGATGATGATGAAGATGGAAGAATATGATGATTATGAAGATGGAGGAGAAAAATCAGAAAAATGACAAAAAATGACTATTTTTTACCTTCGAACATTGCAAATCTACGATCTTATCGTCACAACGCTGATCCTCAAGCAATGCTCTCCGGCAACGATGCCAAAATTTGGTGTAGCTCACATGTGAGTACCACCTCCTTTACTTGTCAATTTGTAGAGAGATGAGGAAGATATGAAGATTGTGAGCAATTGCGGTGAGCAAATGTGAGTGACAAGCACATACATGCATGCACACACACACGCACACAAGGCAAGATCAAAGAAAGGAACAATGGAAACCTTCAATCACACAAGAACTCTCTTACAAAGGCTTCAACCTCCCAAAAGCAAAGCTCAATGAACTACTAAAAAGCTAACCTAAAAAATGATCTCTCTAGCTCTTTTTATAGTTTTTTGACTAGTTTTGGCCCTGTCCAGACCTAGTGTCCGGCCAAGTTAAAAATTGGGTTCTAGGGCTTATTTGAGGATCAAATGAAGTCTAAAAATTATGTAACTTTATATGTAGATACTTCTAATGCTCCTCTAGCTCAAGGAATCCTTGGCTTGCACAAAATGGAGCTAGAAAAAGGTGAAATGATATTTACAATGCTTTTAGTGATCAAAATCACTCTTTTTGTAGGGGTTTCCTCTGAAAATTTGACATACACTTCTTGGATCTCCCTACATGCTCCTTCTTCTTGTGTGTCCACTTCTTTGATGTGTTCCCATGCTTTGTGCTTGACCTTGAGTGTCAACATACCAATTGTTGAAGTTTGAGGTGAGGTCTATGGAAGCACCCAAACAACACAAGGAAGAAGAAGAAGAAGCTTGGAGCACAACACAACACTAAATGAATTATCAAGTGAATATACAAGAATGAGTAACCGGTTTTGGGTTATAGGTGTATATACAAGTCATGGAAAAAAGTGCTCTCGCGGTCCTAAGTGTTTTCACACAGATCACTACCAAAATATATCAACAAGGCTTGTAGAGCTAGTGCCATCTTAGCGGAGTAGAACCATAAAAAAACCTCTAAGTTTTTTTCTCTATTGAAATAGAAAAGAACTCGATAGACCCCATCTATCATGACAAACACCCTCTGTCGCAAGAGAAGCCCAATCTATTACAACAAACCACCCCCATAACAAAATCAATTTATCATGACAATGCACCCTCTCTCATGATAGACCCAAATACCCCCCAAAAAAGCCCATCTATCATAAGAGACCCCATCTGTCATCATAGAACGATCGATCATGGTAGATCAAGACCTTTGATAGAGTCCCTTTATCATTATAGACCCCATCTGTCATGACAAAGTGCTCTATTATGACAAACCAACCCCATGATAGACCCCCCCTCTATCACGATAGACCCCTTCTATCATGAGAGACCAGTCTATCATGATAGAACCCCATCTCTCTCAATACAGTAAACTCGATAGACCCCCTATCATATGCTCTCAATGATACCCTCTATTTTGAGGAGCTCTCACGATGTTCCCAAGGCTGGAGAAGGTGAATGCACTGGCTATTACTTTGGAGTGGATGCACAGAGATCGATGATTATTCTCTACCCAGCCACGTGGAGTACTATATTTCTCTTTCTCTCATTCATTATCCATAAAGGGAAATTCTCAATGTATCTCATATGAGTGCCACTTGGCACTCACGTGAGTATCATACCCAACATGTGGAAGAGGAGGTTCTCACCTCTAAATCATAACTCATATATGATACTCCATGTGACATTTCCTTCCCCTTAGTTCCATCTTTGTCCTCAAAAATGGTATTGGAAGTTTTGATAGAAAGAGAGAAATAATAGGACACCACTCCCACTATATCCGCATGTATAGAAATACATGGTCATATCTCCGTGTTGTTTCCCGTATCCTTCCCCTTAAGAAGACCCTTGGGAAGGTAACCTAAAACTAGGAAACCATCTCTTAAGGGTGCTAACCCTCTCCCATGTGGCACTACCTCTAAACTATCTTTCCACTTTACTAGACACTCTTTGTATAAGTGACTTCTCGTCCATTTCTCTCAAGTGCGTAGTATGCTCTGAGGCTCATGTAGAATAGATTGAATGGAGATAGGCTCTACTACCTCACTATCTGGAATGCATTTGTCATATTCACCTAGCCTTTTGTTAAGCTGGCTAACATGAAAAACTGGATGGATTTGACTATTCTCGAGAAGTTGCTGCATTATAGGCCACAATGGCACTATCAACCTCAACACCCATAGCAATATCAGGCACAATATAGGCCACAACTAGTCTTAGGAAACCAACTCCACCTCCTGCTAATCTAATTCTAGTTATGTATGCAGTTGTAGAGAAAACCCCTAATAGAGCATTGGTGCCAATGACCCCATTAGTACCAGAGAAAGATCCTCATGCTCAAAGTTTTGACTACTCCTATGAAGATAGTCTACAAGCTTATTACGCATAGTCACCTTAGCATAGTGAGACTTATCCTTATCAATACAAGGCACCACCTATGGAACCAAATTGCGAGCAAGAATACTCCAATGTCATGTACACAAATCCTAACCCCAGACTTGAAGTGAGCCAAATAAGACCACAAGCCACTAGAAGAACATAATCTAGATGTCAAGGTGACCATTTCATTGGTGACTATCCCCACCCACCGACTCTAGGACAAGGACAAAACATCACAATACAAGGCTTTTGTCATGAGTGCGGCAAAGAACATCTCTCGAGAGATTGTCCAAGGAACCCCTCTAGAGCACCCAAGGTTATGCCCATTAATGTGGTAAGCTTAGTGGTGGATTCAAGTTCAAGTGGCATTAATGTGGCTCCTATACAAGCAATCACTAGGGCACAAGCATTAAAACAAGCTAAACCAGCTGAACAATCAAAGTCAAGTGAATCTGGAGACTCTAGTAAAAGGAAAACAAGAACATGGAAGGATACCAAGGAGAAGGCCAATCGTAAGTGGGCTAAAAAGCTATGTGAACTAGAAGAAAGACTGAGAGAAGCAAAAAGCAATATAGAAGACATTGCATCTCAAAACCCCTCGCATGCCAAAAATCCATCCTCTCCACTTCATCTCACCCCATCAGTCATTGTAAATAGACCACAACTAGGGTCGGTTTTTGCAGATCCAACCCCAGAAGGCTTGGACATGATGTTCAAGGACTACGAAGATTGACTTCAAGAAAGGCCAACAGTTGCAAACCTAGACAAGAGTTACCTTAGAGCACATTTAGAGATTGAACGAACAAAAATGTGCATGAAAATGGTAGAACTATCTCAAGCCATGCTCGAGGCCACTCAATTGTTCAATCAGACAAATTCAATCCAGCCAAGTTTGCATATCTAGGGCTTATTAAAAAGATTAGAGCAGTTGGTGAACAAATCATAAGTTTCTTTACATCCACAAGCTCAACAAGTTTTTGAAAGAGAAAGCTCACTACCAATGGAAGGTTATGTTCGTGATTCCACGGATGATGGAACAGCTCTTTCAGTTCAAGAGTACTCTCAAGAGTTCTTGCAAGAAATACAAGAAGAGAAATGGGCCAAGAAGGAAGATAATTCCCCTCCGATTCCTGAAATTGATGACCTTCATGATCAATTTCCCCAAGACATTCCATTTATTTATGGAGACCAAGTAGAGCAACAACAAGACCAAAGATTAGATTTTTAGTCTAATTCTTTACAAGAGTTGCCACAATTCACAGGTCCATGGGAATCTAAACCTCTTCAGATTAGAGCTCCCACAATACTGATAAGAAACGGAGACTCAGTGGTTCCAAGAAACATGGAATTTGTGAAGAACACTAAGGTGCAGTGTCATCTCACTCTAGAAGAGCTACTCAAAGTAAAACTTGAGTTGTGGAAACATGTGGCGAATCAAGTTCTAGAACTTGGTTCCAATACGGCAAAACTAGGCTCTAAGCGAAAAGTACCAGAGATACCTCTAGACAAAATAGGTGACATGAGTGACGGTGAAGAAGGTAATACTTATCTTCCAATCACCTACCAAGGTTACATGACCAAAACTACCTTAGATTCAAGTGCAGGTGTTGCGATTGCGACCACCTGTTTGTGGAAGCAATGGGCAAACCTGCATTAAGACCACCTAGAATGAAGCTTCAAATGGTTGACGACCATATTGAAAGACCTGTAGGATTGCTAGAAGGAATAACTCTAACCACTTGTGGGGTAGAGTTTGAACACACCTTTGCTATATGTGACTTTGGCAAAAATAACGTCTACAAAATGATCCTAGGAAGACCCTTTCTATGAAAACTACAAATAGTATAGGATTGGGGAACCAAATCCTTGTACTTGCAGCACTTAGGGGTCACAACCAAGATCAATCTAAAGGATTATATGTTTATAGATGTACCACCCCTACAGTGGAATCCTATCCACAAGGTGCAAGAAGATTCAATCTCTGTGCATTCATCTTGCTTGTGATATGCTTTTGCCTCAGCATGTACCTCCTTTGCTCAGTGATAGTCAGAGTGCCATTTCTTTGGCTAAGAATCCAGTCAATCATGCAAAGACAAAGCACATTGAAGTGAGGTATCACTTCATTAGAGATTCCTTAGCCACTGAGCACATTATTCTTGAGAAGGTTCACACTCACGATAATGTTGTAGATGCTTTGACAAAAGCGCTACCACAGGATAGCTTTTGACATTGTTGTAACTTGATAGGGGTTACTTGATTCATGATCTTACACAATCACTTGTATACTATGTAACATAGCCATCGGCTGGGAGGTATAGTTTGTATACTTGCACACAAATATTCTTTATCATTCTTTATTTTTCTCCCATAGTTACTTTGGCCATATTGGCCTTTAGTGAGAGATTTTTACCATTAGTGCCCATGTGAAAGGCCAAATGGACACCGGACACTTCTTTTTATATATGTTCTTTAATAAAACATATAGTGTTTTGGTCAGTCAGAGACTATAAGTTCGACCGCATTTGTAACACCTGAGAAGTCTATGTTTGTGCTTCCTCTGTACACTATGTTTTTCTGTGTATTCGACATCTCTCTGTGCGGAGTACCGTGTGCGACCCTAGGAGCTCAGTTTTCTACTCCGAGGACATCGTCATAGAGCTCTTGAGAAGGAGAGCACATTGTGGTGCATCACCATTCAAATACTTCACCACTAAAGGTAGTTTAGGTATCCCTGCTTACCCTTATTCACACATACCCCTTCCCTGTGATCCATACTTCCCATTTGCCTCCTCCATGTTTCCCTATACCTCAATCTCCACCATAGCTCCACCCCATTACGTATCATTCATGGAAAGTTTCATTGGTGCTCCCACCACATAGATGTTAAGTTCACAAAAAATCACACCCACTTGACTATACGCAGATACCATGCTCCCTTCACTTACCATTGCCACTTACATGGTATCTCACACAAGCACCACACTTTTTGATCCTATGGCCATTTCTCCACCCATTGCACCTCCCCCTCCCCCCATGCTTCTGCCATCCCCACTCTCCCCTCCACCAACCTCACTAGTGTTATAATGCATTACATCCACCATTCCCATCCCCATTCCCATTCCCCCTACACTACACCCTAGCTCCCTTGCATCTAATACGATAAATAATACTTTCAACATGATGATTCAATGTGTATCATAGCTACAATAAGATTATCAACAATTAGAGGATCAAAATGCGACCTTCCAAGCAGAATATCAAAGATTACAAGCATGAGTCAAAGCTTTGGAAGCCAACAACAAAACTCTCCATGCATAATACTTCACCTTACAAGAAGCTCATGCAAAACTAGAGTCCAAGGTACCCGATGTAGATGCCCAAGCCCTCAAGGACCTGGAGACAACGCTACACTAGCAAAATCTAACCAACGTGAAACTATGAAGGAATCTAGGGCTTCTTAGGAAGCATATGTCCACAGTGTTGGAAGAAAATAAAAGACTACAGTAATAAAACCAAGATAATCTCAAGGATGCTATGGAAGGAACACTAGGCATTACTATCAGCCCTACAAAGTTTCATGTTGTTCCCTTAGAAGACATCAAGATATTACTCGAGGAACATGCTATCTTTCTCCAGTCATATGAAAATGTAGAAACAGTGTGTGCATACCTCAAGAAGCAATTAAACACAGTGAACACATCTAGGCTAGAGGCTGCAACCCTCTCATAGACTACAGAGGAAGTGGAAACCCTCAGGAAACAGGTGGAGGAACTCCAAGCAAGGCTATTGCCAAATGAGAGGTCACCTTCTTTGATTCAAGAACTAGAACTAGACACGGTCATGGAAATCCATGTGGAAGAGTCCTTTGAAGAACCATACAAACCCATGCCAATACCAAGAGGTGCATCACTCAAGAGGGCAGAGATAATTTTGAAATTGAAGCACCAGATTGGATCACGCAAGTAGAACAGATAGCCCAAACTCATGAAGATAGGGTAGCAGTACAAATCCAATCAATGTCCAATCTAGAAGAAACGATTCTCAAGTATGCTTATTTCCAAAACTTATCACATCAGCGCCTCATCACAACATCAAAATAGCAATACATGCCATACTTTGTATTATTGGCAGATTATAATGCAGAAATAAAGAGGCGTTGTTGTAGAGTAAAAGAGCACAAAAGAGGAGCCCCAAAATTTTCAAAATTATGGGCACAAATTTTCTTCTTCAAAATCCTATGAAACTCCCTTGAAGCTATGTAAATGCACTAAAGGAGTCCTCTAAATGCATAAGCCCAAATCATTGTAACATAACTCTTGTAAGATATTAGGAAATTAGAGTTAGTCAATAAAAGGGCCGGTCTCTTGTGTGAAAGGACCATTTTTAGGGCACATGTATATAAGTCACTTTGTGACTCTTGTAAACAAATTTTTGCCATTGTGAGCTTGGAAGAAGAATTTCGAATTAGCTTCTTTCCTATTGATTTCCTCCTTCTCCATGATCTTTTGCATGCCTGTACTACTTGAAATGTGTGTGTCGGACTGTTTTCTACCCCTTCCCATCGTTTTTGAACTCTTGTAGTGTGTGTGTGTGTGAGCCTTTACGAGTTGTGGAGCAAGTGTTGGTGTTTCTTTCCATTCACTATTTTGCTCATAACTTGAAGCTCATTTGTCAGATTTGACTGCCAATAGATGCATCTCATGGAGAGCTTCAAAACGAACTCGCTATTGGCCATATTTGGAGTTTGGAGCTGAGAGAAAAGTTCAAATTTGTGCTTATTGTTGTAAATGGTATCGTGGCAGGCATTTTCAGAGGATTAGTGAGTTCAAGAGGTAGTTCAGACTAGTCACATCCATTGTAGCTTAGATACTTCACTTACCATCATGTGTGCACACGTCTTCATACACTTGGTTCATTTGGTTCCACCAGTTGATAATTAAACGTGTATTAGTCCACCACTATATGCACTTGTGGGGCGATTGAGGTATATTCTCATCGACACAAGTCCCTGTGGCTTCTCAACTTAGATACACATGTTTTTGACACCTTTGCCGGGGAGAAAAAAACCTAACCATGGTGCCTCCGTGATGGTTATAGCTCTAGAGTGAAGGAATCGTACTTGTAGAGGTGAATTCATTCAATGGCATGTCATTAAGTATTTCAGCACTTGTTACTTCACACTCTTGGAGTGTGTGTAATGATTTTTTAGGTTTAGGGTTAGGAGTGAGGAAGTAAGGGAAGAGTTAGGGATAGGTAGGAGAGAGGACTAGAGTAGGGAGAAGTAGAACATCTCAAGAAAACCCAAAAAGTTTTTTCAAATTTAGTTCAATTCGGGCACTTGGCTAACCAAGGCTATAAAAACCAAAAAACTTAGTTCATTTAGTCACTTGTGTGAACAAGTATCATGGGTGAGCAGCAGCCGGTATCTCGAGTTGGTATCATGCTAAGCGAGCAATTAAGTGACTTGGTGAACCCAAAGTTTGGTTAAGGCATCCTTGAAGGTGAGTCCTTCAAATTTAGTACCTCAAAAAGATCACAAGAACATGCACACACGTGATTAAAGTCGCATTCGGTATCGCGGGGTAGAAAAAAGAATTTTTAAGAAGTTTTTGAGTGATACAGGGGGTCAAGAGTGAAGGGGAGAGAGAAACAAGTATGATCAATTTTGGCTATAGTATCGCGATCTGTTGAGTTTTGGTATCACAATACCAAAATTCCCTAGTATCGCGATACTCTTCCGGTATCCTATCATGCCCACCCACTTGAGGTATCGTGAGACTGTCAAGGTATCATGTATCATCAAGTGTTGGTATTGCTATCGCGGTCACCCAGTGGTATCGTATTGTGGTCCACCCGGTATCATATCGTGTCGATCACGATATCATATCGTTGACCGAGTGGTATCGTATCACATACATGATGGTGTTGTATCGCCAACGTGGTATCCTATCGGCTCCAGAATTCCCAAGTATCATATCGTCTCTTATTCTGGTATCATATGGTGAGTATCGCTAGTGTGGTATCACCAAAAGTGGTATCGTCCAAAATGACTCAGGCTAATTGGAGGTAAACTTTGAAGTGATTGAGGAGATAGTTAAGGGGAATAGGGGAGCAGATATAGACCTAAAGGGGTGAATGAACTTAAGATCAGGACGGGTGCTAAGTAGCCGAAGAAGTGTCATCTCATCTGTAGGAAGTGTAGCCCAAGTGAGCCATCACTTGATCTATTCAAAGGTATTGGTCAGTAGATGAAGTTGATAGGTCTCAATTGAAATACATGGGGTTTCTTGTATTCCCTCCTCGAGAGCATGCAACTACCTCCCACAACCCTTTTCGAACCCACCAAGGAACGAAGAATAAAATGTCAGGACAAACAAGCCAGCAAAGTATCCCCAACTGAACACATGTATAGTTCACAATGCCAGGAACACATTCACACAACCACACCAACTCAAGGATAGGTAACATGAACCGACCACCGGTTAGACCAAGGCCACAACCACGGATGCAACCTGAAATGCATCCAATTAGAGCAACAACTCTTGTAATGCCCAGACCACTGAAGCCTGTAAGAAGGTTGAGACCAATTCAAGTTGGTAAATGTATGAGAAATCACTATGATGGAAGGAGAGAACCATATGACCACATAGCAGAATTTAAGCAAGTGTTAGGAGCCGAACAAGTGGATGACTTCTTTGTGCAATATGAGTCCTTTGGACTAACCCTCACAGGAACAACCTTGACTTAGTTCCAACCATTTGATCCGAATTATTTTGGAAATATTGAACAACTTTTCCAAGAATTCATTGGAGAATTTACTAAAAGAGGGATTAAACACAACTCGTCATCCTTAAATCATAGTTTTAAACAAAACCCAAATAAAACCATAAAAACAACTGCCCAAAGATTTAACCAATATGTTGATAGGTGCCTAGCAATAGAAAGACCCTCCCAACAAAAAATGGTATCACTATTCTTAGATGGATTGACTAATGAAACCTTGAGAACCTTAGTTTATGTGAAACGGCTTCATACATTGAGTGAGTGCCTCCAAGAATGCATTGATCTAGAAGAGAACCTAGCTGATGACCTCAAAAGTTCACCAAGCTCTACTAAATCAGAGGACACAGGAGTACAATGACAACTTTTTCTAGTAATGTGGAAGAGCTAGTAGAACTTGTAGCTAAGAAGTTGGGAGTCCATGGATAGAGAAAGTACCGAAACCCACCAATGAAAATGCCAATGCTAAGGAGATGAAGTCTGTGTGGTGGAGATCATCTATCTCATATGTGTACAAGAGAAGGGGTAGGCATGCCACAACCTTATCCATATAATAGGCAGTCATCCCAAGGACCCAACCTATACTGCCATATTGAGCATAAATACACCAACCATGCTACTAAAAATTGCCAATTTAATAGGCAGTCAAGGCCAGTGAATCAACATCAATATTGGCCTTACGGGTACTCTCCCCGAGAGCAAGGAAGAGAGATATCGAATACAACCCCTACCCGGGTCCAGAAGGAGCACCCAAACCTTATGAATAAGGAGGATATGGAAAACCACAGATAGTACTAGGACAACAACCAGCCCTTCCACAGAATGTAGTGCGAGTCAAATATACTCAACCAAAGGAGAACATGGAAGGAGCCATAGTACCAACTATGCCTTTAGGAAGTACAAAAACAACGAATCAGGGATATGAGCAAACCCAAGGAGAATACTATCCCTATGACACTAGTGTTGTGGAGTATGACCAACAATATTATAGTTATGAAGGATATGACAATCCCTATGGACCAGAGTATGCAAATATGATGTACACTACACCTAAGGCACCAACACCTATGAGACCACCCATTAGACCGCCTGTTCCAAAAAGACCATGCTATACGTGCCAAGGAAATCATTTCATAAGAGAATGTAATTTTCCATACAACCCACCACCTCCTAGGACATGGGAAGGGTATTGTAATGAGTGTGGAAAGGAACATCTATTTAGAGATTGCCCAAAAAACCCCAAAAAGACTCATAACACCACACAAATCAATGTGATCAAAGTGATTGAATCATCGAGAAGTGATAAAGAATACACAGTACCATTAAAAGTCATTACTCAAGCGCAAGCCAAAGGATAGGAAACAAAGAAATTAGATTCTGAACCAGAGATGAGTAAGGATCTAGAGCCAAGGACAGAGGTAGTGGAAGATTCGAAAGATCCACGTGAGAGTAACCAAATAAAGAGGACACAAAATTGGAAGACAAAGGGAAAAACTTAGAAATAAGTGGATGAAAAATAAAAATAAAGAGGACAACAAGGATGTAAAAGATAATAGGAAACCGTTGGAACAGAAAGTGCAAGATAATACACCACCTAAGTCCCATACCTAGAAGCTAGATAAAGTAGGATCAATTCTAGCATATCCATTACCGGAAGACCTGGACATGTGGCTGAAAGCTTATCAATCCAGAATCATGACACGACCAAATCTAGAGCAGCATGAGAAACTCTATCCACAAGGGGAAGTAGAAAAGGAGATATTGTCTTTATGCAAAAAGCTCATGGAGGTAGCCTTTGCTCATAAGATGAGCTTCCATTCTCAAAGACCAAGTTGGATAGTTCTCTCTATCCAACTTCTCAATTTGGAGACTATCTCCCATCCTTTCTTCACTTGTACTATCAAGTCTTTAATCCTTATAAGGAATGAATGTACCTTCGCTTCGAATTTTGCTCCTTCTGATCCTTTTGATAACCTTTATGTGTCTTCCTTCAGTCTTCCTTCCACATTTTATCCTTTTGAACCTCCAAGATGTGAAATTTGTATATCTGCAGCAGTCCGGATCTTCCTTTCCTCAATCTTAATACAAACTGCTCTGATACCACTGATGGAGAGTGTTAATCTCCAAAAAAAAAAGCTATCCTTGATGTTAGACCACCTCTATATCAAGAACAACTTTAAACTCCAACCAATTTTGGAAGACAATCACCAAATTATCAAGAAGTTAGCTAACTGTGAAGAAAGTCATTTCACAGAAAAGTCTGTTGCACATTAATCAGTCATTGATTAATCATTTGTGTAAAGTTTCTGATAAAACTTTGTAAGTATCGTCTAGAGTTTTCGCACCTCCTCCAAGTTAAAACACTTCAAAAGCTTCAGTAGATTATGAGAAATGTATCAAACAATCTACCTATGTCTGAAACTGACTTCCTATAGAGTTGACTTTGACACCTGCAACTTCTAACACATAGTTCTCCCAATCTACAACCTGTTTAAGAAAATGCTTTTAGCCATAGATTTCTTACCTTCCAACTTAGATTTTGACTCCTCATTTGTGTAAAACGTTACATTGTGCACTGAGAACTGATCATTTCTTTGACCATCGAATCTGCGCTTGTTTGAGAAGACACTCAACACTTTCTCACATATAGATGTTCCTACACAAAATTCTCTCAGCCTGTTTGCAATTAAACTCTCAAACTTTAACCATAGATAGATTAACTATGGACTTAGATGTGTACAAGGATTTCTGATAAAATCAAACATAGAAGGAGAACTAGAGAAAAGATTGATGCGCAATTCTCTGAACATTCTACTTATTCAACTCTTCATACCTCTGATGGATGATACATCCAATATACATCATCTATTCATCTATTCTTCATCTCACTTCTGTCTTTTACGATCATCTACACGTATCTATATATACATATGAGTATTGATTCGTCATTACTTCAAGTATATTGAAGCATTTACCAAATTAATGTACATATGTTCTAAAGAACTTTGCTATCTGAATCTTCTCTTCACTTCATGAAGTTGGACTTCAATCTTTTCTTCTTCTCTTCACTTCTAGGCTTTATAATCACTAATTGTTGATTGTCCTATACCAACATCCTTCACATCCTTGAGACTTAACCACTAAGCTAAGTGGATCACTTGTTCACAAGAGCACAAGACCTCCGAGTAAGTCTAAACTTGAGATCTTTGGTCATACACACAGATGACCAAACGGTGTCGGATTTCAGATCCGTCTGAATTGGCTAGACCCTTGGATCATAGACTTACTTTATTACATTTTTCCCCCCTTGGAAAATATTTTTTTCCTCGAAAATAGAGCTATATACATACTATAGGCAACCCCCGAGCCTCATGTTCTAAAACTGGAAGAACATGGTCATGTTCTAAAACTGGAAGAACATGTCTCATCTCTGTGGTGGCGTCCCTGCCCAAATGATTCAAAACACTATCTCATTTTGCACTTTGATGAACTGGACAAGGTCCAAACTAGTGAAAGAATAATAAGGGTGGATCTAAACACATCCCTGGCCAATTCACAGTTTTTGGATGTGCGATCTAGGGACAAACATGTGAACTAGGTGGATTCAAATTACTAGTCCGTTTTTGGGCATGACTGGTGCATGGACTTAGTAATAAAGGCGGGATTCTTATCCCTTGTAAGACTTTGAGAACTCTTGATTCACTTGGGTTTGATCTAGAACACTTAAAGTTTGGTTGTTCCAAACATCTAACTTAGATGTTTGTACAATGGGTTACTTTGATCCAACACTTACTTGATTTTTTCACCTGACTAGAGGACTACTTTGTCCTAATGGGTTTAAAAATCCTACGTAAACTCTAGAAAAAAGTTTACCATTTCTATCAAGTCAACCATACTATAACTTGACCAAATCAAATTCAAATTAAAAATTGTCCAACTTAGGACACTTTTTCTCAAAGACTTGAGCTAAAAGTTCTTGGGAATTGTCAATTTGTTGAGCAATTCCTAACTTCTGTGTTCTAGAGTGTATTGTACTCTAGAAAGTCATGAGACTTATGCTAATAACTGGAAGCAAACTCAAATGAATAATTCAATCTTGGACTTGTCATCTTTCGATGTTTGAAAAGGTTCTTGTATAGAACATCTATCTAGGATGTTTAATTTATTTTCCTGATTCTATTTGGCTAACCCTTGACTTTTGTGAAAAGAATCAGATACCGTATGTGAGTCAAATAAAAAAGATTCAGAGAGCAAAAGAACTAAAAATCTGTTCAATCAATTCAAACTTCAAAGATACGTAAACTTGGTATGATTCAAAGTCTAGATGACTCAGGACTTTAACTTCTCAAAGATTATTTCAATAGGGTATTGAAGCATTTTCTCTATCTTTAAGAGAAATAAGCTGGATTCTCAAAAAGATTCAAAGAAACTCGAAAACATCATACAACCACAAGATACTAGTGTGGTAACCACCATCAGTGTGTCGACCCACTGAGGTTCTGTTGATGAGTTTTGTATTCAAATAATGTTTCACTTGAGACCAAGTTGAGGTCATATTCAGTCTTTCTGACTCCTTACTGGGAATGCAATTCTTGTGCATTTCTTTGGGTCAAAAGAGTGATTTTACCAAGCCATACTAGGAACTTGATGCTTGATTTAGTCAATCAACCCCTTGATTGAAAAGATCAACTCAAAATCAAAGTCCAACTTCTTTCAAAAATTTATGAAATATTTCTGAATTAACAACACTTTATAACTCTCTCTCCCTTTGTGAGTCTCTCTCTCTTGCACACAAACAAATAAAGGGGAGTGAGGTGATTCTGGGTATATGGTCATGAAGGTGTAATTTCAACAAGGACACACATGGTAGAGGGGGAATGAAGGGAGATGAATGGGCATTGTGGATATGGAGATGAATATGAAAATGCTCAAAAATTAGAACAAACTTACCTAAATACCTAAACTCCAACATCTCTACTCAACTCTGTTACCATCACATGCTTGCCCTTGAGTGGTGCTCCTTGAAAATGACAACCAACATTTTTTAGAGTTTCTCTTAGAACAATGATTGGAAACAACATCCACAAAGATCCACCAAGTCGATGTCAATCTGCAAAGACATGAGGGTGGTATGAAGACCTTGAGTGACTAATTTCACACACTTCTACACAAACACACACACACACAAAGTAGAGGAAATGAGAAGGAATAATGGAGTGTATTCATCAACAATAGTACAAGCTCTCTACTTTCTTTTACAAGCTTTCTTACTTTGAAAAGTGAAGCTACAATGAACCAACCTCAAAAGTGAGCTCTCTAGTTCCCTTTATAGTTTTTAGGTGAGTTTCAATTGGTTTCAAATTGCATTCGACATAGTTAAAAATTAGGTTCCACTCTTAATTTGAGGGCTCAAATGAACTCCAAAAATTATGAGATTCAAAATGTAGCTTTTGCCTAAGCTCCTCGAGCTCAATGACTCTTAGCTTGCACAAAATGTAACAAATATTTACAAAAATGGGTCGTACAATGTGTTAATGATTAAAATCATTGTTTTCAAAGAATTGGATATTTAATAAATTCTAAATGGTGAGGCCTCCTTCTCCCTTGCTTCATCTTCTTCTATGGCTACTTGGCTAACCATGTACTATTCTAATTTCTTGCCTTTGTTCGACAACACCAAGGTTGTTCCAATCAACCTTACCCAAAAGCCTTTTATTGTGTGAACATATTAAGAATTTTTTCAAGTTTCAATACTTGTTTAAATTCTTCCACATGATCATATAGTTCATGGAAATATCATAAAAATATTTTATGCACTTATCCACTTGGGATTGTCCAAGGTGTCTTCCTATATCCTAGATTCTAATGCAAATGGTCCCTATCATCATAGTTTGATCCTAATTTCTAATCCTAGTTCTTATTGGTGGTAAACTTGGTTGCACTCTAGAAAGCACCATCTTGTATAAACCTTGGATGAGACCCTTAAATAATGGCCTTTTATCCTTGGAAACCCTTGGCTTATTTGATTGGCTTAAACCCGCAAAGTTGGAGCTCAAATACTTGGTTTTAGCCCTTGAAAAAACCCATGCCTATTTATTTAATTGGTCTCAATTTAATGGTTTTTAGCCTTAAGAATAATTATCTTAAGGTATGAGAAGCTTAGAATTGGGAGAAGATTATCCTAAGTGACACCTTGACTCTTACACAAAGAGAAGGCTTCAATTGAAATAGAAGTCATGTGATTTGCCTTGGGAGAGTTTCCACATGGACACTTGGAAGGACACATGGAAGAGTCCTATGATATGCATCCCTTAGACCTTTGGTGTGTGTGTGTGTGTGTGTGTGTGTATATATATATATATATATATATATATATATATATATATATATATATATATATATATATATATATATATATATATATATATATATATATATATATATATATATATATGTGTGTGTGTGTGTGTGTGTGTGTGTGTGTGTGTGTGTGTATGTGTGTGTGTGTGTGAATTTGGATGGATGGATACATAGACACTCACCCTCTTGGTGGATATTATCTTCTAGCTTGGAAGCTTTTACAAGAGTGGTAATGAGAGGCTTGCTTTTATTCAACTCCATCCAATCACTTGCTCTTGAAGTCTATGCAAAACATTATTTTGTGGAGCTCTTATAACTTTGGCCTTCACGTGAATCAACATCTCACAAGCCATGCCCATGTAAAGGAGGAAGACCTCTGTCTCCTACAAAAGTTTTTCACCCAACCCCCCTTTTAGGAAGCAAGAAGAAGAACACCCCCCCTCCCATAGACACCATCGCAGGTGGCCAGAGGAGGTGCCCCATGGAACTACCCTGATCATGGAAGGACTAGGGGAGTTGCAAATTGTCTACGGCAATCCAAGCCGACCTACAATTGGAAGATAAATCTCAAAGAAGATTGAGGACATACTCAATTTTTATTTCCATTTATTCTGTCTTTGAAATTAGGAATGTCATATTCATTCACTTTATTTCCAAGGTATTCAAGGGAGAGATCATACACGAGTAACATGTTATTTACATGTACCTATATAGGAAGTAGACTTTTCACTGCAAGAAGGTTTCAGATAAGTAGAATATACTTCATGTCTTCTTGAAGTGGGTAGACCATGAAAGGCACAAAACTAACATATATAAAGAACTTTATAGGTTGGATGGGAAGATGAACAATATCCAAGAGGATATGTTCATTGTAAAGGAGATCCAAACTAAAATGGGGACCCTACACACTTCTATCAACAAAGTGAAATGGAAGATGGAATAGATGTTGAATATGCTCTATTTGACCCAACCCTACCTAGCCAAATGGGTTCCTTCTGGATTTGACCAAGAACCCAACGACGAGTAAAGGACTCGATGCTCCTTTACCCATCCAAAGTAACTTATCTCTAAAGAATAGAGTCGAGGAATTGACTGAAAATCCTCAACCTACTGTCCTTAGGTCTAGAAGTCTTTCATTTGCAAAAGACTTAAACCCACCTCGATTTCCAAGGGAAAATAAAGATAGAAACAAAGATGCACTCTTGAACTTTTCTAAAAAATGGCAAGACTTACATCAATTGAAAAACACCCCTGACGCTCACCAAGTCTTAGCGACGAGCTTGTCACTTGGGCCAAAGGCTTATAAATGGTGGGTGAGCTTAAAGGAATCCCAAAAGACTTGGAATCAATTTGAGGAACTCTTCAAAAAAGAGTTCCTGCCAAAAGTGAAGATGAACAGAAAGGTCCTTCAATAAGGACGTCCCCTCTCCTTGTATATTTCTCATTATCGAGAGATGAGTCTAGATAACTTCCATAAAATTAGAGGTTTTATATGTGGCCTTGATAAGAAAATCAAACATGAGGTGAAGAGAAGTGCCCTTAAAACTTTAGAGGATGCTATAAAGTTAGGACAAATCTATGAAGATCATGCTAGGACTAGAACACAACCACTTGATCTTATCGATGAAAATAAAAGTTTCAAATGAAATGAACAAAAATTAGGCACTTTCAAAGGAGAATACTTAAAGATTCCTTGATTTTCATGGCCAAGGCTTGACCCTAAAGTCTAGGAGAAAGGAAAGAATGAAAATCTTTCCTTTAAGTGCCTAAACCCAAGATGTTTAAGAAAATATTATACTACAAGGGGGCAACAGAAAGCCACCCATGAGCAGAAAGGGAAGGAAAAGAAAGAAGTTCACTTGGTCCAAACTTGGAACATTGAAAATAGTAAAGTTTGGAAAAAAGTGGAAGTCTTACACAAAGACTGCATGCATCAAAGTTGTTTGTATGATTCTATGTGGGTCCAAAAAATACTTTGGACCCCATGATTAAGTCAAAATTTATGCCTACATAAGAGGGGAAAGGCCCAGAGTCATGATAGATCACTGCCACCCATAATTTCTAAAAATACTCTCTAGTGAGGAGATTAAAGTTACCCCAATAGAAGTCTCCAAATCAAGTATATAGTGTCCATGATGCAAGAACAAACAAGAAGGTTTGGGACACTATGATCTATAATCTATAAATTGAGTTCTAAGGATATACAGATAAACTTGACTTTGAGATCATGCATATGGAAAGAACTGATGTGGTGTTGGGTAGGGAGGTAGAAAAATCAAAAGAAGTTACCTATTGAATACTTTGGAATTTAAAAGGAATGAAGTATGTTACCTGATTCAAGGGGAACATGATGTGCTAAGTAGCCCCTTGATTTCAAGTATGGAACTAAAGAAACTTGTAAATACTTAGGAAGCTAAAGTTTATATGATACTTCCAATTGATGTAAATAATGTTTATAATATGAATCCAGCTCCATATGTCTTGTCTAATCATGAAACATTTAAATTTAAGTGCTTAATGAATAATTATCAAGATGGTTTTTTAGAAGAACTTCCCTATGGCTTACCTCCTTGTCAT
Source organism: Ceratopteris richardii (assembly GCA_020310875.1). Lineage (NCBI taxonomy): Eukaryota > Viridiplantae > Streptophyta > Polypodiopsida > Polypodiales > Pteridaceae > Ceratopteris > Ceratopteris richardii. The sequence goes on from CM035415.1 coordinate 32,880,500, forward strand.
GGGCAAGTTGATCATGCTATATACTTGCTCTCAAGAACTAAGCCTATATGTAAAGCCCGCTACCAACACCCATATTCCCAACAAGCAGAAGTAGAGAAGCAATTGAACGAATACCTGAATAAGGGATTCATTCAACCTAGTCATTCACCCTAAGTAGCACCCATTCTCTTGGTTAAGAAAAAGGATGCGTCAATGAGATTATGTATTTATTATTGAGCTTTGAACAAAGTTATGACATATAACAAATATCCAATGCCCCAAATCGATGATCTATTTCATCAAATATAAGGAGATAAGATATTTTCAAAGCTTGATCTTTGTCAGGACAACATCAAATTAGAATTAAACTTGAAGATGTTTCCAAAACAGCTTTCGAAACCAAATACAAGACATTTTCAATTTTTGGTCATGCCGTTTGGAATAACAAATGCCCGAGCCTTGACAAAAAACTTGGAGTGCCCTCTGTGAAGACTCTAGGAGTAAGAAAGGAACATGTAGATAATACAAGAAGAAGTGACCCAGGACTAAGAAGATCTGGGAGGATGTAGAATTTAGTGCAATGACTGATGTATGATAGTTACATGGCTCATCATTGTGTCTACATGAACAATGTAATACAAGATGCTAAACCTTCTTATTTTGAAGATGCAGTTGGAAATGCACATTGGAAAAAAGCTTTGCATGAAGAGATGGCTATAATTTATGGAAATGATACATGGGTGCGGGTTCCATGGTCGCAAGGAAAGAAACCCATAGGATGCAAGTGGGTTTACAAGGTAAAGCACAAGGTTGATGGTAGCATAAGCAGGTACAAAGCACGATTGGTAGCAAAAGGATATGCACAGACATATGGCATTTATTATGAGGAAACGTTCAGCCCTATGGATAAAATATCTATTGTGAGAAAACTTGTTGCATTAGCGACATCAAAAGGATGGACTGTGCATCAGATGGATGTGAAGAATGCTATCATACATGGTGAGTTACAAGAAGAAGTATACATGGACCAACCACAAGGATATAAAGATTCAAAGCACCCAAAATATGTTTGCAAGTTGCAAAAGGCTTTGTATGGGCTTAAACAAGACCCTTGTGCTTGGCATGCAAGGATTGCTGATTACTTAACCACCATTGTGTTTTCTATGTGTGATGCAGATCATTCCTTATATGCAAGGAAGAGTGATGATGGCATAACAATTGTGGCTATTTATGATGATGAATTGATTGTAGGAGTTGACAATGAAGCAAGCATTAAAGAGGTAGAGCAACTCCTTATGTTGGGAATTTGACATGAAAGATCTTGTTGTGCTACGCTATTTCTTGGGCATTGAGTTTATAAATGCAAAAACACATATATGGATGTCGCAAAGGCAATATGCCTTGAGTATGCTGCAAAAGTATGGTATGGCTGATTGTAATTGAATTTCTATGCCATTAGATCAAAATTAGAACTATTGCTTGGTGATGCATCAAGCCCACTCAAATCTTGAGATTTTGCACTTTATTTTTTTAGCATTTTCTTTGTTTTTTGGTGCAAGGTTAAGTCCATCTTTGGCATTTGCATAGAACCTTAACATTTCACCAAACACCACATCTCTGCTTACCTTCACCTGTTGTGTGAGTGGGTTATAGCATCTATATCCTTTTTGCTCAAAGGAGTACCCAATGAAGATACATTTTTTTGTCCTTTGGATCAAGCTTCATCCTCAAATCATTTGGAACATGTACATATGCAATACAGCCAAAAACTTTCATATGTGATAAGTTTGGGTTTTTACCTGTGAACTTCTCTTTAGGTGTAACTTGATCTATAGCAGTAATCGGAGTTCTATTCATAATGTAAACAGTAGTATGCACAGCTTGTGCCCAATAACAATGAGGCATATCCTTCTTAGCCATCAAGGCTCTTGCTATTTCTACAATATGCCTATTTTTGTGTTCAACAATGCCAATACTCTATTGTGGTGTGTACCTGCATGAAAACTGACATCGAATTCCATGACTTTTAAGAAAGTTGCAACTCATTTGACATGTATTCACCTCCTCCATCAACCTAAATGTCGGAATATAATTTCCTGTCTACTTTTCCACCATAGCCTTAAAATTTTGGAAGTGAGTGAACACCTCACTCTTCTCTTTCAAGAAATATACCCATACTTTTTCATGAAATATACCCATACTTTTTGTGTATGGTCATCAATGAAAGTAATGCAAAACCTACAACCACCCATAGATGTGGTCTTTGCAGGACCCCAAACATCTGTATGTACTACTTCTAGCACATTCCCACTAACATGCTTGTCGTCCAGAAATGATCCTCTTGACTCTTAACCAAATTGACATGTTGCACATAGTATTGCATCTGTGTGACCTTGAAATTTGTTAGTCCATTGACAATCTTCTTTGACTGCATCAAAACTAGCGTCTGCAAGTTTGCATGTCCAATTCATTTATGCTAGATCTCTATATCAACAATAACTCCTACACCTTTTGCAACATGGATGCATTCATTTAAAAAAAAATCACATTTAAGGTGAACATCTTACCCAATATATCTCCTTTGGAAATCAATCTTCCATTGTTTTTGTACTCTTCTACATACAACCCATCAGCATTGAACCTAACTTGTAATCCTTGGTCAACCATTCGTCCAATAGAAAACAAATTCTTTGATATATTTGGAACATGCAACACATCACCAAGATGTTTTACCTTCTCATCCTCTATATACATTGCTATGTTTCCTGTATGTTTGATAGGGTGTAATGTGTCATCACCTATTTCAACATATCTAGGAACTATCAATTTCTGCAAACTACTAAACCATTCCGCATGATGGGTCATGTAATTTGAAGCACTTGAATCAACATACTAGATATTATCATTCGAGTTTGAAACATCAGCAGACATCGTATTCATCATGTGATGTTGGACCATGAATAGCTTCTCATAATCATTTGCACTTCTGGATGCATAGTTGTTTTGTTGCCTTTTGTTATTTTGATTCTTCAACCTGCAATCACATTGAAAGTTTCCAGGTTTACCACAATTCCAGTATCCTTTACTATCATTACCTGAATCATTTCTTTGGAAATTTCAATCGTCTCTTGGCTCCCCCTACCTTGAAATTGTCCTCTACCTCCTACATGATTCGGTTGTTGACCTGGCTCTTGGTTACTGTGTCCTCTTCCACTTTCAAAGCCTCTACCTCTACCTCTTCCTCTGCCACAATAGAATACTTGCTCGCAACTAGGTTTTCCTTGGGAGTTTGAGTCCTCACCAAGTCCTCACCAAGATTCTTTTCTTCAATAATTAGCATGGATACCAGATCAGCAAAATTTGGAATATTTTCCCTGGTCTATATAGAAGTTTTGAACTACTTATATGCAGCTCCTAAACCACAAAGGCACACTTCCACCTTATCATCATCATCTACATTCACGCCAATAGATGCAAGTGATTCACATATGCTTTTGATTTTTCAGAGTGTAGTCATTTACCGACATGCCCTTTTTCTCTAGTGTATGCAACTCGTTCTTTAGTGGCAATTTCCATGCCTTTGTATCGGTATCATATAATATGAACAAACTATTTTGAGCCTCTTTTCGAGCCTTGGCATCGTGTATGTGCCCAATCATGCTATCCTGTATGCTAAAAGATAGTCAATGTACTACCTTTCATGCTCCTTGATTCCATTCCATGTACTTCTAGCAGCCTTTTCCCATCAAGAAATTTGTTATGAATCTCCAATCATGGAAGTTGTTCTTGTCGAGCTTAGTGCTCATAAGCTGACTCATTCCATCCGCATTTGCCATTTTTATAGCAATTCACAACACTCACAAGAACACTACAAGCAGCACTTCTGCTTGAACACTGTTGCACTATGACATGATAGTGTGATCTCAAAAAAACACAATTTTCGTGTATCAACAATACACAAAATCACTTGAAATTGTGGATCTAGAATATTTGAGTGTTGCCAAACAAGATGCAAGTTATAGTTTTCCAAATTGACCTAGTTTTTCTATGGGCACCACCTTATAGGCTCGAAATAGAGGTTGAGATGGCTCCAAGACAGAAATTTGATGCCTTCTACCTTCATGCCAATTTTCGTAGCAAACTGAGGTCATTTGTGAATTGCACTTTCTCCATGCCTTCTCACGTACTCTTCACCGTCAGCCTTCTCCATGAACTCTCTACAGCCACACTGGCTCTGATACCATGTCATGAGGAATGAGATAAGGAAGAGACCTCACTCACACACTCTCACACTCATAGAGGAGCACACACATAGATTGAGATAAGGAAGAAAATGATCTTCTTCTTCTTCTTCTTCTTCTATTACATAAAAGGAATGTACAAGAAATTACCTAAAATAAGAATACAACTAGTGCAATATAAAAAGAATAGAACATAAGGAAAATCCTAATGTCTGCAAATGAGTGAGCTTGCAAAAAAAAAATGTGCCATCACTCTTGGTAGATAAATTTAGTAAAGCTCAATGAAGTATCCTTGACATATATCAGCGTGACCATTATACATGCCAGAGAAACAAAAACGTGATACGTGTCATCTTGGAGCATCACATGTTGAGCTTGATATCTCAACATGTAGGTCAACATAAACTTATTTATTGAAGATACTTCACCTCTAGTGGATATTGGAAGATACAAGGAATTAATAGCAAACCTAATACCTGTTATGTTGTTGGAGTAATAAGCAGCGTCTCTAATGAGCCTTGCCAAACACATTGAGAGGAAAGCATGCGGATACTAAGATATGTGAAAGGAACCACTGATTATGGTATTCTTTATGAAGAGGAATCATCTATGGTTGGATATTGTGACTCAGATTGGCCAAGAGATATTGATACCAAAAAAATCAATTTTTGGATATTTCTTTTCTTTAGGATTAGGTATTTTCTCTTTCTCATATCCTTGTGGCTGGTCCATGTATACTTCTTCCTATAACTCACCATGTAAGAACGCATTCTTCACATCCATCTGATACAAAATGCATCCTTTTGTTGTAGCCAATGCAACAAATGCTATGACAATACCCATTTTAGCTATAAGGCTAAACATTTCTTCATAACCAATGCCATATATCTGTGTGTATCCTTTTTCTACCAATCGTGATTTATACCTGTTTATGCTAGCATCAGCATTGTGCTTCACCTTGTAAACCCACTTGCAACCTATGGGTTCCTTTCCTTATCGCAATGGAACAAACTTCCATGTTTCATTTTGTTGGCAGTAGTCAAGGAACTGAAGGACTCACAAGACAAGGAAGCCTACGAAGGGAGTCGGAGCGAAGAGAAAGCACAAGCAAACACAATAGTCAAAGAAGATCTGGCAAGTAGGCCATTTAAATTTTTCATGCATCAAAGAGTTGGGTACACAGGAAGAAGAGCACGTAGGGAGCTCCAGGAAATGTATGTCAAAATGTTAGAAGAAATCCCTACAAAAATAGTGATTTTCATCACTAAAAACCATTGTAAATACCATTTCATATTTTTGCAGCTCCATTTTGTGCAAGCCAAGGAGTCCTTGAGCTTGAGGAGCTTTGGAAGTACCTCCCTATCAGTTTTCACATTTTTTAGACTCCGTTTGAACCTCCAAATAGGCCCTAGAAACTAATTTTTAACTAGGTCAGACACTAGGTCTGGACAGGGCCAAAAGCTAGTGAAAAACTATAAATAGAGCTAGAGAGCTCATTTTTGGGGAGAGCTTGTAATTGAATTGAACTTGTATGAGCATTTTGAAAGTAATCTAAAAGAACTCCATTGTCTTCCTCTTTGTTCTTGTTGTGTGTGCGCGTGTGTGTGTATGTGTGTGCATGTTTGTGTGCTTCTCACTCATGCACTTGTGCCCTCACTTGCTCGAGGTCATCATCATACCATCCTCACGTCTCCTCAGATTGACATTAAAGGAGGTGCTACTCATCACTGAGCTACACCAAATTTTGGTGCCGTTGCCGGGGATCGAGCTTTGAGGACGAGCGTGTGATGGTAAGATGTAGAGTTGAGGCGTTGGAGTCATAGGTATTTTCTTCACTTTTATCTATTTTCTTTTGTTTTTCTCATCACCATCATCATCCTCACCATCTCCCACATCCATCACCATCATCGCGAAAAATTTCAGTTTCTGGTCATATCACGCCACCCATACCATTTCCCTCATTTCACTTGTGAGCGAGAGCGAGAGAGCGTTTGTGTGCTTGTGATTTTCTGTGTTTTTTGAGATTTTCTGCAGGAATCAGCATCCCCAGCAGCTGCACCAGCTTTAGCAGGTAAAAATTTTGACTGTGCAGGTCTCGAGGCGTTGAACTCTGTCAATCGTGACCGACAAAAAAATTGACCTTTTTGCAAAACTAAGTGCATAAATGTGATGTATAGGCCTAGAGTTTCATGAATATGTGCTTGAAATTCTAAAATGCCTCAGTTTTTTGTCAATCGCAATCAACCTGTCAATCGCGATCGACAAACCACGACGGACACTTGCCGACCGACATGTCAATCGCGATCGGCCCATCAATCGCGACCGACAGAGTCAACGACCGACTGACCATGACCGATTGAATCTACGCGTGACATGTGTCAATCACGATCGAGCCATCAATCGTGATCGACCAGTCAATTGCGACTGACAGCCACGACGGACCTGTCAATCACGACCGACCCAGTCAATGATTGCTTGACCACGACCGACAGACCCTCACGACGGACCTGTCAATCGCGATCGACACGTCAATCGCGACCGACAAAGTCAACAACCCTTTGACCACGATCGGCTGAAAATCCGGGCCACGTGTCAATCGCGATTGACAGCCACGACGGACATGTTAATCGTGACCGACACGTCGCGCGACTGACCTATCAATCGCGATTGACAGAGCTTGTGAACGCGATTGACGGGCAAATTCGGCTAAATTTTTTAGGGCAAAAAATTGTGGTCTATTTTTCACAAATTGTGGGACAAATACTAGGGTTCATCATTGCATAGTGAGGCCATTACACAAAGTATTTCGAGAAGTCTTGTTTGCCTGTTAACCTGTTCTAAATCCTATTTTAGCCCCAAAACCCTGAACTGGCATAACTTCCTCATACGAAATCCAATTGCTATGATTCTTGTTTTGTTGAAAAGCTCGTGGGGGTAATTTGAAGTTGATCATATCCCGGGGTAGGAAAAACTAAGGGTCCCTTGGGATTGTTTTTCACAAAGGCAAAAGGCAATTTGGTTAGTGAATTACATGCATGAAAGTGATCTGTCTGTCAATCAAATTTAAGTCTTGAGCTAACTTTGGGACTTTTTCAGGTTCTTTGAGAGCATCAAAGGGTACTCGAAGCAAGAGTAAGTGCAAGCTTGGGAACACGCTTCCTGGGCATACAAGGGCAACCAAGGGAAGAAACTCAAGGTTGGAAATTCTCAACACTCTTTGTCAATCCCTAGCATAGGCTAAGTATGGATAGAGGTTTTGATTAGTTAGGGATACGTTAAGAACGACCAAGTCCAAGAATTCTAATCACTCAAGTGCAAGTGTTAGGAGATTACAACTGCGAAACAACCTAAGGGAAAATAATTTAAATCGAGCGACCACACTCAAAGTACGATAAAACTTAAGTGTTCCTTGCGACGAAGAGTAAATTGGAGAAGAAGTGACACCTTAAGGGCAATTAAGAAAGAACAAGTGACTAATACAAAAGAACTCAGCAACGCAAAGTGTACTTGGGAAAATTTGGGATTATTCAATTGGGCTTATGAACCTTAGATCAGGACGACACCTAGGGAGAGATAGACAAAGTCTTAGATCTTCAGAGGCTAGTGTCAATCATACTGCTAGGTCCTGGGCCCAGCAGTTGAGCCATCATTCGTACTACCCTAGCTCTAAGACGAGTGAGTCTGAGATGTCCCACGGCATGGAGAGACCTACAGGAAGTTCATGTGTGCCATATTTACATAGGGTAGAAGGCCCTTACAAGACGCAACTCGAATACCTTAGGACCAACCGATTAGGTGCTAGCATCTATGAGGACGGCCTAGGAAGATGTGTAGTCCATATTAAAAACCCTGACCAATCCATTGGACTAGAACATCCAGCGGTCAAGTTTGAAAATGGAGCATACTTGGACAAAGAAGGGACAATATATGTAGTCACCAGTCATCCAGATAGGACAGATGAATTTGGGAATGTGATCTCAGAAGCGGACTTAGGTGACCTGGAGCAAGGAAACATGGGTGTAGAACCTAGAACCCCCCGAGGCAAATCTGTTCTCACTAGGATTATCACACCAGAGTGGATTCCCCAAGACAATAAGGGCATAGATCTACTCCTGAACCGAGAGACTGATGAAGCCTTTTGGAGGTATAGATCTGATCAGCCGAATGAGGTAGGAACAATCATGATATATGAGTTCAAAGATCCTGATAGCCGAGGCAGAGTGACCTACTTAGATCACGCTTCAGAGAGGGTCTTTGTGGTTACAGAAAATGATAGGCATGCTTACACTTGGAAAGGTGAATTTATTTTCCCCCAACCAAGATCGAATGTGTCCTTTGGTCACCCAGGAGCTGGAACATCCCAAGCTCATGGAACTCAAAGAGACAGACATAGAGATAGACTAGAGGTAAGCTTTGCCAACCTAGTGGGAAGAGAAAGAACGAGAACGGAAACAAATAGAGGGGAACCTGAGGGACTTAGAGACCCAAGGAACCAAAGGAATGTGGATGAATTCCCTCTACCAAGGCCTAGAGAGCACACGAGGATTTTGAGATTGACTCAGTTAGTTAAGTCCATGAAGAACTACTTTGATGGCACAGGAGACCCATATGATCATGTGGCCAAGTTTAGGCAAGTCTTGAGAGCTGAACAAGTTGAGGACCTATTCACGCAATATAATGCCTTTGGTCTAACCCTTAGGAACACAACCCTTACGTGGTTTCAACAATTGAATGAGAGATAGTTCAGGAGCATAGACATACTCTTAGAGGCTTTCATCACCGAATTCTCTAAAAGTGGCATAAGGCATAATACTTCCTCATTGATACACAGCTTCAAGCAGACCCCTCAAGAGACCGTGAGACTTGCAGGAAGAAGATTTAGGCAGTATCTCGAGAGATGCCTTGTTCCTGAGTTACCAACACCTGCCAAACAAGTGGCTTTATTCTTCGATGGATTGCTAAGTACAAAGTTGCGATCCTATGTGTACTTGAAGGACCCTAGGACCATAGAAGAGTGTGTACGCATGTGCATCGACATCGAGGATAACCTAGGGGAGGAGTTAGAGCTTTCCAAAATCTACAAAGATTCAGATAGTGCCTCTAGTCTCTCTTCCTCGCAATCCACATCAATTGAGGAACTTGCGGAGAAAGTAGCTCAAAAACTAGGTGTCTCTAGTAATCAAATTCCTAGATTTTTCCCAGTAAAGAGGTGCTATACTTGCGGTGGTGACCATATGGCGAACGTATGTCCCATCATGGCTCAACCCCAGGTGAACCCTAGTAGCCAATATTGCACCATAGAACGGAGATACACAAATCACACTGCACAGGACTACCCATACAATAAGCAAGCAGTTAGGCAGACCTACCATCAGCCCTATCCACAACAGGGAAGATACCAGAACCAGTACCCCCCATAGCAATATGGTAGACCACAACAATCCTATCAACAACCCTACCACAACCAACAAAGGCCTCATCCTGTGTTAGCTCAACAACCTCCAACCCCAGCTAATGTGATTCCGGTGAAGTATGCTGCTGCTGAGGAAAATTTGAATAGAGCCATAGTCCTAGTGACTCCCTTGCTTTCAGAAAGTGACCCGAATGATCATAGTTTTGATTCCACTCACATAGATAGTCCACAGGCTTACTATATGCAGTCTCCTGAACATGGTGAATCCGAATTAGTGAAGAACCGAGTGAACCTAGTTGGGAGCCAGAGTATGCAAATCTCATGTACACAAATCCCCACACTAGACCTCAACCGAGGCAGGTAAGACCCCCATTCCCTAGGGGACCATGCTATAGATGTCAAGGAGATCACCTCATTCGTGATTGCCCAAATGTCTGCATCTACACAACCACAGTCAGTAACAATACAAGGCTTTTGTCAAGATTGCGGAAAGGAGCACCTCTTACGAGATTGCCCAAAGAATCCCAATAATATGCCAAAAATAACTCTAGTTAACATTATTGTCTTAGTTGTAGACTCAACAGGAAGTGTCACTTCCACTGCACCAATGCAAGTGGTCACAAGAGCCCAAGCTTTGCAACAGAACCCAGGAATAGGTCAGGAGAAGAGTGCAGAGGTTAGTGAGACCAAGAGCATAGCCAAGAAACGGTTGAGAGCCTGGAGGGATAGCCGAGAGAGAATGAAAAGACAATGGTCTAAAAAGATGAGCGACTTAGAAGAAAGCATAAGAGAAACAAAAGCCAAAATTGTTGAACTCACCTCTCAAACAAACTCTCACATACCACCACCACCACCACCCTCATTTCCACCACCATCTGTTCACCTACCTCAGATACATCCCACCACCCCCTAGAGTAGGATCAGTATTAGCTGACCCCACTCCTGAAGACATAGATATGATGCTTAAGGCATATCAAGACAATATCCAAGAAGGGCCAAATGTAACGGATCATGACAAGTGCTACCCTAGAGCTGACCTAGAGATAGAAAGAACCAATCTGTGCACGAAAATGGTCGCGTTGGCTCATACCATGTTTGAAGCCAATCGCCTCTTCAATTACTCTGGCTCAGCTAAGACACAATTGCACTTGGATGGACTCCTAGAGAAGTTAGAGAGCATACTTGCAAGATCTGCCAAGGAAGAAAAAAATCAAGGAAAAGATGAGGCAAGTAAAAGGATAAGCCTTCCCCCACAAGAAGCTTTTGTGCCCAATTCCACTGAACCAGACACCTCCTCTTCTATGAATAGGTACACACCAGAATCCCTACGAGAGATTCAAGAAGACAAATGGTCTAATGAAAGAGAAGTCCCTCCTCCCATTGAACTTGTTGATGACACGCATGATCAATTCCCACAAGATATTCCTTCCATTTATGGAGAGCAGGAGAGTGCACAAAGTCAAGAGAGGTTAGACTTCGAGTCTAACTCCCTACAGGAACTACCCCATTTCACAGGCCCATGGGAAGCCAAGTCTACTTGTATGAGAGCACCCACGGTCATGGTAAGAAACGAAGACTCAGTCATACATAGGAATACGGAGGTAGTGAAAAACACTAAGGTGCAGTGCAACCTCACTTTAGAAGAGCTACTCAAAGTTAGGCCAGAATTATGGAAACATGTAGCTAACCAAATGCCAGAAGTAGTGAAACCCCGTTCCCAGGTAGGTTCTCATAGAACAGTGCCAGAAATTCCTCTAGACAAGATAGGAGATATGAGTGAAGGAGAATAATGAAACACCTATCTTCCCATTACCCATCAGGGGTGCACAACCAAGGCGATTCTAGACTCAGGTGTAGGAGTTGCTATTGCTACCACTTCCCTATGGAAGCGTTGGGGCAAGCCAGCACTCAGGCCCATGAGGATGAAATTGGAGATGGCTGATGGCCACATAGAAAGACCCTTAGGCTTGCTGGAAGGAATAACTCTCACTACATGCGGTGTTGAGTTTGAGCATACTTTCGCCATATGTGACTTCAGCAAGAACCATGCCTATGAGATGATTTTGGGAAGACCATTCATGCGATAGTTGCAAGTGGTCCAGGATTGGGGAACCAATTCCTTGTACTTGCAACACTTAGGTGTTACCACCAAAGTCAATCTCAAGGATTACTCTCATAGAGATGTACCGCCTATTCAATGGAATCCCATCCATAAAGCCAAGGATGACACAGAGTCCGTGCACTCCATAGGATCAGGATCCTCATGGATGCATGAAGACACTCACTTATGGATGTGTAAAGTGGCAGTGGAAGAAGAGAAGAGAGAAAAGGCTAGAGAGATAGGTGCTAAGGAAACCTGTAGGTCAATTCAAGACCCAGCCTACGCACCTGTAGTGTTTCCTGATGAAGAGTTTGAACCTCACGGCTGGGCAGAAATTTTAGCAACAATGGACATAGCCATCAATGAAGAACAATGGACACCCCACTGTGATGAGGATGGCTATGACATTTCAGTCTTCTCCATAGAGCCAATCATGGGAGATTCGGTTTTAGAAGAGTGCGAACCTAGCCCTGATGCATTTGAGGATGCAAGTGACTCCGATCTAGAGTCAATCATTATGGACCCACCTTTTGCATCAGATGAAGAATACTTCTATGAAGTAGAAGCTCATCCTCAGAGACATGGAGAGCTTACGAATGATGTAAGGTTAGCCACACAAGTGACCCCTAAGGAGGAAGGAAAGAAAAGAAAGAAGAGAGAAGTCACACCAGAAGAGGAAGAATCTTTGTTTGAGGTCCCTTAAAATATTAAAAAGTATGAGGTAGACGATAGGAGAGTCATGATAAGAATGCCTAAACGAGAGGCACAATCAGGAGAGGCCTATGATAACAAAGAAACCACCAAGAAAATAGTGGTAGCCCTAGAAGAAGGAGAGGAGAGATGCACGTACATAGGCCATGACCTAACAAAGGAAGAAGAGCATGCGTTAATAGCCTTGCTAAGAGAATACAGAGATGTATTCGCTTGGAGTTACAAGGATTTGAAAGGTGTTGACCTAGACATATGCTCGCGCACAATTCCCATGACCTCAGACGCGAAACCCTCTAAACAGAAACCATATACATATAATGATAATTATGCTGCTAAGATCAAAGAGGAGATAGATAGACTGGTAGAAGCTGGATTTATTTATGAAATTGAGCACACTCAGTGGGTATCCCCCATTGTAGTGGTACCCAAGAAGAATGGAAAGCTACGTGTGTGCATTAACTTGAAAAAGGTCAATGCAGCCACAATTCGACATAACATCACTTAGAAAGAGTAGCAGGCAAGGAAGTGTACAACTTCCTTGATGGATTTTCGGGCTACAATCAAGTAGCCATAGCTCCAGAAGATCAGCATAAGACAGCCTTTGCCACAGAATGGGGCATATTTGTTTTTCGGGTAATGCCATTCGGGCTTACCAATGCTCTTGCAACCTTCTAGAGGCTGATGTGTCACGTGTTTAAAGAGTTCTTGAGGAAGAATTTGGAGGTCTATGTTGATGATCTCTGTGCTCATTCCAACATTAGACAGACACATATACCTGAACTCAGGCAGATCTTTGACAAATGCAGAGAATATCAAGTCTGCTTGAACCCAGAAAAGTGTGTTTTCATGGTCAGGCAAGGCAAGATTCTAGGACACATAGTGTCAAAGAATGGCATATCCACCGATGAAGAGAAAGTAAGAGCCATAGCAAAGTTACCTAGGCCATAGAATGTCAAGGAAGTACAAGCTTTCATGGGGCATTGTGGTTATTACCGACGGTTTATACACATGTATGCCATCATAGCAAAGCCTCTGTATGGACTTTTGACTAAATTTGAGTGGACTAATGAATGTGAGGACTCCTTCAATGAGCTCAACAGAAGATTGTGTTCAACACCAATCTTGACCACACCAGATTGGAATAAGCAATTTCATGTTCACGTGGATGCATCCAATTATGCTATTGGATGTGTACTCGCACAACCTACGGGCGAAGGTAATATGGATCTTCGAATTGCCTATGCTAGTCGACAGTTGAATGCAGCTGAACGAAATTATACCACCACTGAATGAGAGGGATTATGCATGGTGTATGCAGTTGAAAAGTTTAGACACTATTTGCTTGCAAATAAGTTTAAATTTTTTACTGATCATCAAGCACTGTTGTACTTGGTAAACAAGCCATGCAATACAGGTAGATTAGTAAGATGGTTTCTCTTACTAATGGAATACGACTTTGAAGTTGTGGTGAGAAAAGGGAAGACTCACTTGAGAGCAGACCATCTCTCTACGCTCACATCTGGAGAAGCCGCACAAGGAGTATCAGATGACCTTCTTGATGCTTACTTATTTAATTTGGAAGTTGTACCTCAGTGGGCTAAGCCATTAGTGCCAGTGCTGACATACGGGCCTAATCACCCAGTCATAAACACTCAAGATAGAGAGGTAGTAAAAGCACAGAAGTACCATATCATGGCAGGAAGTATGTACAAACAGACCGATCACGGGATATTGGCTTGTTGTGTGGAAGAGGACGAGTATGCAAAATGGTTGCAATTAGCACATGTAGGTGCATTAGAGCAACACTACTCAAAGCAAAGAACTTTACAGACACTTAGGAGATTCAGAGTGCATTGGCCTACTATGGAAGCTGATGTCCATAATTTGTGCAAGGAATGCCCGATCTGCTACACTAAACCACCCGTGGAACATGCCACTCTATATCAAGTGTCCATAGTGCCGGATTGGAGTGAACCACTAGTAGCCTTTTTGAGGACGAAGACATTCCCTCAAGATATGACATTGGCCAGACAAAGAAGTCTAGAACAAGAAGCCCTAGATTACTCACTCATTGGTGATAACCTATACAAGCGTGGTAAAGATGGTTACCTGAGACTATGTGTCCATGAGAGTGAGTATCTCAAGATCTTGGAAACTGCCCACCAAGGTGTAGCAGGAGGACACTTTGGACCAGATCGGGTGATCAAGGCCGTCCTATTTGCAAGACTTTGGTGGCCAACCCTTCACATGGATGCACATATCTATGTGAAACGGTGTGACATTTGTCAGCAAACTCAATATCCTATACGCAAAGATGAGATGCCTTTAAAACCTATGATGGGTGGACGTGCATTCTCTAAGTGGGGAATAGACTTTGTAGGTCCTATTAATCCCCCAGCCAAGGGTTCACATGCTGAATATATCATTGTGGCCACAAACTATTTAACCAAGTGGGTAGAAGTGAAAGCTACCACAAAGAACGATGCTCAAACAATAGCTAAGTTCTTATTTGAGAATGTATTCACAAGATACGGGCTACCTATAGAGCTAGTTAGTGATAGAGGGACTCACTTCTTGAATGAAGTTATCGAAAATCTTCTCCAAGAATTCTTGGTAGTACATAAGAAGTCTGCCCCCTATCACCCACAAGCTAATGGCCAGGCTGAGAGCACAAATAAGATCATATGCAATGTGTTGACTAAATTGGTAAATAATAAACGCTCTGATTGGGACAAACAACTACACCATGCTGTTTGGGCATACCGAGTGGCCTATAAAACGGTACTCCAAGCCATGCCCTTTCATATGGTATTTGGCCAAAATGCGGTGCTACCTCTGGACTTCTTGATTCCCACATTGAGAGTAGCAGAGGAGCATGAGTGGACGGGTCATGAACTCTCTTCGAGGATTTTTGATCTGGAACGACTAGGCAAGACAAGACTAGGAGCTGCAGCAGGTATATATGCCGCTAAGAAAAGACAGAAGGCATACTTTGATGCCCACGTTAAGGATAAAGGATTGAAGGCTGGAGATTTAGTTTTATTCTACACCCTGAAGCAACATGCGAGAAAATTAGAGAAGCGTGGCTATGGACCTATGATCATAAACAAGATCTCAACGAGTGGAGCAGTACAATTAGCCACATTAGAAGGCGATATTCTACCTAGCTACATAAGCGGGTGCAGAGTCAAGTTATATCAGGAACCTCTGATTGAAGAGATGCTAAATCGACTCAACATTGCCAAGAAACGCAAAGAGGAAGAAAAGCGAATTCGAGAAGAAGCTCAAGCAGAAGCTTTAGAACGCATCAGAAGGATGAAGTTGAGATGACAGGGTAGGGATCAGCCTAGGGCAGATGACTATGCAGACCCAGGATATCATATGGCAATGTGTGAAGTCTCCGGAATAAGTGCCCATAGAATAATCGATCGACGCCCATTAGAGATAGGACAAGGGATAAGTGCAAAAACTGTGCGAGCCTTGATTGACTCGGGTGTAGCCACTAGTGCTGTGAGACTCTCTTACTGTCAAGAACTGAAATTAAAAGTCAATCCTATAGAGGCATATCTCATAGGATTGGGAGGTGTGGAAACCCCTTGCATAGGCGAGGTGGAACTTCCCCTCTACATTCAAGACGTTTTAATGATAGTTAAAATACTAGTGTGTCAAGATGAGGACCTCACTGAGCCTCTAGTCTTGGGTCAAGACTGGATCTATGATCATGCAGTCAACCTGAACCTAAGAAGTGGACTTCTTCAGGTATGGGTAAATCAGAGTCGAATTACAGTTGAGTTAGATAATGGAGCACTCAAGGAACTAGGAAAGGCACAGACTCCTGGTCCTTCCAGGGGTACACATGAAGTTGACAATGCTATTCTTGTCCAAAGCTATGTGATGCAGAGGAATGATGATTTCAATAAAGAAGTCAAGGACTCAACGGAACTCCCTTCTTTTCCAAAGGCCAGAGGGAGGCAGCAACCAAAGGCAGATCAATTACTGAAGACTACCTATGCTGGAGGCCAAAGGAACGTGCGAAGCAGGATGTCTCAGCCATTGAAACAAGTGTGGGTGCGGAAAGGCGAGTGTCCTATTGCGGTCAAGCCACAACAACTATCTCAACTTCCTATTAGTAATCAACGACATGATACTAATAAGAAGACTCCCAAAAGTTCTTTTGTGAAAGTGAAATCTATCTGGGTACCCAAGAAGTCGATGAAGGCTGGCCCACAATCAAGACAAATTTGGGTGCCGAAGGCTTGCTTACGGGCTCAACTAGTCACACACAAATCACACCATACACGATAGGGTTCACTCACTCAAAGAGCCGATGCCCACTCTCATTCAACACACACAAACACACATTTACACATGAGCACGGGCGGAATCACTTGCAAATGGGCCCCTATACAGACTCATTTACAAGCAGACACCTCATAAAGCCCTCCAGAGTCTCCACAAAACCAAAACATAAAGTCATTCATTGTGTTTGGCAGCCAAAAGCTTGTAATAAACCCCCCGATCCCATTTGTACATTCCTCTCCACCTATTAACTGCATCTTTTCACTTAGCTCATAGGATTAACAACACACACAATCATCGAGCACTCACTGATCAACTAACTCATCATTCACCTCACGTTAATATTGCAAGGGGGACAAAAATTGTTCTAACTTGTCCTTTACAATGTTAACGTCTGCTTCTATATTCTCAGAGAACTAGCAAGCAAGCTGTAACATGGCAGAAACCGGAGGCACCAGTTCCCAGGCAGGGTCTAGCGCATAGATTGTGGACATTGAAGCCCTCCTCCTTGAACCCCAACTCACTGAGAGGCCTCAAGAACTTCAAGCGGTGCATGTGCTCCCTATTCAAGACCCTCCTCAGGGACACACTTCTCAAGTGGGGAAGCACGCTCATTGGTTTAGTGATGTCGCAGGGCCATTGGGTGATGGCACCTACTTCTGGGAAGCAGAAATTGAGTTCAATGGCAAATGGGGACGCTACCATTTCTTCACTCGCGAATTTGAGAAATATCAGAATGCAGAAGTAATGCGATCGGTATGGACCAAAGCAAGCTTGGATAGCTATTTCAGGGCACATTTGCCTAAGCCAGATTTCCTACGCTGCTCCTATTTTATCAGTACCATCACTCCTAGTAGGGCCAAGGGAGGCAATAGTACTTTTGTGCTACCCTCACTATTGCCAGGCCACGAACTCAAGAGATTCAAACAGACCCTGAATTTGGTACGGGAAGCATTGAACATGCAAGGTATGCATATCCCCACTGAGAAAGAAACATTGCTTCCAGGTAGGATGAAGCATAAGGATCTCAATAAACTCAAGGACATGGTAGCAATGACACCTACCATTGCTCTCCACCTACGAACGATCATGCAGGATTTTGTTTTTCCCGCCCAAGAACGCTTCACTATGCCACCAAAAAAGATATGGTTCAGCTTGTACTTGGCGGAGATAGAGAATCTCACCATCAATATACCACATTGGATCATCGATCACATCCACCTAGCCCATCAACGATGGAATAAGAAACAGAAGAATGTGCTTCATGGATGCTGGGCCTTGACAAAAATAATTTACAGATGCTTAGCGTACGACGTGCCCATTCAAAGAGCACTAGTATGGTCCAGGGCCCAAGAATTCCAAAGATGGCTGTCAACGGCGGGTCCTCCATCGAAGAAGATGAGAGGGGGAGTTCAATTACCATGTGCCCAAGTAACGGGAGCCACCACCACACCAGAGGTGACCCCTCCACAAACGCGACGTGTCCGACCATTTACCATTCGCCTACCTAGAACAAGCGCCGAAGGACCCAATCTGGTGTTCCTGCCGATTCCATCGGACTTGGAGTTCCCACAAGGTTACACCCTTGCTGATTTGACAGATGAAGAAATTGCCCGTTTGATCAATGAGTCTAACCTGGAGACAGAAGCAGAGCAGACCCAAGGACCACAACCCACTACTACAACTTCAGCCCCGACCCAACCGGGAGTAGTAGAAGTAGAAGAGGATGAAGAAGAGACAGAAGAAGAAGAAGCAAATGAGGAGTATGATCAAGAACATGACGAACATTCAGAACTAGCAGTGCCCCGACATACTCGGCCCAAATAAAAAGATTATACGAAACCATGAAGCGAGTCCAAGAACAACACAAATTGTCGCTCGAGATAGGAAAGATGATCATGAGCCAAATGTTAGCCGAGGAAGGTGTGGATGACATGTTTATTGAATCAATGAACCTGCACGCCGACGCGGTAGGTTTAGATGAGGTTGTTCATGCAGCCATGGGTTATATTCATCGATTTGAGAAACGAGTGCCTACTCGCCCCATGCGATCTGGCAAACAAATCCACATCAATGTATCAGAACCAGGAGGTAACACACATACGGAAGAACATCAGGCAGAACCACTCTCACCACCCACCTCACCTCTCACTACACAAGTCACCTCACCACCTGGCACTACCACGCCTATTTCTGCCATTACCACATTCATCATGGGAATTCCTCTCTCTCTCGGCATCCAATTCGGAGGAGTTACCATGCCCAGTTTCATAACACTCTTCACAAATATCACATCCACCCCACCCACTGTTCCCATCTACACAGTCACACACACATTCGACACAATGGAAACATCACCAGCCACAGCACCACTCCCTCCCCCCACGTAGCCTCAATCTCCCATACCCCCTCCACCTACCTCACCACTTGACTCCACAGCATTCACAACTCCCTTCCCCTTCACCATTCCCCCTGCATCTTCATCTTTCCCTGCATTGTTTAATGTAAATAGTATATTCATGGCATTACATCAATGTGTGTATCAACTTCAGAGTGAGTATTAGGCTCTCGAAGACCGTCATCATCAACTGACTACGAATCATCAACAACTACAGAGACGGCTTACAATTATAGAAGAAGAAAATGCAGACCTCAATCAACGTTACACCACACTCGAGCAAGCTCATCAAACCCTCTTGGAGACACCCCAACCATCACAAGCGCCAGGTGTCAAACAACTCGAAGCTTTACTAGAAGTCTACCAAGCAGATAATCTAAGAGTCCGGCGTAATCTGACTCTACTCAGAAAACACATGGCTACCGCCCTTGAAGAAAACAAGCGTCTGCAGAAGCAAAATGAAGAAAACCTGGAAGCTGCCATGGAAGGCTCTCCCCACGAAATAGACCCAGAACAATTCAAAGCAGTCCCCTCAGAAACAATGAAGACAATCTTGGAAAGCTATGCAAATCTATTAGAAACACATGACGATTTGGAAAAGGAACGGGAAAAGCGCTACGCTGCCAGCTCAGGGAACAAGAGGCACAACCCAAAGTCATAGAAACAACCACGACTTCAGAGGAAGTAAAGGCATTAACATAGCAAGTGGCAGAATTGCAGAAGAAGTTACTGGAATATGAAAGAGAGCCCTCTCCAATTGTAGAACCAGAGCCAGATGAATTGGTACCCATTGAGGTGGACGAATCGTATGAGGAACCATATGTTCTTATGCTGATGCCAAGAGGTCAGCAAACCTCAGAAGGAATAGACACCTTGGAAGTCGAAGTACCCGAATGGCTCCAGACACTCGAAAAGACAGCGAAAACCCATGGAGATCGAGTGGCAATCCAAATCCAATCAATGGAAAAATTAGAAGACACCATCATAAAGTCAGAGTATTTCCGTAGTATGTCTCATCATAGATGGATAGGCACCAACGACGATCAGTATGTGCCATATTGTGTACTCTTGGCAGATTACAACATAGAGATTCAACGATGATGTGGCAAGGCTCCAACCTTTGCCACACAATTTGGGCCCGATGATATCCTAGAGAGTGCTAAAAAAGGATCCATTCATCAACCCACCTGGAGGATCCATCTTCTTGAGACCTATCCAGAGATGGTTCGTACTTGGACTAACATGCCACTCTTTATTAAATACAATCCCTGTTATGTTCCAGTCTTCCGCAGATGCACCTGGCCCGAATTTACCATTGCTATAAAGAACATCAAAGGTTGTGCAAAGTGGTTAAATTATGTCTATCTAGCACCTCCACAAGGACCTCCTACTGTTGCTTACATGATTTCTATAATCCGTCACTAGAGCATTCGCCTACGGAACACCCCTGATGTGATGGCACAGATGTGCATGAAGATCTTTGAATTAATGCTCATCACATTCAGGACATTCAAGAATATCAAGTACCCCCACTTTTCAGGAGTTGGCTTCACTGTAGGCAACCAAGATCTGGTATATGACATGAGCACTACCCCCTCATTAAAGGTAGTATATGCCTGGCACGCAAGAATAAAATACCTCCCAACATGCTTCAAGCAGACCTTTGAGGAGATGTTCATCACAGGGTTCTGGCAATATCACTCAAAAATATTTGTACCCAAGCCCTCACAACTCCTCCAACTATTCGCTGTGGAGAGGACCATCTACTCAGATCAATTGCGGGTGCCCCATCCAGACCTCCCAGGTCCAGTCGATTGGGATGCATTGTTAACAGACCTAGCACGGGGGCTACGATTAGAAGAATACCACCTTGCTTCGGATGTGGTTCAATATTATGTCCAACGCACAGCTAGACAAGGGTCTGTCAGAGACGACAGACGCGAGAGAGGGGGAGGTGTTGGCAATAGTCAAGGAACTGAAGGACTCACAAGACAAGGAAGCCTACGAAGGGAGTCAGAGCGAAGAGAAAGCACAAGCAGACATAGTAGTCAAAGAAGATCTGGCAAGTAGGCCATTTAAATTTTTCATGCATCAAAGAGTTGGGCACACAGGAAGAAGGAGCAAGTAGGGAGCTCCAGGAAATGTATGTCAAAATGTTACAAGATATCCCTATAAAAATAGTGATTTTCATCACTAAAAACCATTGTAAATACCATTTCATATTTTTGCAGCTCCATTTTGTGCAAGCCAAGGAGTCCTTGAGCTTGAGGAGCTTTAGAAGTACCTCCCTATCAGTTTTCACATTTTTTAGACTCCGTTTGAACCTCCAAATAGGCCCTAGAACCTAATTTTTAACTAGGCCGGACACTAGGTCTGGTCAGGGCCAAAAGCTAGTGAAAAACTATAAATAGAGCTAGAGAGCTCATTTTTCGGGAGAGCTTGTAATTGAATTGAACTTGTATGAGCATTTTGAAAGTAATATAAAAGAACTCCATTGTCTTCCTCTTTGTTCTTGCTGTGTGTGCGCATGTGTGTGTATGTGTGTGCATGTTTGTGTGCTTCTCACTCATGCACTTGTGCCATCACTTGCTTGAGGTCATCATACCATCCTCACGTCTCCCCGGATTGACATTAAAGGAGGTGCTACTCATCACTGAGCTACACATTTCCATAAAGTGCAGCCATCTCCTCATCCATAGCTTTCTGGCAATTTGCATTTCCAATTGCATCTTCAAAACAAGAAGGTTCAACATCTTGTATTACGTTGTTCATGTAAGCACAATGATGAGCCATGTAGTTATCATGTGTTAATTGTTGCATTGAGTTATGCATCCTTCTAGATCTTCTTGGTCTTGATTCACTCCTTCTCGTTGTAGTTACCAAGCATGAAGCAAAATTCGCTAGAGGACACATGAGTTTCATAACAACCTGCCCAGTCAGAGTAAAAAAAGCATATCAATGTAGCGGTGGTGATTCCCCCTTGGGATAAAACAATCTAAGTAGTCTGGTACCACTCAAGTAGTGAAAGATTCCCTTAACCACCTAACAATGCTTAACACCTGGGCAATGCATAAACTTACTCATCTATGAGATAGAAAACAGAATATTTGGCTGAGTAATGCATTAGTAAATCAAGCATCCAATAACGTGCTGATAGAGAACAACATCAAATGCATCTCTAGCATCATGAAGACTCAATCATAAACCTGTCTCCATAGGAGTGGCAATAGGTTTGCAGTCTTCCAGGCCAAAACACTACAATGATGTGTCAATATATATTTTTTGACACAAATTCATTCTGCCATCAACTTGCATAAATTGAATGACCAAATAATGATGCAAATGCCCCAAATCAGACATCTCAAATGACGCATGCAAATCAGCTTAAAATGAGCAATATGCTTCTCATGAGGACCAGTGAACAACATTTCATCAACATAAACAACAATGATAAGAAACACATCATTTGCATGCTTAACATATAAGGTGCTCTGAGTTTAATGCCTTCTTTAACCTACACACGTGGTTTTCATGCCCTTTTTGCACAAAGCCATGGGGCTGAAAAACATACACTTCTTCATGCAAGTCACCATTCAAAAATGCTATTTTAATGTCCAACTAATGTACATTCCAACCATGATGGGCTGCAAGTGCACAGATGCTATGAACAGTAGTCATTTGGCATGTAGGTGCAAAGGTCTCATCAAAATCAATGCCCCTTTCCTACACAACGCTTTGCAACAAGCCTAGCCTTATACCTGTCAACTGTTTCATCAGGCTTACACTTCAGCTTGTATACCCACTTTGTGCCAATGGCCTTCTTGCCAAGAGGCAAGTCACATAAAGACCAGGTATCATTTTGCATGATAGCATCATATTTTGATTGCATAGCAGCCATCCAATTTTCAAAATTTTATGTTTCATCAAACAAAACAGGATCATTCTTATCATAGAGACTAGAGGCATACATAGCATACCAATCTAATGCAAAAGAGGCAATATGAGAGCCTGATTGAGTACGATATGAGGGAGGGGCATCTAATTTGTTGCCACGCAAAGTCTGCACCAGCCATTTTCCATAGTTTTTTCCTCCTCAATATTAGCTCTCTCATCAACAAGTGCATCATGTAAATCTGCATCAGAAATGGAATGATCTGCATCATCACATGAAACCTGCAAAGGTTGGGAAGTTGTCTCATTAGGACCAACACTAGATTGTCCACTTGTAAAAAGAGGCAGAAAAGTATCATACATGTTTTTCGAGCTAAAAGATGTCTCCTTAGTACATGAAAGTAATGATTGAATATCATCTTCCACAAAAACAACATCACGGCTAACCAAAATGCATTTAGTATATGGATGATACAGATGATAGACTCTGCTTTCAAAAGTGTACCCATCAAAAATACATTTCTCTACTTGATCATCCAATTTTTTTCATTGTTGTTCAGGCACTAATGCATATGCCAAACAACTAAAAACATACAGATGAGCAACAGATGGCTTGCAACCATGCCAAGCCTCATATGGAGTGATATTTTTGTTAAGTACATATGTTGCACACATGATAGCCTCAAGCCAGAAACTATGTGGTAAAATCTAACTCTTGACCATATACCCCACCATCTCCATGAGTGACCTATTCTTCTATTCAGCAACTCCATTCTGTTGGGGTGTATAAGAGACTCTACACTAAGTTTCTATCCCACATTCAGCCAGAAATGCATTAAAGTCAGCAGACGTATATTCCCCCCCTCGATCAGAGTGTAGGTGGCCCATTTTTACATGGTGATAGATTTTCATCCAAGACCAAAAACTATTTGAAGCACATAAACACTTCAAACTTTGCTTTCAATGGATATACCTATGCATGCCTGGAAAAATCATCAATGAAAGTCATGAAGTAAAGATAGTTTCCAAAAGAGGATGTCTACATATGACCATCGACATCACTATGAACAACCTGCAATTTCTAAGTAGCTCGAATTGAACCATCTTTTGGAAAGGAGGAACATTGCATTTTGTCCAAAATATATCCTTCACAAACATGTTTACCGGGTGCCTCAAGTTTGGGCAAAGAGGACACCATTTCATATTTATGTAGGTGTAGCAAACTAGCAAAAATCAGATGACAAATCATGCATGCCAAAGCTTTGAATTTGACATAGCCTAAGAATCATCTATTGCACATGCTGAGTCATTCATAGATCTTTCATAGTCTATGAGCTTACACAACCCACGACATAAAATGCCAAAAGCAATAATGACATCACCATTTGACAGATCATGAACTATACATCTATCATCAACAAATTTCACAACCAAGCCGATCTTGGCTAAAGATGAAACTGATAACAAATTCTTCTTGATCCTTGGCATAAATAAAGCATCTGACAATGTAAAAGAACTACCATCACTAGTAGTCAGAACGATCTTACCAACTTCCCAAGATAAGAGGAGTTGTTGGTGCATGTGACAGTATTCCCTATAGGGGCAAGTTGGAGTGAAGTGAAGAAACTCTACTATGAGATAATATGTTTGATTGCCCCACTATCAAAGTACCAAACATCTGAGTCTACTACAGACATACACTGTTCAGGAGAAGATGGGTCAAAACTGTAGATAGTAGTAAATGCCCATTCTTCATTCTGCACTAGATTAGTAGACCCTGTTTTTAGTGTAGAGGCCTCTGGAACAACCATTCAGCCTCTTTTTTCTTTGCCTCTTTTGCAACCAGTTTTGGACAATTCTTTATCACATGATCATTTGCTTTACAGTTTTGCAAACAAAATTTCTACTTTTCTGTTTTCTTTTCATCTCTATCATCCTTTGATTATGCAGAATTAGCAGATTTTTGCGTACTAGTAGAAGAGCTCCATTTACCTTTGCCCTTCTGACTAGCAGCCAAAGCTTGACCTGCAACATGCATAATGGACCTATTCTACCTAACCAATCTTCTTGCAATAGAACAGAGATTAATTCCTCAAATGCCAAGGCATTTGGATTGTCTTTCATCATCAAATGAAGAGCAATAGCAAAACTCTGATATGAATTGGGAAGACTATTCAAAATAGTCTGCACAAGTGAACTATCAGGAAAGACTTCATCAACAGAACTCAATTGTTCTTTCAAATCTTTGATCTTTGTTAGAAAATTGTCCATGTAATCACCTTCATTCATGTGCTCACTCTCCAACTGTTTTTGGAGGTAAGCAACAGAAGCCTCATTCCTTGCCTGGTACAAAGTGGTAAGTGTATCCCAAGCATCCTTATCTATTCTACAAGAGCGAATGCAAGGGATAATGGCACATTTGATAGACAAGGCTATCAATGCATGTGCCTGAGCATCTCTCCATGCCAAAAAATTTGCTTTGCAGTAGGTGGAGCAAAAACCATAGCACGAATAGGAATCTACAGAATATAACCATCTTCGATGCCATCTACATCATCTTTAGTACCTGTATTTGCAGGTGTAATAGGATGTTTTTCAACACCGTGCACAATGTTCCAAAGTCGTTTTGCGACCAATACATGAAGCATCATATAAGCACATAATGGGTAATTCATACCATCCAACTTATCCTCAATAGCCAACATACAGAATACATCACTACTTTCAGCCATGGCCATTGACTAAAATACCCTAATGCAAAAAATTGAATGTATCTCAAAAAGTTAAACAAAACTACCCTGTCAAGTTCTGTTACTTGTAGCGGACTTCAAGATGCTTATACTAGCAAACCAAAACTTGTATATATCTTTGGCACAAAAAGATGAAATAGCCTACACAAGCACTATGATAGTGCGTTTGGAGGTGGAAATGAGCTCAAATCATGATTTGAGGACCACATAGCAAAGCTTTTTTTATGTCCTAATCACCTTGAGTATGCACACCAAATTTTGTGTGATTCTGAGACTGTGCATGGAGGGGTGTAACGACGCCCTAGATGAAGCGGCAACCTGCTCCGATACCAATTGTTGGAGTTTGAGGTCTGTGGAAGCACGCAAACAGCACAAGGAAGAAGAAGACGCTTGGAGCCCAACACACAACACTGAATGTGTTACCACTAGAATGTACAAAGATAAGTAACCCGTTAGGGCAATAGGCATATATACAAGTTCGGGAAAAGAACCTCTTAAAAAGGGAAAAAAGTTCCCTGGCAGTCCTAGTGTGTTCACACACATCAGGACCTAAATATATCAATAGTTTCTCCATAGGACCTTAATGGGGAGAGTGCTAGGGGGCTTGCCCCCTTTTGTGGGGTTCATGTGGCCTATCCCCCTAGCCTATAGGGCCGAGACAATAGGACTTTTGGCCATGGAGATATTTTTGGATTGTATATTGTAGACCATTTTGTATCTCTCGACTACATTTATCTATACCAACTCCCCTTTTAAACACTATATAAGCATGGCCCATGTTGAGCTTTACATATCATTTTGCACTAGTAAGCCCTTCATCTAGAGTCTATCTAGACCACCATCTAAGCTCCACATTGAGAGTGCATCGGTGGACAACACCATCATTGTAGCTGCATTAGAAGCTTCTTCCAAGTGCCACCTTGACTCGTACATAAATAGAAGGCTTCAATTGAAATAGAATTCATGTGACTAGCCTTCGCAAAGTGTCCACATGGGCACTTGGGCAGACACATGGAAGAGTCCTATGACATGCTCCACTTCAACCTTTGGTGATTTGGGTGTTGTTGGATGACTTTACTGGTGGATATTATCTTCTATCTTGGAAGCTTTTACAACACCCCCATGCTTGAACTGGTATTTGATCTTTTCCCTAGGTTTACCCCTATCTGCAAAGGTTCTTCTACTTGATTATTTGGATTAGGTTCCACATTTAGTATCTTCTTATTAAATGACACGTGGATATGTTTGCTCAAATCCTATCTCTCCTCCTCACTCATAAGCCAACTCTTAATAGGTGATCCTCTAGCACTTAAGGTCTAAAACTAGTGTTGACTTGTCTTATCCACATAGATAGTCTTCCTATCGTGTTCCTCATTTCTTGATGCTTACTCATGCATGACGTTCCCTAAATCACTAGTGTGTTCTTAGACTCCTACTAGTAATTACATAGCTCCTTCCTTGTGCTCATAATAACTTGTACAAAATTTACTAGAAGATGTTTAGATATTGTACCAACGATTGGGTTTATCAATCTCACCACTTGTCTATTTAATTCCTCTAGGTAAATCAGTACACCTAAAATTTTATATTTTTCAACCTAGAAAATAATTTGAGAATCACTACTAGATGGTCTTGCCTCCTCTTGATTGCTTGGCGTTCCTTAATATCCTTAGACCTTGCCATTTAATCCCAATCTAGCTTATTTTTGTAGATATATGCTCTTAGATTTAGATTGCTACCCTTTAGGTCAAAGTTTCCCATGGATGAAAAATGGCTCTTGATTGATTTCCTTTGCCCTATTGTTTAACATGACCTCAATTACATTCACACAACATGACTCTCGATTGGGTTTCACTTATTTTTGTAAGGTTTGGGTGACATAAAAAGTTATGGGTGTTACCTAGTTTAAAGGTTCTTTACTCCAAAAATTTTACTATTATTTTTCTTTCCATTTTTTACTAAGATCACCCTAACATTTGTTCTTACATTTCATGAGTGAAACATCTTGATTTTTTATTTTGTACTCCACTCTAAAATCGTCCATGTGATTACTTTTTATGTTTAAAAGTAAAAACGAATCTCCTCATTGTTTCACTAAACTGATACCCACGATCTAATATTATGAAATATCACCTTGACAAATATTTTTAGAAAGCCATCCCTCAATTTTTTATGAGTGTTAGGTTAACCTTTTTTTTAGGTTTTATTCTTTATCTCCCACTCCTTAGAATTAACTCCTCAAGCTTAGTGCAAAAACCTTCAACTAATCATTCTCAATCAATACAAACAACTTTCAAAAAACAAAACTATTATTCCCCTTTTGATAACACTTTGCAACATACATAATTTCATTATTCAATCTATAACATTTTTAGGCATAATCACATGCAAGAAATAAATTTCTCAAAGGAAATAATGAGGTGCCAAGGTTGCTCCCTCACACATAAACAAGCTAATGCACTCCTTTGCATACTCTCGATCCTTTAAGCAATGGTTTCCCCCATTAGGGCATTCAATCTATGCACATAAAAAGACTTAAGCTGTCGTCTTTGCACTCTTTTCACAAAGCTTTAAGTCATTACTTTACAATGCACCTTAAGGATTGATCTAGAAACAAAGCAACACAAAATTTTTAGTCCCTACAATTTACCAACTAACAAAACAAACCAATCTTATTAGAATAGTGGATTTCATTAATCCTCGACCAATTTATGTTCCCCTCAATGAATCATCCGGTCCATATTCCTTGCCAACTCTATCAACTCTCCATTTTTCCACACCTTATAACAACACCCATATCCTTTTGTTGTGCCAAACGCCTTCTTGAAGTTTTTGTTGTAGTGCCACATTTCACCTAAGCAAAAATCATCCCACTAATGCCTTTCTCTTTGCCTCTGTAATAACTACTCATTCTTAAGCCTACTTTTGTGCCCATGATCTCTAGTCAAACATCATTCAATCACTCATGCTAGAGCAATGAAGGACTAGAATAAAATTTTTCCAAAACTAACTCAGAATGCCCTAAAGTGACCTTGTGGTCGTTCTCCTTGGTTCTCATGATAAGAAGATGCCTCATCTCATACACATGTGCAAACAGAAAACAAAATTGATACCTAAACTTGCGTTCCTGAGATCCCACATATTTATGGCCCCAATTTTCCTTGATCATGCACTTAATTCTAATCATCACTCATTTATTGTCAATTTTATTTTCTTTTACTTAGATGAACTCTTGAAATTTACATTTACAATCTCATGTTTTATACATCACCAATATCCAAAGTGCCTATTAATCTCTATAGGTTCTTGATTTTAAGTTGAAGCTTGTAGCACCTTTCTATTGTTGGTGCATATGGAAAGCCTAGATGATTGACCATATATTAAAGAATTCAAGGCTTAACGAAATCATGTTTATTCATCCCAAATGTATTAGAGCAATATTTGTATGCTTCATTGTGTATGCCAATATGTGATGTGCTTCAATAAAGCATTTGTATAATCTACATAGACCTTAGTGAATAATTGGTAAGATCAAATCCAAGAGAGTTAAGGAGAGCCAAAAACCATGAGTCCTTGGCTCTTGAAAGGATTCCAAAACGTAGATGAGATTGACAATGAATCTCATCTCTTGTCAATCAACATCAAATTGCTATATTTTTGGAAAAAAGTGTGTGTGCATATATATATATATATATATATATATATATATATATATATATATATATATATATATATATATATATATATATATATATATATATATATATATATATATATATATATATATACACACACACACACACATACTTGTTGCATGTAATTCCATCGAGTGTCTAAGATCACCCATCCTTGTAGCCGAAGGAGCCCTCCACCACCTCCAAGCATTTTATACTCTCAAGCTATTCAATTACAAGAAGCTTCGTTACATGCAAATGTGTACTACTCTCTTCATTGTGAGCAAGTCTACCTACTTCTTCACACTTTTTATGCATGTGCATGGCATCAAGCTTTCAGCTATTGCTTTGATAAGAAATGTAACATCCTTGAAAACCTATTTATGAAATGATTTGTTGATTGGAGCTCTATTTGAAAATATATAAGTCTAAGTGTGGCTCTATATACACATTGTTCATCTCCTAAAAAGTTGAGATCACACCTGTGACTTCTTAGACACACTTCTCCTTATCTAGGAACTCTAGTTTTCTTTTGTAACTTATGATAGATCATTTTTTTTTGCACTTAGTGTTGTGAAAAAGGATTCAGTCTTATTTTAATTAGGTTGAGATCATTCAACAATTCAAGTGCACCTACATCCCAAAATAAAGGGTTTATTCTCATAGTTGAGATGTGCAACTAGTATGTTTTGATATGAACTTTTGGGATCTTAAAAATATAACTACTATAGTGATTTTTATGCATCCTTAGAAATCTTAGAAGCTCCACCAATGCTTCAAATCGAGAACTAGGTAGTTCTAGAGTAGGATTTTTTGCAAGAAAACCCCATCTTTAGAGTCTTCCATCACTTCTAGACAATATCATCTAGACAATGATATTGCATCTACATAGCTTCATCAACATGGTGTTGCGAAACATGGTCCAAGAGTCTTACAAACTACAAGTTATTAAGGATCAAAGTATACAAGGAATTTCATAATGAAAATATAAAGAAATAGTGAACAAAATGAAAGACTTACATATATGAAAAGGGGAAGCGTACATGAGAAGCATGGAGCAAGAGCTCTTGGTGAGAGTGAAGCCTCTTGGCATGGGCATGGATAATGAGCTTGAAGGGAGGCCCTCCTTACATGGAATGGGGGGGATGCATTGCATGTGGGATAAAGGTGCTTGCATGAGAATGAAAGTAGATTTGGGCAAAAGAGTGGAGCATGGAAGTCTCAACACCCCCCATCCATGTGAGCACACTTTTGTTTTTATAATGGGGAACTAGTGACATATGGCATCACTTATTCCATTGGGCTTTTAGATCTAAGGAAATATGGGATCCTTAGACATAATTTGGACATATAGTATCCAAGTGTGGGACATATGGAATCCTTATTTCATGGACATATGGCATCCCCAAGTTTTCATGGGCATATGGCATCCATGTTTTAAGTTTCATGGACATATGGCATCCATGTGTTTGCGACATATGACATCCCTAGGATCGAGGGACATATGGGATCCCTAGACATGTAGAAGGTCTACATGATGGGGTAGGTGGTGTTTGCATTCATGTGCCTCCTTTCATATTGTAATCCTTGAGATCCTTTGAACTTTAGTGCTCTTTTCTTCTTGGACATGATCTTTTTCCTTTCCTTCTTCTTTGTTGTTTTGGTATAGCAAGAAAACATGAGGCACAAATATTTGAGTGTATTGCATAATGATAAAGAGGGAATGTCCTACCATGTCTACGCATGGTGGTGTCTATTCCCTTTACAAGAGATTCATATGCCTACCATTAAAAAACTATGTCTACATGTAGGGAAGGTCTTTCTCTCTATGAGAGGGTAGTGTCTAATCCCTTACATAAAACATTGTAGAAATAGGAATATCTACTTCAACTTTGATACATTTGATATGAAGATACATCAAACATTCAATTTTTTACAGTCCATAAAAAGTAGAGCCTAGCATGAAATGGTATTCCAAAAAAGAGATGTGAAACAATATTTTATTTCGAAATAATGTGGCTTCACATATTTTAAAGTAATCTAATGTAACATCACTAACAGACAATGATGAACCTACTCTCTCGATTTGCCAAATATAGTTCTTTTGATGAGAGAGATTTGAAGTTGTAAATGTGCCCTAGCCATTCTCTTTCTCCTTGTCCAACATGAGAAAGTGTTTGTGTCAGTGACTTGGAATAGAAGCTATGTTCCTTCATTGATTTTTAATTGGATGTGGTGATCGGACTTGAACCTACTCTATCCTTAGAGGAGTCCATCTAGAATATCTCTACAAAAATCTTGCACTTCTTTTTTGTTGTTTCCATTCATAGTTTGTTGAGAGAAAAGAGTCACATTTGGAGGGGTGAAGGCATTGCAACACAACATCCACAAGTCCAAATGGGTGTGGTGTAGTAGTAATCCTTGAATGTCATGAGCAGAGTGCCTAGCTTCAAGTCCCACTCAATGGACATGTTCAGCCTTGGGACATATCCAAATGTATGTGTGCCTCTATCTTACAAGGTTGGATATGTGTTTCTTTCATTCATTGTACTCTCAAAAAAAAGCACAACATCCACAATCAAAAACTCATCCGAGCACAAGCTTTACTCGAATCTCTGCATTTGTGTGGTGCAGCTTCATCGTCTATATTTAACTAGTTTGAAGGTTCTAAAATCCAGGCGGCAAGATACAATCATAGCATGTGGTTGCTCTTGCATCTTCATGTATTGTTGATAAGATTTCCCTTATGCTAGGGTGGTGTGGATAGATTATCACTACTCCATTTCTCTTGCTTTGCCCAACTTTTCCATGGACTGATCTTTGCAACCATTTGCAAACATGCATTCTTCTTCCCATTCATGTCTCCAATCTTCAACCATATATGCTCATGAAAATCAACACCTTTTGCCTTACTGTGAACAAGCGTTTAGATTGATGCATTCTAATAGTCTTCTTTGAAGTTTGGAAAAAACAGATTGATATAGCTTGACTCTCATCTTTTGTGCTTTGGCATAGATCCTGATTTTAGTTGCCAACAATTTTCTTGTCTTTCTGTACTTGGCACACATAGCCCAACATGCATAAGAATCTATACTTGTAGAAACAAAGATTTTTGGCACATTTAATGAGCACATTTCCATTTTCCTTCTTTACTAGAGGATGACAATCAATATTCGCGATGGCTAACTTCTACCATGGCCATGTTAATCCATTGTGATATGCATGCAAGCTAGCATTGTTGGCTTAGTTTCTTTGTTCATCTGCAATCTTTTTCTTGTACACTGCAAAAGTTTCTTCATGTTAACTTTAACAGGATTCATCTTTTTAGTTGCTCTTATTTGCTGAAGAATTTATGTGCAACTCTGCACCTTTCCTCTAATGGTGCAACTTTGAAACATACCTTAATCCACTTTCTCTTCAAATCCCCTAGTGTGGCTTTGTGGTCTCATTACTACCAAATTCTTTTGACACGTGTAGCTGAGTGCATGGGAGCTACATTGGGCACTCTCTTCCTAGAAAATACCTCCATTTGGTCCTCTATCTAGCTTGCACTTGGAGTGAATTCAGATCTTCTCATAGCTACCCAATCTCTTTGCAAGATGTCGAGAGAACACCAGAGAGTGCATCAACTCTTTTGTAAGATGCCCAGAGCAACACCAAAGAGTGTATCACTTATTTCCACAACATTCTTTCATATTCACCTTGTCTTCTCACTATCAAATGAAATGGCATTCTCTGGTGACTATAAGTGGTAGTGAACAAAACATGCTTGGAAATAGCATCATAGTTAGCTATCAAAAGATGTGATGATAAGGTACTTAGACCATGGAAAAGCACAAAAATTGCAAGGATGAAGGAAAGGAACTCTTCAAGATCCTTTCATTTGAAAAAGGAAAAAATAAAAATAAAAAAAGGTATGATAAAAAAATTATCATCATGAAATAGATGCAAATTTCGTGGTTGATGAAATGAAGAATGGAAATAGTGCTCAAAAGCACTCTTATTATAAAACTGGAGAAGTACCGAAGTTATGCTAATGAAGACGAAACATGAGAAAAAAAGACAATAAATCGAACCTTAATACATATGCTTTCATAATATGTTGAGAAACATGGTCCAAGACTCTTACAAACTACAAAGAAGTTGTGGAGGATCAAAGTATATAAGGAACTTCATAATGGAAATATAGGAAAGCAAATGAAGAAAATGGAAGAACTTATGTAAATATGAAAAAGGGACTTGCACGAGAAGCATGGAGCAAGAGATCTTGGTAACAGTGATGCCTCTTGGCATGGGCTTCGATAAATTTGCATGTGGGATAAATTTTCTTGCATCGGAATGAAAGTACCTTTGGACAAAAGGGTGGAGCATAAAACAACACATGGGTGTTTTTTCCTTCATCAATTGATAAATTGGACAGAGGCAACTATACAACATGGTTTCTAAGGATGGAATCTATACAGATATGTGAATAGTGATGAGCATAGGGTGTGCAAATTATCTTTAGGAAGTCCATACATTCTAAAATCTAGCTCCGACTTCTTATTACCACACTTGAGAAGTTTTAAGGCATCAAAACAGACCTAGAATGCATTGGATTTGTTCTTTTCTTCAAGCAAAAAAGCCGAAAAGAATCAACTATGGATTGAGTTCACTTTTATCAAGAAAAAATCCAAGAAAAATGTCATCTACTTTGTCACCAAGATCAAGGAGATTCCACCATAAACTTGCATAAATGTAATGCCCAAATAATGATAGAAATGCCCCAAATTTGACATCAAAAAAAGAGGCATGCAAATCAGCCTTAAAATCAGCAATATGCTTCTCATTAGGACCAATGAGCAGCATGTCATCAACATAGTCAACAATGATCAAAAGCACATCATTTTCATGCTTAACATATAAGGTGCTCTCAATTGGATTGTTGTCAAAACCATGTTTAATCAAGTAGGCATGCATCTTTTCATACTAAGAATGTGGTGCTTGCTTCAAACCATATAATGCCTTTTTCAACTTGCAAACTTTGTTTTCACACCCCTTTAGAACAAAAGCATGTGGATGAAATACATACACTTCTTAATGTAAATCACCATTCAAAAATGCAATTTTAATGTCCAAGTGGTGTACATTCCGACCATGATGAGCTGCAAGTGCAAAAATGCTATGTATGGTGGTAATTCAACATGGGGGAGCAAGGGTCTCATCAAAATTAATGCCTCTCTCTTGAGCATAACCTTTTGCAACAAGCCTAGCCATATACTTGTCAATTGTTCCATCAGGCTTATGCTTTAGCATGTATACCTATTTAGTGCCAATGGAATTTTTGTGTGGATAATCACATAAAGAACAAGTATCATTCTTCATAATAGCATCATATTTTGATTGCATTGCACCCATCCAATTTTCTAAATTTTGTGCTTCATCAAAAGAGGCAGGCTCATTAGCATCACAAAGACTAGAGGCAGCCATTGCATAGGAATCTAATGCAAAAGAAGAACTTTGAGAACCTAAACGGGTATGATATGATATAGGTGCATCTAACACTATCGTGCAAAGTCTACACCAACCATTTAGGCATAGATTTTGACTCCTCTATCCCATCCTTCTCATCAACAAGTGCATCATGTAAATCTCCATCAGAAATGGAATGATCTACATCATCATGTGAAACCTGTAAAGGCTAAAAAATTGCCTCATTCGGACAAGCAGTTGACTATTCACCTCTAAAAAGAGGTAATAAAGTTTCATACACATCTTTGGATCTAGCTGGTGTCTCCTTAGTACATGAAACTAATGGCTGAATTTCATCTTCCACAAAAAACAACATCTTGATATACTTTGGTAGTGATGTGTGTGAACACACGTAGGTCCATTGTGGCACTTTTTCCCCTCTTTGGGAGGTTTTTTTGCCTCGACTTGTATATATGCCTATAACCCTAACAAGATGTCCTTAGCAAGCTATTCTTAATCCTAATGACAAGGTACCACTTCCATGCTTAGGTATTCCACTCCTCTTCTTCAACTAATTCTACTCAACCTATCAATTTCAAGACAAACAATTATGCATACCTTTTATAAAACTTTCTAATTTTATACTTATTTCCTTCACATCCAACGTTCTACCACATCATCCATCAAGCTTCTTTAGGCATTTTCCAATTTTATTCTTCCATTCACTAGAACTTTTTTCCTTTGTAAGTGATCAACAAATATTCCTCTTCCTCCCAAAAAAGGTAAAAATTGGTGGTTTTATGAAAAGTTTTAATGACAAACAAACTAATCAATGCCTAATCTACCTTTTGTTTTTAATATCTTACTAATCTTACCATA
Source organism: Ceratopteris richardii (assembly GCA_020310875.1). Classification (NCBI taxonomy): domain Eukaryota; kingdom Viridiplantae; phylum Streptophyta; class Polypodiopsida; order Polypodiales; family Pteridaceae; genus Ceratopteris; species Ceratopteris richardii. The sequence goes on from CM035415.1 coordinate 32,916,287, forward strand.
ATCCTTGTTGATATATTTTGATAGTGATGTGTGTGAACACACTTAGGACTACCAAGGCACTTTGTTATCTCTTTAGGAGGTTTTTTCCCTTGGTTTGTATATATGCCTATAACCCTAATGGGTCACTTATCTTTGTACATTTACTTGGTAATTCATTCAGTATTGTGTTGTGCTCAAACCTTCTTCTTCTTCCTTGTGTGTTGTTTGTGTGCTGCTGACCTCATAATCCAACAATCAGTATGAGAGAAAGTCACCACTTCATTGATCGTGTCATCAACTCCCCTTCGAGCATAGTCTTAGAATTGCATGGAGATTGGTGAGCATACTCGGGGTGACTAGGAGTTCAAAACAACTTCACTATTTGGCATCAAAATTTTGCTTTGCGCTCTTTTTGGCATCCAAGTGCACTATCATATTGATTGTGCAAAAAAACAATTTCCTTCTGTGCCAAACATATAGATAGTTTTCAGCTCCTCAGTACAAGTGCCACAAAGTGCTACATGTTTATTAGAGTTCAGTACATTTTTTTTGTTAACCTTTTTGAGATAAAATCTATTTTTTGCATCAGGGTATTTAGTCACTAGCCATGGTGTGTACCTAAGTCGTGAAGTCTTAGGGACCTGTTTCGATGAGACTGTACCTTGCTCACCCCACAGGTGCGTATAGTGATGGATTAATACACGTTTAATTATCAATCTGTGGAATTAGATGTATCAAGTGTATGAAGACATGTGCACACATGATGGTAAGTGAAGTATCAAAGCTACAATGCATGTGACTAGTCTCAACTACCTCTCCAACTCACTAACTCTCTGAAAATGCACGTTCTGATACCACTTATAGTAGTAAGCACAAATTCAAACTTTTCTCTCAGCCATGAACTTCAAACATGGTGAGTACACGTTGATTTCGAAGCTCTCAATGAGACGCATCTAGTGGTTGTATTTCCAATCGAATCTGACAAATGGGCTTCAAGTTATGAACAAAATAGTGGATGGTGGGAAACATGAACACCTCCTCCACAACTCATTATGGTTCACACACATACACACACTACAGTAGTTCAAGAGCGATGGGAAGTGGTAGACAAGAGTCCTGTAGCTCAGTGATGAGTAGCACCTCCTTTAATGTCAATCCGGGAAGACGTGAGGATGGTATGAAGACCTCGAGCAAGTGAAGGCACAAGTGCGTGAGTGAGAAGCACACTAACATGCACACACATACACACACACGTGCACACACAGTAAGACAAAGAGTGAGAAGCAATGGAGTTCTTAGATTACTTTCAAAAAGCTCATACAAGTTCAAAACTATTACAAGCTAACCTCAAAAATGAGCTCTCTAGCTCTATTTATAGTTTTTGACTAGGTTCTGGCCCTGTCCAGACCTAGTGTCTGGCCTAGTTAAAAATTAGGTTCCAGGGCCAATTTGAGGGCTTAAACGGAGTCTAAAAAATACGAAAATTGATATGTAGGTACTTCCAAGGCTCCTCAAGCTCAAGGACTCCTTGGCTTGCACAAAATGGAGCTACAATATGAAATGGTATTTACAATGATTGTTAGTGATAAGAATCACTGTTATAAAGATGTTGATTTGGAAAAATTTGAAGGGCCTATCTGCAAGATTTGCGTCGACTGCTTTGTCTACTTAATCCTTCACCTCGCTCTGACTCTCTCCGCTGGCTTCCTTGTCTAGTCAGTCCTTGGGTGCCCATACTGCTCTCAACACCCCCCCCTCTCTCGCGTCTGTCGTCCCTGACAAACCCTTGTTGCTGGGAGTGTTGGATGTAATATTCCACAACCTGAGTGGCAAGCTGATGTTCTTGTATGCGTAGTCCTCTGGCCAAGTCTGTCATCATACGATCCCAATCAATTGGTCCTGGAATGTCCGGATGTGGCAGACGTAACTGATCTGCATAGATCGCTTGTTCTACTGCGAATAGATGTAGCAAATGTGTGGGTCTCGAAATGCAAATTTCTGAATGATATTCCCAGAATCCCGTAGAGAACATTTCCTCAAATGTCTGCTTGAAGCATGCGGGTAAGTACTTTATTCGTGCATGCCAGGCAAAGATTATAGTGACCGAGGGAGTCTGGCTCATGTCGTAGACTAAATCCTTGTTACCTTGGGAGAATCCAAGGGCAGAGATGTATGGAGCTTGTACCATCCGAAAGGTTTTAAAGACAATGGTCATGAGCTCGAATATTTTCATACACATTTTCGCTGCTATGTCGGGTACATTATTTAGACGTGTAGACCAGTGCCGAATTGTTGATATCATGTAGGCTACGGTTGGGGTCCCTCGAGGTGGAGCAAAATATGGATAGTTAACCCAAGCCGAGCATTCTTTATTGTTGCGTACCTTGATCGCAAATGCTTGCCAAGATCTGCAACGTACCATTGGGCAATAACATGGATTATACTTGATATACAGTGGCATGGTTGCCCAGGTGCTCATCATCTCAGGGTAATCGGTTAGTAGACGTGTACGCCAATTAGGCTGGAAAATCGAGCCCGCACGTGCATCTGTCGGTAAGTCCTCTAGCTCAAATTGAGTGGCAAATGTGGGCTCCTTCCCTGTATGTCTTTTAACTTTTGCATTATAATCATGTAGCAAGAAAAAATAAGGCATGTATTGCGACTCTGATGTTGTGATTAACCGTTGGTGGGATAGGTTCTGAAAGTAAGAAGACCGAAGGACAGTTTCTTCCAGATTTGTGAGAGATTGCATTTGCATGGCAACGCGATCATCATGTGTCTTACCCACTTTCTCGACCCTTTTGACCCAATCTGGAACTTGAATTTCTAAAGTGTCCTGTCCTTCCTCTGTAGTCCGACCACAGGGTGTTGGCATTGGCTCGTACGGCTCTTCATAGCTGTCATCGACGGGGATTTCCACTACTGTTTCAGGTTCTGGTTCTTCAGTGGGCGAGGGTGGCCTTTCATATGGTAAGAGGCGTGCTTGGAGTTCTGCCACCTGTTTCCGGAGGGTCTCTACTTCTTTTGTAGAGTGTTGCAAGATTACCGGCTCCTGTTGAGCTGTGGGGGCACTGGCTATCTGTTTCTTTAGGTCTGCATATTCAGTCTCTAACTTTTCATATGACTCCAAGAAATTTGCATGCTCCTCAAGTAAGATGCAAATGTCTTCCGATGGGACTGCTCTATACTTGGTAGGGCTAATGGTTGCTCCTGCAGTTCCTTCCATAGCCGCTTCAAAGTTGTCTTGGTTTTGTTGTTGAAGCCTCTTGTTCTCTTCTAGTGCTGCTGCCATATGCTTCCTTAATAGCCCAAGGTTGCGTCTGAGTGTAGCATTGGATATCATTTGTGCTTGGAGCACTGTTTCTAGTTCCTTGACTACTTGATCATCTACTGTCGATGTCTTTGATTCCAATTCGGAGTGAGCCTGCTGTAAGATGGTATGCTCGATTAGGAGCGTTTGGTAATCAGCTTCAAGAGTGGTGACTCTAGCTTGCAGACGCTGAGATTCTGCCTGGAGGGCCGTAGTGCGTTCTTCCAATTGATGGTATTCTTGTTGTAGTTGATGTGCACACTGAAGTAATGTGTTGAACGTGCTATTTACATTATGAGATGCAAGGGGAAAAGTTTGAAATGCAGGGGAGGTGGAATTGGGGAGGGAGGTAGTGAATGCTGTGTGTGCCAATGATGTGGTGAGTGGTGAGGTGGGGGGTAGTGGAGGGGGAGAGGGTGGAATTGTGGGGAGAGGTGTTGTGGTGGGTGAAATGTCCATTGGGTCAGACAGAGTGGTGTGTATAGGGGCTACCATGTAGGTGGGTATGGTAGGTGAAGTGAGTGTGGTGTTCGTGTAAATTGATGTCGTTGCAAACATCGGGGAAATGTGCCTTTGAAACATTGGAGAGCAGATGAACTGCTCCACAAAGGACGGGTATTGGGGTGGTGAGGTCAGGTTGAAAGAGGTGTAGGGGCTAGATGGGAAGTGAGGGTCATGGAATGGAGGTATCCGTATTGGGGGATAGGTTGGGAAACACAGGGTGCCTTCTGTGGGTGCTGGGTTTCCAACCACACTTGGGATTATGGGATGGCCAGTTATGGGTTCGGAGGATAGAAGGGTTGAAGTTTACAAGGGATTGGTGACGAAAGAGAAGACGGTGTCCTGTGAGCTGGGTTCTCGGAATGAGAATGATGTGAATGTGGATGGGTTATAAGTGAAGGTAGAGGTGATGACTGTCGTTTCTTCCATGGTGGGAGGTGGTGGTGGGGGTGGAGAAGGTGGTGATGGGGGATGCTGGGGTGAGATGGGTGATGTCTGAACGAAGGTTTCAGCAGAGAGGTCAATGGTGGTGATGGGGGTAGCTGTGGTTTCAATGGGTACTTCTTGTTCTGTGACGGGTATCCTGATAGTCTTACCTGCTCGGGGTAATGTGTCAACTCTGCGTTTGTCATACCTCACGGAATGGCGGACTGCTGTGTGGACAGCCTCCGGAACTCCTAAAGATTCTGACACTAATTTGAGGGTGTCAATGAAATGTTGATCCCCATCATCTGATAGCATTTCTTGCATCAAAGCTTGACCTGATACAAGAGAGAGTTGATGCCTTTCTTGTACTGCTTTGATTGTGTCGTATAACCTTTGTAGTTGAGCTGTATATGCAGGTGCACCTACAAGTTCTGGCACTTCTTGTTGCTCATCATGATGCTCTTGATCATAATCCTCCTCATCTTCCTCCTGTTCTTCTTCTTCATTATCCTCTTCATCCACTTCAACTGTGGTGACAGGTACTTCGGAGGTTGTTGCTTGCGTTTGCACATTCTCCACTTGTTGTGCCTCTTCTGCCTCCAGCTCTACATCTTGTAATAATTGTTCGAAGTCTTCATTCGTGAGTTCTTCCAAAGGTGCACCACTGGGAAATTCAAGATCGGTTGGGATGGGAGGGAATATCAAGTTAGGACCATCGGTGCTGCGTCTTGGAAGTCGGAGTGTGAATGGTCGGACTCTTCGGGGTGGAGGGGTGACGTCTGGTGTTAGGGTGGCTCCACGTGGTTGAGCACAAGGGACTTGGACAGTACCTCTCATCTTCTTAGAAGGGGGTCCAGTGGATGTCCTGCCTCTAAACTGCTCTACATGATTCCACATTAGGGCCCGTTGAATAGGGATGTCATAAGCCAAACACCTATAAATGATTCTCGTCAGAGCACAGCATCCATATAAAACCTGTTTCCGCGGCCATCGTTTGTGAGCTAGGTGTATCTAATCAATTATCCAGTGGGGTAAGTTGATGGTGAGGCTCTGTGTCTCTGCCAGATACAAACTAAACCAAATCTTTTTGGGCGGCATGTTGAATCTATCTTGGGCAGGAAAAGCAAAGTGTTGCATGCCCATGCGAAGGTGCATTGCAATATTAGGCGTCATGGACACCATGTCCTTGAGTTTGGTGAGACTTCGGTTCTTCATGTAATCCGGTACTAGGGTTTCTTCTCTGTAGGAATATGCATTCCGCGCATATCTAGAGCCTCTGTAGCTCAGTGATGAGTAGCACCTCCTTTAATGTCAATCCGGGAAGACGTGAGGATGGTATGAAGACCTCGAGCAAGTGGCGGCACAAGTGCGTGAGTGAGAAGCACACTAGCATGCACACACATACACACACACGCGCACACAAGGCAAGACAAAGAGTGAGAATCAATGGAGTTCTTCAATTACTTTCAAAATGCTCTTACAAGTTCGTTTCAATTACAATCTCCCCTCAAAAATGAGCTCTCTAGCTCTTTTTATAGTTTTTGACTAGGTTTTGGCCCTGTCCAGACCTAGTGTCCGGCCTAGTTAAAAATTAGGTTCCAGGGCCAATTTGAGGGCTTAAACGGAGTCTAAAAAATACGAAAATTGATATGTAGGTACTTCTAAGGCTCCTCAAGCTCAAGGACTCCTTGGCTTGCACAAAATGGAGCTACAAAAATATGAAATGGTATTTACAATGATTGTTAGTGATAAGAATCACTGTTAAAAGATGTTGATTTGGGAAAAATTGAAGGGCCTATCTGCCAGATTTGCGTCGACTGCTTTGTCTACTTACTCCTTCACCTTGTTCTGACTCTCTCCGCTGGCTTCCTTGTCTAGTCGGTCCTTGGGTGCCCCTACTGCTCTCAACAGCCTCCCTCACCAAGTTGTTTGATAGCCTGAACCTCTTGAGCTCATTCCCCTTTGTCAGAGATGGAATCACAAATGAGCTTGCACCTTTTGGGTTCTTGTTTGGAGTCAAGGTGTTGATGAGATAGTAGCATCGCATGAAGTCAGGTTTTGGGAGTCGGGCACTGAAATAGGCACTCAATCCTGCCTTTTCCCATATCAGACGTAGACCTTCTGCATTTTGTAATTTCTCAAATTCTCTTGTAAAGAAATGGTATCTGCCTTGCTTCCCATTGAAGTCCAACTCTGATTCCCATAGGTACGTTCCTTCACCCAAGGGTCCTGCCACCTCGGTAAACCAATGGGAAGTCTTTCCCACGGGCATGGTGTGGCCACGCGGAGGGTCCGCAATAGGTATGATTTTGACGGCTTGCAAATCTTCTGGTCTTTCAATTGTCTCCGGCAAAACGGGTAAACTGTCCAAGTCCACCACTTGCGGGCTTGTTTCTGTGTGAGAGCTAGTTCCTGCTGCCTCCGCCATGTTGAAAATGTCGCAGCTGATTCTGTGAGAATATATGAATAAACGTTAACATTGCAATGGGCACAAAAATGACATGGTGTCCCTTGTTACAACATTAACTTAAAGTTCAGGAGTGGTTAGGGGTTAATAAGTGCTCGGTGCTGGTGTGTGTAGTTAGGAGTTAGGTAGACGTAAGAGCTAAGCGAAATGATGTGATGTGAGAGTGAAGCGGTTAGTAGGTGGTCATGGATTTACAATCGGGGTCCGGGGGTTTGTTACAAGTCTTGGGCTGCCAAATGCAGTGGATGGATTTTGCTCGTGGTTCCGTAGATAGCTTTATAGGTGTGTCAGCTTGAACATGAGGCCTTTTAGGTACCCATTTACAACTGATTCTGTTCGTGCTCATGTGCCTTGGTGTTGAAAATGAGTGGATGTAGGCTGTGCGAGTGAATGGATCATGCTGTGTATGGTGTGTTCTTGGTGTAGCTATTTGAGCCCGCAAACAAGCCTTAGGCACCCAAATTTGTCTTGATTGTGGGCTAGCCTTCATCGACTTTTTGGGCACCCAAATAGATTTCACGTTAGCAGAAGAATTTCCGAAAGGCCTCTTATTAGTGACGTCTTGTTGGTTACTAATAAGAGGCTTTGCCCGTGCGGTTGGCGTGAGTGCAACCGGGTGTTCGCCTTTTCGCACCCACACTTGGTTCACTTGTTGAGACATTCTGCTGCGCAGGTTCTTTTGATTTCCGGCATAGGTAGTACTCTGCTTCTTCTGCTTTTGAGCCACCTTTGGTTGTTGCCTCCTTCTGACTTTTGGAAAAGAAGTGAGTTCCGTTGCATCCCTGACTCCTTTTTTGTGCATATTCCTCTGCAACACATAGTTTTGGACAAGAACAACATGGTCATCTTCATGTGTACTCCTGGAAGGACCAGGAGTCTGTGCCTTTCCTAGTTCTTTGAGTGCTCCATTATCCAACTCTACTGTAATTGGACTATGATTGACCCATACCTGAAGAAGTCCACTTCTTAGGATCAAGTTGACTGCTTGGTCATAGATCCAATCTTGACCCAAGACGAGGGGTTCCGTGAGGTCCTCATCCTGACACACTAGTACTTTAACTGTCATTGCCTCATCATGAATGTAGAGGGGAAGTTCCACCTCGCCCACGCAAGGGGTTTCCACGCCTCCCAATCCTATGAGATACGCTTCCACAGGATTGACAGTTAACTGCAACTCTTGACAGTAAGACAATTTAACCGCACTAGTGGCTGCACCTGAGTCAATCAAGGCTCTTACGGTCCTTGCACTCGTTCCTTGTCCTATATCTAGGGTTATGAAAGGACGTCGATCAATTATCCTATGCGAGCTTGTTCCTGCGACTTCACACATGGCCATAGGATATCCTTGATCTGCATAGTCATCTGTTCTAGTCTGATCTCGGCCTTGCCTTCGTAACTTCATCCTTCTGATGCGTTCTAAAGCTTCTGTTTGAGCTTCTTCTCGAATTCGCTTTTCTTCCTCTTTGCGTTTCTTAGCAGGGTTGAGTCGGCTGAGCATTTCCTCCGTGAGGGGTTCCTGATACAACTTGACTCTGCAACCGCTAATATAGTTTGGAAGAACATCACCCTCTAACGTGGCTAGTTGTACTGCTCCGCTCGTGGAGATCCTATTGATGATCATAGGTCCGTAGCCTCTCTTTTCTAGCTTCCTTGCGTGTTGTTTCAGTGTATAGACTAAAACTAGATCTCCTGCTTTCAAACCCTTATCCTTCACGTGGGCATCAAAGTATGCCTTCTGTCTCTTCTTGGCTGCATATATTCCTGCAGCGGCTCTCAGTCTTGTTTCTCCTAATCGTTCAAGGTCAAAGATCCTAGAGGAGAGCTCATGACCTGTCCATTCGTGCTCTTGTGCTACTCTCAATGTAGGGATCAAGAAGTCCAAGGGTAAGACAGCGTTTTGGCCGAATACCATCTGAAAGGAGGTGGCTTGGAGTACCGTTTTGTAGGCAACTCGGTATGCCCAAACAGCATGGTGTAGCTGTTTGTCCCAATCAGAGCGTTTAGTGTTCACTAATTTTGTCAGTACATTGCATAAGATCTTATTAGTGCTCTCAGCTTGTCCATTAGCTTGAGGGTGATAGGGGGCAGACTTCTTGTGTACTACCAAGAATTCTTGGAGTAGATTTTCAATCACTTCGTTCAAGAAATGAGTGCCTCTATCACTTACAAGCTCTATAGGTAGCCCATATCTCGTGAATACATTCTCAAACAAGAATTTAGCAGTTGTTTGAGCATCGTTCTTTGTCGTAGCCTTTACCTCTACCCACTTAGTTAGATAATCTGTCGCAACAATGATGTATTCCGCATGAGAACCTTTAGCTGGGGGATTAATAGGACCTACAAAGTCTATTCCCCACTTAGAGAATGCACGTCCACCCATCATAGGTTTCAGTGGCATCTCATCTTTGCGTATAGGATACTGAGTCCTCTGACAGACATCACACCGTTTCACATAGGTATGTGCATCCATGTGAAGGGTAGGCCACCAGAAGCCCGCAAATAGTATTGCCTTGATCACCCGATCCGGTCCAAAGTGTCCTCCTGCTACACCTTGGTGAGCAGTTTCTAAGATCTTAAGATATTCACTTTCATGGACACATAGCCTCAGGTAACCATCTTTACCACGCTTGTATAGATTATCACCAATGAGTGAGTAATCCAAGGCTTCTTGTTCTAAACTCCTTTTCCTAGCCAGAGTCATGTCTGGAGGGAATGCTTTCGTCCTTAGGAAGGATACTAGTGGTTCACTCCAATCTGGCACAATGGATACTTGATAAAGAGTGGCGTGTTCCACAGGTGGCTTAGTGCAACAGATTGAGCATTCCTTGCACCACTTTTGGACATCCGCTTCCATAGTCGGCCAATGCACTCCGAGTCTTCTTAGTGTCTGTAAGGTTCGTTGCTTTGAACGGTGTTGCTCTAGTGCACCTACATGTGCTAATTGCAACCATTTAGCGTACTCATCCTCTTCTACACAGCAAGCCAAGATCCCTTGATCTGTGTGCTTGTACATACTTCCTGCCATGATGTGGTACTTTTGGGCTTTTACAACCTCTCTATTCCGTGTGTTTACCACTGGATGGTTAGGCCCGTATGTCAATACTGGTACCAATGGCTTAGCCCACTGCGGCACCACTTCTAGATTAAGCAAGTAAGCATCAGGAAGGTCATCTGATACTCCTTGTGGGGCTTCTCCCGACGTGAGCCTAGAGAGATTATCTGCTCTTAAATGAGTCCTCCCTTTTCTTACCACAACTTCAAAGTCATATTCCATGAGCAAGAGAAACCATCTCACTAATCTTCCTGTATTGCATGGTTTGTTTACGAGGTATAACAAAGCTTGATGATCCGTAAAAAATTTAAACTTATTTGCAAGCAAATAGTGTCTAAATTTCTTAACTGCATATACCATGCCTAAGCCTTCTCGCTCTGTAGTGGTGTAATTAAGTTCAGCCGCATTCAATTGTCTACTGGCATAGGCAATTGGAAGATCCATATTACCTTCACCAGTAGGTTGTGCAAGCACACATCCAATAGCATAATTGGATGCATCAACATGAACATGGAATGGCTTATTCCAATCTAGTGTGGTCAAGATTGGTGCTGAACATAATCTTCGTTTAAGCTCCTGGAAGGAATTCTCACATTCATCCGTCCACTCAAAGTTAGTCAGAAGTCCGTACATGGGCTTTGCAATGACAGCATACATGTGTATAAATCATCGGTAATAACCACAATGCCCCATGAAAGCTTGTACTTCCTTGACATTTTTTGGCCTAGGTAGCTCTGCTATAGCTCTCACTTTCTCTTCGTCAGTAGATATGCCATTCTTTGACACTATGTGTCCTAGAATCTTGCCTTGCCTGACCATAAAAACGCACTTTTCTGGGTTCAGGCAAACTTGATATTCTCTACATTTGTCAAAGATTTGTCTGAGTTCAGGGATATGGGTTTGTCTAATGTTGAAATGAGCACAAAGATCATCAACGTAGACTTCTAAACTCTTCCTCAGGAACTCCTTAAACACATGGCACATCAGCCTCTGGAAGGTAGCTGGTGCATTGGTAAGCCCAAATGGCATTACTCTAAAAGCAAAAATGCCACATTCTGTGGCAAAGGGTGTCTTATGCTGATCCTCTGGGGCTATGGCTACTTAATCCATCAAGGAAGCTGTACACTTCCTTGCCTGCGACTCTTTTTAAGAGATGTTCTGTGATGGGAAGCGGATAGTTATCTCGAATTGTGGCTGCATTAACCTTTTTCAAGTTAATGCACACACGCAGCTTGCCATTCTTCTTGGGCACCACTACGATGGGGGATACCCATTCAGTGTGCTCAATTTCATAGATAAATCCAGCTTCAACCAATCTATCTATCTCTTCTTTGATCTTAGCAGCGTAATTATCGTTATAAGTATAGGGCTTTTGCTTAGAGGGTTTAGCATCTGAGGTCATGGGGATAGTGTGTGAGCATATATCGGGGTCAACACCTTTCAAATCCTTGTAACTCCAAGCGAATACATCTCTGTATTCTCTTAGCAAGGCTATCAACGCATGCTCTTCTTCCTCTGTTAGGTCATGGCCTATGTACGTGCATCTCTCCTCTCCTTCTTCTAGGGCCACTACTATTTTCTTGGTGGTTTCTTTGTTATCATAGGCCTCTCCTGATTGTGCCTCTCGTTTAGGCATTCTTATCATGACTCTCCTGTCATCTATCTCATACTTAAAATTTTCTGGGACCTCAAACAAAGATTCTTCCTTTTCTGGTGAGGCTTCTCTCTTCTTTCGTTTCTTTCCTTCTTCCTTCAGGGTCACATGTGTTGCTAATCTTACATCATTTGTAACCTCTCCATGCCTCTGGGGTTGAAATTCTACTTCATGGAAGTATTCTTCATCTGATGCAAATGGTGGGTCCATAATGATTGACTCTAGATCGGAGTCACTTGCATCCTCAAATGCATCAGGGCTAGGTTCGCATTCTTCTAGAACTGCCTCTCCCATGATTGGCTCTATGGAGAAGACTGAAATGTCATAGCCATCCTCATCACAGTGAGGTGTCCATTGTTCTTCATTGATGGCCACGTCCATTGTTGCTAAAATTTCTGCCCAACCGTGAGGTTCAAATTCTTCATCTGGAAAAACTACAGGTGCATAGGCTGGGTCTTGGATTGATCTATGGGTTTCTTTCGCACCTACCTCTCTGGCTTTCTCTCTCTTCTCTTCTTGTACTGCTACCTTGCACATCCATAACTGAGTGTCTTCATGCATCCATGAGGATCCAGACCCTATGGAATGCACCGATTCTGTATCATCTTTGGCTCTATGGATGGGATTCCATTGGATAGGAGGGACATCTCTATGAGAATAATCCTTGAGATTGACTTTGGTCGTAACACCCAAGTGTTGCAAATACAAGGAGTTGGTTCCCCAATCCTGTACCACTTGCAACTGTCGCATAAATGGTCTTCCCAAAATCATCTCATAGGCATGATTTTTGCTGAAGTCACATATGGCAAAGGTATGCTCAAACTCGACACCACAAGTGGTGAGAGTTATTCCTTCTAGCAATCCTAGGGGTCTCTCTATGTGACCATCGGCCATTTGCAATTTCATCCTCGTTGGCTTGAGTGCTGGCTTGCCCCAACGCTTCCAAAGGGAAGTAGTGGCAATTGCAACTCCTGCACCTGAGTCCAAAATTGCCTTGGTGGTGTACTCCTGGTAGGTGATGGGAAGATAGGTGTTCCCTTCTTCGCCTTCACACATATCTCCTATCTTATCCAAGGGAATTTCTGGCACTGTCCTATGGGATCCTACTCGGGAACGTGGTTCTGCAACTTCAGTCACTTGACTGGCTACACATTTCCGCGCTTTTGGTCTATTCTTAGGCAGTTCTTCCAAAGTGAGATCGTGCTGCGCCTTGGTGTTCTTTACTACCTCCGTGTTCCTTGATATGACTGAGTCGTCGTTCCTTACCATGACTGTGGGTGCTCTCATACACGTGGACTTTGCTTCCCATGGGCCTGTGAAGTGGGGTAGCTCTTGTATGGAATTAGACTCAAAGTCCAGTCTCTCGTGAGACTGAGTACTCTCATGTTCCCCGTAAATAGATGGGATGTCTTGTGGGAATTGATCGTGTGCATCATCCACAAGTTCAAAAGGAGGGGCGACTTCACTTTCGTTATCCCATCTGTCTTCTTGAATCTCTCGTAGGAAGTCTGGTGCAAACCGATTCATAGAAGAAGAAGTGTCCGGCTCCGTAGAATTAGGCACATAAGCAACCTGGGAAGGAGGGCTTATTCTATCGTTGACTCTCTCCTTGTTCTCATAGATGGCTGGAGCACAAGCTTCCTGGGGAGGATTACTTATTCCATTACTCTTCCGAGCAGGCTCATACGCTCTCTGAGAAGGAATGAAGGCAACTTGTGGAGGTACGTAAGCTTTCGAGGGGGGTTCATCTGCCTTTTGAGGGGGAAGATAAGCTTCTTGAGGAGGCACATGGGCTTCCTGAAGAGGCTGGCTTATTCGTTCTCTTGCTCTTTCCTTTCTTTGAGGGGCAGGTTCCTTTTCTGATTGTGCAATTAACCTCTCTATTCTTTCTAACAATCCATCAAAATGCAACTGTGTCTTCGCTGAACTTGAGATGTTAAATAGGCGACTGGCCTCAAACATGGTCTGAGCCAATTCCACCATTTTGGCACAAATTTTGGTTCGTTCAAGCTCTAGCTCGGCTCTAGGGTAGCATTTTTCATGATCAGTTACGTTTGGCCCTTCTTGGATTCTGGCCTGATATGCTTTAAGCATCATATTAAGGTCTTCGGGAGTGGGATCTGCTAGGACTGATCCTACTCTAGGGGGTGGTGGGTTTAGGTTAGGCGGGTTGGAAGGTGGTTGGTCGGATGGCGATGGGAAATGTGGTGGTGGGGTAGTGTGAGAAGGAGTTTGAGATGTGAGTTCAGTTATCCTGGCTTTGGTTTCTCTTATGCTTTCCTCAAGTTCACTCATCTTTTTAGCCCATTGTCTTTTCATTCTTTCCCGACTATCTTTCCACGCTCTAGTCCTTTTCTTTGTTATGCTCTCGGTTTCACTAGCCTCTGGGTTCTTTTCCTGGCTTGCCCCTTGGTTTTGCTGCAATGCCTGAGCTCTAGTGACTACCTGTACTGGTGCAGTGGAAGTCACGCTCCCTGTGGAGTCTACCACTAACCCAACAACGTTGATGGGAGTGATTTTTGGCATGTTATTGGGGTTCTTTGGGCAATCTCGTAAGAGATGCTCTTTTCCACAGTCTTGGCAAAAGCCTTGGATCGTCACTGACTGGGGTTGTGTAGGTGGAGGCAAGGGACAATCACGAATGAGGTGATCTCCTTGGCACCTGTAGCACGGTCCTCTTGGGAATGGAGGTCTTACTTGCCTAGGTTGAGGTCTAGGGTTGGGGTTTGTATACATGACGTTTGTGTAATCGGACTCCCAACTAGGTTCACTCGGTTCTTCGCTGTAATAGGACTCACCATGTTCTGGAGACTGCATGTAGTACGCCTGGGGACTATCGACATGTGTAGAATCAAAGCTATGGTCACTGAGGTCATTTTCAGAGATCAAGGGTGTCACCGGGACTATCGCTCTATTCAGGTTTTCTTCTACAACAGCATACTTTACCGGAATCACATTAGCTGGGGCAGGTGGTTGTTGAGCTAGCACTGGCTGGGGCCTTTGCTGGTTTTGATAGGGTTGCTGATAAGGTTGCTGTGGCCTGCCATATGGTTGTGGAGGGTACGGGTTCTGGTATCTTCCTTGCTGCGGGTATGGCTGAGGGTAGGGTTGCCTAACTGCCTGCTTGTTGTATGGGCAATCTTGTGCGGTGTGATTGGTGTATCTCCGTTCTATGGTGCAGTACTGGCTACAAGGATTTACTTGGGGCTGAGCCATAATGGGGCAGACATTCGCCATGTGGTCACCACCACAAGTGTAGCACCTTTTCACAGGGGCAAACCTTGGGATTTGTTTACTAGTTACCCCTAACTTCTGAGCTACTTTCTCTGCGAGTTCCTCAATTGATGTGGATTGCGTGGAAGAGTGACTAGATGCACTATCTGAGTCTTTGTAGATTTTGGAAAGCTCTAGTTCTTCCCCTAGGTTATCTTCAATGTCAATGCACATGCGTACACACTCTTCTATAGTCCTAGGGTCTTTCAGATACACATAGGATCTCAATTTCGTACTCAGCAATCCATCAAGGAATAAGGCTACTTGTTTGGCAAATGTGGGTAGCTCCGAAACAGGACATCTTTCGAGGTATTGCCTAAATCTTCTTCCTGCAAGTCTCACAGTCTCTTGAGGGGTTTGCTTGAAGCTGTGAATCAGTGAGGAGGTATTGTGTCTTATGCCACTCTTGGAGAATTCAATAATAAATGCTTCTAGGAGTTGGTCTATGCTCCTGAACTGGCGCTCATCCAATGGCTGAAACCATGTAAGTGCTGTGTTCCTAAGGGTTAGACCGAAGGCATTGTACTGCGTGAATAGATCCTCCACTTGTTCAGCTCTCAAGACTTGCTTGAACTCCGCCACATGATCATAGGGATCTCCTGTGCCATCAAAGTAATTCTTCATGGACTTAACTAGCTGGGTTGGTCTCAACGTTCTTGTGTGCTCTCTAGGTCTCGGCAGAGGAAATCCATCCACATTTCTTTGGTTCCTGTGAGCTCTAAGCATCTCAGGTTCTACCCTATTCGTCTCCGTCCCCGTTCTTTCTCTGCCCACTGGGTTGGCAAAACATACTTCTGGTCTATCTCTACTTCTGTCTCTTTGCATACCATGAGCTTGGGATGTTCCAGCCCCAGGGTGACCATAGGATACATTTGATCTTGGTTGGGGGAAAATGAATTCACCCTTCCAAGTGTAAGCATGCCTATCATTTTCCGTAACCACAAAGATCCGTTCTGAAGCGTGATCTAAGTAGTTCACTCTGCCTGGGCTATCAGGATCCTTAAACTCATAGATCATGATATTTCCTATATCAGTTGGCTGATTAGATCTATACCTCCAAAAGGCTTCGTCGGTTTCTCGATTGAGGAGCAACTCTATGCTCTTGTTGTCTTGGGGAACCCATTCCCGTGTGATAATCCTAGTGAGAACTGATTTGCCTCGAGGGGTTCTAGGTTCCGTACCCATGTTTCCTTGCTCTAAGTCACCCAAGTCCGCCTCTGAGATTACATTCCCAAACTCATCTGTCCTGTCCGGGTGACTGGTGACTACATATATGGTTCCTTCTTTGTCCAGGTATGCACCATTTTCAAACTTGATTGCTGGGTGCTCTAGTCCTATGGATTGATCAGGATTCTTAATCTGTACCACAGATCTTCCTAGGCCGTCCTCATAGATGCTAGCACCTAATCGGTTGGTCCTAAGGTATTCCAGCTGTGTTTTGTAAGGGCCTTCTACCCTGTACAAGTAAGGCACTCCTGAACTTCCCGTAGGTCTGTCCATGCCTTGAGACATCTCTGACTCACTGGTCTCAGAGCTAGGGTAGTACGAGTGGTGGCTCAACTGCTGGGCCCAAGACCTAGCAGTGTGGTTAACACTAGCCTCTGAAGACCTAAGGCTTTGTCTCTCCCTTGCTAGATGTCGTCCTGATCTAAGGTTCATATGCCTATCTAAGTAGTCCAATTCTTTGCCCAGAGTACAACCTCGTTGCTGGTTACTTTATATTAGTCACTTGATTCTTTTTAGTTATTTCTCGTGTTTAAGGTCTTGTCTGATATTACGTCGTCAGGAATACTTGAATGTTCTTCGTGTTTTCCGGTTGATCGTTCCACGTTAAGTTCTTTTCCTTTATGTTATCGACAGTACGGAGATTAGGTTTTTAGCTTGAACTTGAGTTTTTAGGTGGTCTTCAACTTGATACCTGCTTATCGTCGCTCTGACTTACTCCTACCTCTCGTCGTTCTTAGCCTAAGCTAGGAATTGATAAAGGGAGTTGAGAATTTCCAACCTTTCGTTTCCTTCTTGGTTGCCTTGACTGCCCAGGAAGTGTGTTCCCAAGCCTGCACTTACTCTTGCTTAGAACGCCTTTCGATGCTCTCAATGGATCTGTAAGAGTTCCAAAGTTAGCTTAAAGATTTAAATTCCAAAGACAGAACCAATTATTTTCATTCTTGTAGCACAAACACAAACTTGCATAGTGATTTTTAAGAAAACAATTCTAAGGACCCCTGACTTTGATTCCCCTAGGTATGGTTAGCTTCAAAATTCCCTCTCTGAAAATCAACGCAACGTGTAGTATATGCCACAAGCTTTCCAACAAGCCCTAGAGCTCAAAAAATTGATTTCGTATGAAAAAGTTGTGACCGTTCAGGGTTCTAGGGTTAAGACAGGGTTCAAACAAGATCACTGTGCAACAGGTTTTCCCCAAGTTGTTTTCCTACAGCTTCCTAATGTGCATGTTTGTGCCCAAAATTAGCCCAACTCTTCAATTAACAAACCCTAAAATATTTGGCTAAAATTGGCTGTCAATCGCGATGGACAGGGCTGTCAATCGCGATGGACAGGAATTCAGTCAATCGCGATGGACAGAGGATTCGGTCAATCGCGATGGACACTCAATCAATCGCGATGGACAGAGGTTCAGTCAATCGCGATGGACACTCAATCAATCGCGATGGACACTCAATCAATCGCGATGGACAGAGGTTCAGTCAATCGCGATGGACACTCAATCAATCGCGATGGACACTCAATCAGTCGCGATGGACAGAGGTTCAGTCAATCGCGATGGACAGGCAGTCAGTCGCGATGGACACTCAATCAATCGCGATGGACAGGCAGTCAATCGCGATGGACAGAGGTTCAGTCAATCGCGATGGACAGGCATTCAGTTGCGATGGACAGAGCTGTCAATCGCGATGGATTGAAATTTTGCCAGATTTTCAAAAATTTTGATGGAAAGGTGGTGTGGAGGGTCTCTAGTCCACTGTGGTGCACTCAGATTTACCAACAAGTGAAAATTTCTGTCAATCGCGATGGACAGAAGGCGGCGACTGCGAGACAGTTTCGACGTGTTTCGTACCTGCGTAGGAATCTGGGGATGGTGATTCAGCAAGGTCCTGCAAAAGGCTCAAGAAACATGCAAGAAAACACACATGCAATATCGCTCTCTCGCTCTCTCTCACAAGTGAAATGAGGGAAATGAGGTGGAGATGGGGATATAGTCAAAAAACTGAAATTTTCGCGATGATGAAAATGGAGGTGGAAGATGGTGAAGATGATGATGGTGATGATGGTGGTGAAGTAAGAAAGAGGAAAAATAGGAAAAGTAGAAAATTTACCTACAACACCAACGTCTACAATCTACGTCTTACCATCACACGCTCGTCCTCAAAGCTCGATCCCCGGCAACGGCGCCAAAATTTGGTGTAGCTCAGTGATGAGTAGCACCTCCTTTAATGTCAATCCGGGAAGACGTGAGGATGGTATGAAGACCTCGAGCAAGTGGCGGCACAAGTGCGTGAGTGAGAAGCACACTAGCATGCACACACATACACACACACGCGCACACAAGGCAAGACAAAGAGTGAGAATCAATGGAGTTCTTCAATTACTTTCAAAATGCTCTTACAAGTTCGTTTCAATTACAATCTCCCCTCAAAAATGAGCTCTCTAGCTCTTTTTATAGTTTTTGACTAGGTTTTGGCCCTGTCCAGACCTAGTGTCCGGCCTAGTTAAAAATTAGGTTCCAGGGCCAATTTGAGGGCTTAAACGGAGTCTAAAAAATACGAAAATTGATATGTAGGTACTTCTAAGGCTCCTCAAGCTCAAGGACTCCTTGGCTTGCACAAAATGGAGCTACAAAAATATGAAATGGTATTTACAATGATTGTTAGTGATAAGAATCACTGTTAAAAGATGTTGATTTGGGAAAAATTGAAGGGCCTATCTGCCAGATTTGCGTCGACTGCTTTGTCTACTTACTCCTTCACCTTGTTCTGACTCTCTCCGCTGGCTTCCTTGTCTAGTCGGTCCTTGGGTGCCCCTACTGCTCTCAACAGCCTCCCTCACCAAGTTGTTTGATAGCCTGAACCTCTTGAGCTCATTCCCCTTTGTCAGAGATGGAATCACAAATGAGCTTGCACCTTTTGGGTTCTTGTTTGGAGTCAAGGTGTTGATGAGATAGTAGCATCGCATGAAGTCAGGCTTTGGGAGCCGTGCACTGAAATATGCATCCAATCCTGCCTTCTCCCATATCGAACGTAGACCTTCTGCATTTTGTAACTTCTCGAATTCTCTTGTAAAGAAATGGTATTTACCTTGCTTCCCATTGAAGTCCAACTCTGATTCCCATAGGTACGTTCCCTCTCCCAAGGGTCCTGCCACTTCACTAAACCAGTGGGAAGTTTTTCCTACGGGCATGGTATGGTCACTGGGAGGGTCCGCTATAGGTATGATTTTGATGGCCTGCAATTCTTCTGGTCTTTCGTTTGTTCCAGGCAGAACGGGTAAACTGTCTAAGTCCACCACTTGCTGGCTCGTTTTTGTTTGAGAGCTAGTTCCTGCCGCCTCAGCCATGTTGAAAACTTCGCAGCTGGTTTTGTGAGAATATATGAATAGATGTTAACATTGCAATGGACACAAAAATGACACTCTATCCCCGTTACAACATTAACATGAGGTTCGGGAGAGGTTAGGGGGTTAGTAAGTGCTCGGTGCTTGTGTGTGTAGTTAGGAATTGGGTAGACCTAAGAACTAAGCGGAATGATGTGATGTGAGAGTGACGTAGTTAGTAGGTGGACATGGATTTACAACTGGGGTCCGGGGGTTTATTACAAGTTTTAGGTTGCCAAATGCAATGGATAGGTTTTGATCTTGACTTTGTGGAGACTCTGGAGAGTGTGATAGGGTATTTACTTGAAAAATGGGGCTTTTTAGGGACCCATTTACAAGTGATTCTACTTGTGCTCATGGAAGAATACGTGTTAGTGCATGATGTGTAAGACTGGGCCTCAGATGTTTGCGTGAGTGAAACATGTTGTACAGGGTTTGGCCTTGGTGTAGCTATTTGAGCCCGCAAGCAAACCTTAGGCACCCAGATTTGTCGTGATTGTGGGCTGGCCTTCATTGACTTCTTGGGTATCCAAATAGACTTCACTTTCGTAGAAGAATTTATGAAGGATTTCTTATTAGTGTCGTGTTGTTGATTACTAATAAGAGGTTTTGGTTGTGGTGTTGGCCTGGTCGGAACAGGGTGTTCGCCTTTTTGCCTCCATACTTGTTTCATCGGCTGAAACAATCTGCTTTGCTCCTTTTTTTGGCCTCCAGTATAGGTAGTGTTCTGCTTCTTCTGTATTTGATCTGCCGTTGGCTGCTGCATCCTTCTGGCCTTTGGAAAAGAAGGGAGTACCGTCTTATCCTTGACTCCGTTGTTGAGACAATCCTCTTTCTGCATCATACATTTTTGGACAAGAATAGCATTGTCAACTTCATGTGCACCCCTGGAAGGACCAGGAGTTCGTGCCTTACCTAGTTCCTTGAGTGCCTCATTTTCCAGTTCAACTGTAATTCGACTATGATTTACCCATACCTGAAGAAGTCCACTTCTTAGGTTTAGGTTGACTGCATGATCATAGATCCAGTCCTGACCCAAGACAAGAGGCTCAGTGAGGTCCTCATCTTGACACACTAGTACTTTGACTGTCATTGCTTCGTCTTGAATATAGAGGGGAAGTTCCACCTCGCCCATGCAAGGGGTTTCCACACGTCCCAATCCTATGAGATATGCTTCAATAGGATTGACAGTTAACTTCAACTCTTGACAGTAAGACAATTTAACAGCACTAGTGGCTGCACCTGAGTCAACCAAGGCTCTTACAGTCCTTGCACCCTTTCCTTGTCCTATATCTAAGGTTATAAAAGGACGTCGATCAATTATCTTATGGGAGCTGATACCTGAAACTTCACACATAGCCATGTGATATCCTTGATGTGCATCGGCATCTGGCCTAGGTTGCTCTCTACCCTGTCTTCTCAACTTCATTCTCCGGATGCGTTCCAATGCTTCTGCTTGAGCTTCTTCTCGAATTCGTTTTTCTTCTTCTTTGCGTTTCTTAGCAATGTTGAGTCGACATAGCATCTCTTCCGCCCGAGGTTCCTGATATAACTTGACTCTGCACCCGCTTATATAGCTAGGAAGAACATCACCTTCGAGGGTAGCGAGTTGAACTGCTCCACTGGTTGAGATCCTATTAATGATCATGGGTCCGTAGCCTCTTTTCTCTAGTTTTCTCGCGTGTTGTTTCAAAGTGTAGATTAGTACTAGGTCGCCTACCTTCAAACCTTTATCCTTAACGTGGGCATCAAAGTATGCCTTCTGTCATTTCTTAGGTGCATATATCCCTGCAGCCACCCTCAATCTTGTTTCTCCTAATCGTTCTAGGTCAAAGATCCTAGAGGAGAGTTCATGACCTGTCCATTCATGCTCTTGTGCTACTTTCAATGTAGGTATTAAGAAATCCAGCGGTAGCACTGCATTTTGGCCAAATACCATCTGAAAGGGGGTGGCTTGGAGTACCGTTTTGTAGGCCTCTCGATATGCCCAAACAGCATGGTGTAGCTGTTTGTCCCAATCAGAGCGTTTATTGTTCACTAATTTTAGTCAGTACATTGCATAAGATCTTATTGGTGCTCTCAGCCTGGCCATTTGCTTGAGGGTGATAGGGGGCAGACTTCTTATGTACTACCAAGAATTCTTGCAGCAGATTTTCAATAACTTCATTCAAGAAGTGAGTGCCTCTATCACTAACTAGCTCTATAGGTAGCCCGTATGTAGTGAACACATTCTCAAATAAAAACTTAGCTGTTGTTTGAGCATCGTTCTTCGTTGTGGCTTTTACCTCTACCCACTTTGTTAGATAGTCTGTCGCAACAATGATATATTCTGCATGGGAACCCTTAGCTGGGGGATTAATAGGACCTACGAAGTCTATTCCCCACTTAGAGAATGCACGTCCACCCATCATAGGTTTCAGTGGCATCTCATCTTTACGTATAGGATACTGAGTTCTCTGACAGACATCACATCGTTTCACATGGGTATGTGCATCCATGTGAAGGGTCGGCCACCAGAAGCCCGCAAATAGTATTGCCTTGATCACCCGATCTGGTCCAAAGTGTCCTCCTGCTACACCTTGGTGAGCAGTTTCCAAGATCTTGAGATATTCACTTTCATGGACACATAGTCTCAGGTAACCATCCTTACCTCGCTTGTAGAGATTATCACCAATGAGTGAGTACTCTAGGGCTTCTTGTTCTAGACTTCTTTTCCTAACCAGAGTCATGTCTGGAGGGAATGTTTTCGTCCTCAGGAAGGATACTAGTGATTCACTCCAATCTGGCACTATGGACACTTGATAAAGAGTGGCATGTTCCACAGGTGGTTTAGTGCAACAGATTGGGCATTCCTTGCACAACTTTTGGACATCAGCTTCCATAGTTGGCCAATGCACTCCGAGTCTCCTTAGTGTCTGTAGGGTTCGTTGTTTTGAGTAGTGTTGCTCTAATGCACCTACATGTGCTAATTGCAACCATTTAGCGTACTCATCCTCTTCCACACAACAAGCCAAGATCCCTTGATCTGTGTGCTTGTACATACTACCTGCCATGATGTGATACTTTTGAGCTTTTACTACCTCTCTATCCTGTGTGTTTACTACTGGGTGGTTAGGCCCGTATGTCAATACTGGCACTAATGACTTAGCCCACTGCGGCACCACTTCCAAATTAAATAAGTAAGCATCAGGAAGGTCATCTGACACTCCTTGTGGGGCTTCTCCAGATGTGAGCCTAGAGAGATGGTCTGCTCTCAAGTGAGTCCTACCTTTCCTTACCACAACCTCAAAGTCGTATTCCATTAGTAAGAGAAACCATCTTACTAATCTACCTGTATTGCATGGCTTGTTCACGAGATATAGCAGTGCCTGATGGTCAGTAAAAAATTTAAACTTATTTGCAAGCAAATAATGTCTAAACTTTTTAACTGCATATACCATGCCTAATCCTTCTCGTTCGGTGGTTGTATAATTTCGTTCAGCTGCATTCAATTGTCTACTAGCATAGGCAATTGGAAGATCCATATTACCTTCACCAGTAGGTTGCGCGAGTACACACCCAATAGCATAATTGGATGCATCCACATGAACATGGAAAGGCTTATTCCAATCTGGTGTGGTTAAGATTGGTGTTGAACATAATCGCCGTTTAAGCTCATTGAAGGAATTCTCACATTCATCCGTCCACTCAAAGTTAGTCAAAAGTCCATACAGAGGCTTTGCAATGATGGCATACATGTGTATAAACCGTCGGTAATAACCACAATGCCCCATGAAAGCCTGTACTTCCTTGATGTTCTTTGGCCTAGGTAACTTGGCTATGGCTCTCACTTTCTCTTCATCAATGGATATGCCATTCTTTGACACTATGTGTCCTAGAATCTTGCCTTGCCTGACCATAAAAACGCACTTTTCTGGGTTTAGGCAGACTTGATATTCTCTACATTTGTCAAAGATTTGTCTGAGTTCAGGAATATGGGTCTGCCTAAAGTTGGAATGAGCGCAAAGATCATCAACATAGACTTCCAAATTCTTCCTCAGGAATTCTTTAAACACGTGACACATCAATCTTTGAAAGGTAGCCGGTGCATTGGTAAGCCCGAACGGCATTACCCGAAAGGCAAATATGCCCCACTCCGTGGCAAAAGCTGTCTTATGCTGATCTTCTGGAGCTATGGCTACTTGATTGTAGCCCGAAAATCCATCAAGGAAGCTGTACACTTCCTTGCCTGCTACTCTTTCTAAGAGATGTTCTGTGATGGGAAGCGGATAGTTATCTCGAATTGTGGCTGCATTGACCTTCTTCAAGTTAATGCATACATGCAGCTTGCCATTCTTCTTGGGCCCCACTACGCTGGGGGATACCCACTCAGTGTGCTCAATTTCATAGATGAATCTAGCTTCAACCCGTCGACCTATGTATGTGGATCTCTCTTCTCCTTCTTCTATGGCTACCACAATTTTCTTTGTGGTTTCTTTGTTATCATAGGCCTCTCCTGATTGTGCCTCACGTTTAGGCATTATCACCCTGACTCTTCTATCGTCTATCTCATAATTTTTAAAGTTTTCAGGGACCTCAAACAAAGATTCTTCCTCTGCTTGTGTGACTTCTCTCTTCTTTCTTTTCTTTCCTTCTTCCTTAGGAGTTACATTTGTGGCTAGCCTTACATCATTTGTAAGCTCTCCGTGCCTCTGGAGTTGAAATTCTACTTCATAGAAGTATTCTTCATCTGATGCAAAAGGTGGGTCCATAATGATTGACTCTAGATCAGAGTCACTTGCATTCTCAAATGCATTAGGGCTAGGTTCGCATTCTTCTAGAACTGCCTCTCCCATGATTGGCTCTATGGAGAAGACTGAAATGTCATAGCCATCTTCATCACAATGAGGTGTCCATTGTTCTTCATTGATGGTTACATCCATTGTTGCTAAGATTTCTGCCCAGCCATGGGGTTAAAATTCTTCGTCAGGAAAGACTACAGGTGCATAGGCTGGGTCTTGAATTGATCTATGTGTTTCTTTTGTGCCTATCTCTCTGGCTTCTTCTCTCTTCTCTTCTTCTACTGCTACTTTGCACATCCATAAGTGGGTATCTTCATGCATCCATGAGGATCCTGATCCTATGGAGTGCACCGATTCTGTATCATCCTTGGCTCTATGGATGGGATTCCATTGGATAGGAGGGACATCTCTATGAGAGTAATCTTTGAGATTCACTTTGGTCGTAACACCTAAGTGTTGCAGGTACAAAGAATTGGTTCCCCAATCCTATACCACTTGCAACTGTCGCATAAAGGGTCTTCCCAAAATCATCTCATAGGCATGATTTTTGCTAAAATCACATATAGCAAATGTATGCTCGAACTCGACACCACATGTAGTGAGAGTTATGCCTTCTAACAATCCCAAGGGCCTCTCAATATGACCATCGGCCATCTGCAATTTCATTCTCATCGGTCGGAGTGCTGGCTTGCCCCAACGCTTCCAAAGGGAAGTGGTAGCAATTGCAACACCTGCGCCTGAGTCTAGAATGGCCTTGGTGGTGTATCCTTGATGGGTGATAGGAAGATATGTGTTTCCCTCTTCGCCTTCACTCATGTCTCCTATCTTGTCCAATGGTATCTCTGGCACTGTTCTCTGGGACCCTACCTGGGAACGAGGTTTTGCTATCTCTGGTACTTGTTTGGCTACATGTTTCCATAGCTCTGGCCTTACTTTGAGTAGCTCTTCTAAGGTGAGGTTGCACTGTACTTTAGTGTTTTTCACTACCTCTGTGTTCCTAGGTAGGACTGAGTCCTCATTTCGTACCATGACTGTGGGTGCTCTCATACAAGTAGACTTAGCTTCCCATGGGCCTGTGAAGTGGGGTAATTCTTGTAGAGAGTTAGACTCAAAGTATAATCTTTCTTGAGATTGGGTGCTCTCCTGCTCCTCATAAATGGATGGGATGTCTTGTGGGAATTGGTCGTGTGCATCATCCACAAGTTCAATGGGAGGAGGGACTTCATTTTCTTTAGCCCATTTGTCTTCTTGAATCTCTCGTAGGAATTCTGGTGTGAATCGATTCATAGAAGAAGAAGTGTCCGGCTCCGTAGAGTTAGGCACATAGGCTTCAAGCACATAGGCTTCCTAGGCAGGAAGACCTGCTCTTTCACTTGCCTTGTCCTTATGTTGAGAGGCGGGTTCCTTTTTTGATTGTGCAATCAGCTTCTCTATTCTTTCTAACAGTCCATCAAAGTGCAATTGTGTCTTCGTTGAACTAGAGATGTTAAATAGGCGACTGGCCTCAAACATGGTCTGAGCCAATTCCACCATCTTAGCACAAATTTTGGTTCGTTCTAGCTCTAGTTCTGCTCTAGGGTAACACTTTTCATGATCAGTTACGTTTGGCCCTTCTTGGATTCTGGCCTGATATGCTTTAAGCATCATATTAAGGTCCTCGGGAGTGGGATCTGCTAGGACTGATCCTACTCTAGGGGGTGGTGGAATTAGGTGAGGCGGGTTGGAAGGTGGCGGGTCGGATGGAGTTGGGAATGGTGGAGGTGGGGTAGTGTGAGAAGGAGTTTGAGATGTGAGTTCAGTTATCCTGGCCTTTGTTTCTCTGAGGCTTTCCTCGAGTTCACTCATCTTTTTTGCCCATTGCCTTTTCATTCTTTCACGACTATCTCTCCAAGCTCTAGTCCTTTTCTTGGTTATGCTCTCAGTTTCACTAGCCTCTAGGCTCTTTTCCTGGCCTACCCCTTGGTTTTGCTGTAATGCTTGAGCTCTAGTGACTACCTGTACGGGTGCAGTGGAAGTGACACTTCCTGTGGAATCTACCACTAACCCAATAACGTTAATAGGAGTGATTTTTGGCATATTATTAGGATTCTTAGGGCAGTCTCGTAAGAGATGCTCCTTTCCACACTCTTGGCAAAAGCCCTAGATCGTCACTGATTGGGTTTGGGTAGGTGCAGGCATGGGTCAATCACGAATGAAGTGATCTCCCTGACATCTGTAGCATGGTCCTCTAGGGAATGGGGGTCTTACTTGTCTAGGTTGAGGTCTAGGGTTGGGGTTTGCATACATGACATTTGTGTAATCTGACTTCCAACTAGGTTCATTTGGCTCTTCACTATAGTAGGACTCACCATGTTCA
The DNA here is from genome assembly GCA_020310875.1 of Ceratopteris richardii. Classification (NCBI taxonomy): domain Eukaryota; kingdom Viridiplantae; phylum Streptophyta; class Polypodiopsida; order Polypodiales; family Pteridaceae; genus Ceratopteris; species Ceratopteris richardii. Next base: position 32,942,697 of record CM035415.1, read on the forward strand.
CGAGACTGCATGTAGTAAGCATGGGGACTATCGACATGTGTAGAATCAAAGCTATGGTCACTGGGGTCACTTTCAGAAAGCAATGGTGTTACAGGGACTATAGCTTTATTCAGGTTCTCTTCTGCAGCTGCATATTTTACTGGGATCACATTAGCTGGGGCGGGGGGTTGTTGTGCTAACACAGGCTGAGGCCTTTGTTGGTTTTGGTATTGTGGTTGGTAGGTTTGTTGAGGCTTAGCATACTGCTGCGGTGGGTGCTGATTCTGGTATCTTCCCTGCTGAGGGTATGGCTGAGGGTAGGGTTGCCTAACCGCCTGCTTGTTGTATGGGCAGTCTTGTGTTGTGTGATTAGTGTATCTCCGTTCTATGGTGCAGTATTGGCTACTAGGATTCACTTGGGGTTGAGCCATAATGGGACATACGTTTGCCATATGGTCACCACCACAGGTATAGCATCTCTTTACTGGGGCAAATCTTGGAATTTGTTTGCTAGAGACACCTAGTTTTTGTGCCACTTTCTTAGCGAGTTCCTCAATTGATGTGGATTGCGAGGAAGAGAGGCTAGAGGCACTATCTGAATCTTTGTATATTTTGGAAAGCTCTAACTCCTCCCCTAGGTTATCCTCGATGTCAATGCACATGCGTACACACTCTTCTATAGTCCTAGGGTCCTTCAGATACACATATGACCTCAATTTGGTACTTAGCAATCCATCCAAGAATAAAGACACTTGCTTAGCTGGTGTGGGTAGCTCAGGGAGAGGGCATCTCTCCAAGTATTGCCTAAATCTTCTTCCAGCAAGTCTCACGGTCTCTTGAGGGGTTTGCTTGCAGCTGTGAATCAACGAGGAAGTGTTATGTCTTATGCCACTTTTAGAGAATTCGATAATGAATGCCTCTAGAAGTTGGTCTATGCTCCTGAACTACCTCTCGTTTAGTGGCTGAAACCATGTCAGGGAAGTGTTCCTAAGGGTTAGACCAAAGGCATTGTATTGCGTGAACAGATCTTCCACTTGTTCAGCTCTCAAGACTTGCCTAAACTCAGCCACATGATCGTATGGATCTCCAATGCCATCGAAGTAGTTCTTCATGGACTTAACTAGCTGAGTGGGTCTCAGAGTCCTTGTGTGCTCTCTAGGTCGTGGTAGAGGGAACTCATCCGCATTTCTTTGATTCCTGGGAGCTCTATGTACCTCAGGTTCTACTCTGTTTGTTTTCGTCCTCGTTCTTTCTCTGCCCCCTGGGTTGGCAAAGCTTACTTCTGGCCTATCTCTACTTCTGTCTCTTTGAGTTCCATGATCTTGGGATGTTCCAGCTCTAGGGTGACCATAGGACACATTCGATCTTGGTTGGGGGAAAACGAATTCACCCTTCCAAGTGTAAGCATGTCTATCATGTTCTGTAACCACAAAGATCCTCTCTGAAGCGTGATCTAAGTAGGTCACTCTGCCTGGGCTATCTGGATCTTTAAACTCATAGATCATGATTGTTCCTATATCATTTGGTCGATCAGATTTATACCTCCAAAAGGCTTCATCAGTCTCTCGATTCAGAAGCAGATCTATGCTCTTGTTGTCTTGGGGAATCCACTCAGGAGTGAGAATTCTCGTAAGAACTGATTTCCCTCGAGGGGTCCTGGGCTCTGCACCCATGTTTCCTTGTTCTAGGTCCTCTATGTCCGTCTCAGGGATCACATTCCCAAATTCATCTGTCCTCTCCGAGTGACTAGTGACCACATATATGGTTCCCTCTTTATCAAGGTATGCACCATTTTCAAACTTGACAGCAGGGTGCTCTAGCCCAATAGATTGGTCTAGGTTTTTGATTTGGACCACAGATCTTCCTAGGCCGTCCTCATAGATGCTAGCACCTAATCAGTTGGTCCTAAGGCTGCGTCTTGTAGGGGCCTTCTACCCTGTGCAAGTATGGCACTCCTGAACTTCCCGTAGGTCGATCCATGCCTTGAGACATCCTTGATTCACTAGTCTCAGAGCTAGGGTAGTATGAGTGGTGGCTCAACTGCTGGGCCCAAGACCTAGCAGTTGGTTGACACTAGCCTCTGAAGACCTATGACTTTGTCTATCTCTCCCTAGATGTCGCCCTGATCTAAGGTTCATAAGCCTAATTGAATAGCCCAAATTTTCCCAAGTACAACCTCGTTGCTGAGTTCTTTTGTATCAGTCACTTGATTCTTTTTTAGTCGATTATCGTGTTTATGCTCTTGTCAGAAATCACGTCGTCAGGAATATTTGAGTTAATTTTCGCACTATAAGTTGATCGTTCCACGTTAGGTTCTTTTCCTTTAGAGTTCTCGATCATGCAAAGATTATGTCGTTAGCTTGAACTTGAGTATTTAGGTAGTCTTCAACTTGATAAATGCCTATCGCCGCCCTGGCTTACTCCTATCACTAGTCGTTCTTAGCCTAAGCTAGGAATTGACAATGGGAGTTGAGAATTTCCAACCTTTTGTTTCCTTCTTGGTTGCCCTGGTGTGCCCAGGACGTGTGTTCCCAAGCTTGCACTTACTCTTGCTTAGAATGCCCTCAAGTGCTCTTGCTGGACCTGTAAAAGTCCCACGCCACGAGCTTTCCAACAAAACAAGAATCACAGCAAACGGATTTCGTATGAGAAAGTTATGTCAGTTCAGGCTTCAGGGATTAAAACAGGGTTCAAACAGGCCAACAGGGCAACAAGTTTTCCTCGGGTTATTTGCCTATAGCCTCCCTATGCGCTCTAGAGTCCATGATCCATGTCCAAAATTAGCCAAAATCTTCAAATTAAAAAACCCTAAAAAATTGGCCGAAATTGGCTGTCAATCGCGATCGACTGGGCTGTCAATCGCGATGGACAGGTATCAATCGCGATGGATTGGTATCAATCGCGATGGACTGGTGTCAATCGCGATGGACTGGTGTCAATCGCGATGGATTGGTGTCAATCGCGATGGACTGGTGTCAATCGCGATGGACAGGTATCAGTCGCGATGGACTGGTGTCAATCGCGATGGACTGGTGTCAATCGCGATGGACAGGTATCCGTCGCGAGGGACTGGTATCAGTCGCGATGGACTGGTGTCAATCACGATGGACTGGTGTCAGTCGCGATGGACAGGTATCCGTTGCGATGGACTGGTATCAATCGCGATTTTTCTGTCGGTCACAATGGACAGGGGTGTCCGTCGCGATGGACACGTGTCCGTCGGGGTCTGTCAATCGCGATGGACTGGCTGTCCGTTGCGATGGACAGTGTCAATCGCGATTGATGCTATCAATCGCGATGGACTGAAAAAATGCAAATTTTCCAAAAATTTTTGTGGATTTGTGATGTGCAAGGTCTCTAGTCTACTGTGGTGCACTTAATTTTACCAATAGATGAAATTTTCTGTCAATCGCGATGGACAGAAGCTTGTGACACAGAGACAGTTCTGCACATTTCCGTATCTGCGCGACGTGCTGGAGATGATGGGATGGCCAATACCTACAAGCAAACTCAAAAAACATGCAAAAACAGTGCACACAAGATCGCTCTCTCGCTCTCTCTCACAAGTGAAATGAGGGAAATGAAAGGAGGAGGGAGATATAGTAAAAAAACTGAAATTTTTGCGATGATGGAGATGGAGGTGGAAGATGATGAGGATGATGATGGTGATGATGATGATGAAGTAAGGATGAGAAAAGTAAGGAAAAGTAAAGAAATTACCTACAACACCAACGTCACAACTCTGTCTTACCATCACACGCTCGTCCTCAAAGCTCGATCCCCGGCAACGGCGCCAAAATTTGGTGTAGCTCAGTGATGAGTAGCACCTCCTTTAATGTCAATCCGGGAAGACGTGAGGATGGTATGAAGACCTCGGGCAAGTGAAGGCACAAGTGCGTGAGTGAGAAGCACACTAACATGCACACACATACACACACACGTGCACACACAGTAAGACAAAGAGTGAGAAGCAATGGAGTTCTTAGATTACTTTCAAAAAGCTCATACAAGTTCAAAACTATTACAAGCTAACCTCAAAAATGAGCTCTCTAGCTCTATTTATAGTTTTTGACTAGGTTTTGGCCCTGTCCAGACCTAGTGTCTGGCCTAGTTAAAAATTAGGTTCCAGAGCCAATTTGAGGGCTTAAACGGAGTCTAAAAAATATGAAAATTGATATGTAGGTACTTCCAAGGCTCCTCAAGCTCAAGGACTCCTTGGCTTGCACAAAATGGAGCTACAATATGAAATGGTATTTACAATGATTGTTAGTGATAAGAATCACTGTTATAAAGATGTTGATTTGGAAAAATTTGAAGGGCCTATCTGCCAGATTTGCGTCGACTGCTTTGTCTACTTAATCCTTCACCTCACTCTGACTCTCTCCACTGGCTTCCTTGTCTAGTCAGTCCTTGGGTGCCCATACTGCTCTCAACAAGTCCTACACACACATTTCAAGCATTACACACACACAAAAGCTCTTGGAGAAAAAGGAAAGCAACAGGAAAGAGGAAATTCGAAAATCTTCTTCAATTCTCACAATGGCAAAAAGTTCTTTACAAAAGTCACAAAGTGCCTTATATACATGTGCCCTAAAATTGGTCCTTTCACACAAGAGATCGGCACCTTTATTGAATAACTCTAATTTCCTAATATATTACAAGGATTATGTTACAATGATTGGGGCTCATGCATCTAGAGAACTCCTCTAGTGCATTTACATGACTTCAAGGGATTTCCAATGAAATTTGAAGAAGAAAAATTATGCCCATAATTTGAAATTTTTTGGGGCACCTCTTTCGTGTTTCTTTACTCTGCAACACTCTCCCCCTCTTTGTCTCTATCATCCATTGACAACCTTTTGCTTCTTTGTCTGCGGCTTGTTTATAGTTCTTTAGTACATGCAACCAGTGGTCGATTATGCGATTAGGATTGTCAATGAATTCGTTACCTTATCCGATCTAAGTCCTTTGCTTCTGTAATCCCCTTGGTATTCCTTAGATTCATAAATCTAGGTTGCTGTGTTAATTCGAGCTACCACACATGCATCCAGTGGCTAAGAATGTGATATTCTTAGTCACCCTCTTCAACGTTTCAGCCTCTACCCCTTTCGAACTTTTGGTCTTCGGATATTTCTTTGTTCTCACACATCTGACCCTATTGTATTTTTTGGGGCCTGTTTACTTCTTTTTGCCGCACGCATCATTTGGTCAACCTTGCATCGGATTCTATCTTTTGATTGATGCTTCAAAGGTTTTATATTTTAATCTTCTTTCACTCCTTCTAGGACCTGATGGTTTTCTTTAGCCTGTTCATTTCTTTCCAACGCACGCACTTGGTGGATGAGGGGACAATTAGGACCTTCAAATAATTTGTTACTTTATCATATTTGAAGTCCTTTGTGTACAGCCTCCCCTTGAAAGGTCCTGTTGTGATTCTTTGTTTCCACTCTTTGGGACCTTCTTCTTCGGTGTTGCAACGTCATGCATGCCCCTGCGGGGCTTTGGGCAAAGGGTGGTTTTCCTTATTGAGATGTTTTGTTCTTTGATCTTCTTCTTCTTCTTCTCTTTTTACTTGATTCTCCCTCCACACGTCCCTCCTCCTGAACACTGTCATCCCCAACAGGCTTTTTGTGGTGATGTGAGTATGTTTGTATAACTTTCTGCTCTCTATGATTTAGTGAATTGGCTTCACATATCATGAGCTCTTTTCACTAGGCTGACTTCACTCCATCATCCGGTGCCTGCCTATGGTCAGCAAAGAAGCTCAGCTCGTAGGCCACCAGTCTTGTATCTAAGTTCGAAGTCATTTTTACAAAAATTTTCGAATCCATCTCAAAAAAGCCTGTAAAGAAAGCGTCCTCGAAGGTCTGCATATATGGACTCAGGAGGAAAACTAATCTAGAATATATAGCCATAATGGTAAGTCATAAATGAGTGCATCTGCTCCTTGATTGATACCAATAAAGTTCAAAAATGTATATTGTGCATGTTTGAATACCTTCAAAACTGTAAGGAGCATGCTTAATATTTTATTTGTCATCTTGATGGCTAAGTCTAGTACTATTGCATATCTTGATAACCAAAATTCTATTGTTCATACCATATATTCTTCAGTCGGTAAGTAATTGTGCAGCAGGCTTGGTAGTAATGGATAGTTTAGCCATTGATTATTTAGTGTACCCTAGCACTCTGCTTCCCAAAATTGTGTATAGGTTCATCTTCGAGGGAATGGACAAAAAGATGGATTGATCTGTAGCACATATGGTGTCGACTCCTAGTGCACCCATAATGTGGGATTCTTTTCCAAGAACTTCCTTCTCCACACCGGATCTGCTTTGTCAAATTCTTCTTGAGTATAAGAAATGTGTTCATGCTGAATTGCAGATCATGATTAGGTTCCTTGTTTGTAGTTTTCTTGATATAATGTCTATTTTCCTCCTTTAATAATCCATAGGGTACATTGAATGGCTTCAAACTTTTCTCAAAATTCTTACTTTGAATCTTTGCCTCTTTCATTACCTTCACTACCTGATCTTTAAACTACTCTATAAGTTGGGACACCAGTAGCGTCCCCTCGTGATGGCTTAGTTTTGCAACAGCTTGTTTATGTCGGTCAGTGGTCGGCTTTGCTTCTTCCTTGATAGGTGAATGATGCATGGGGGGAGAAAGAGGGCGTACCTCAGTCTCCACAATAGCAGCTTGGGAGCTTGGAACTACTAGTGTCCCCATTGGAACCTGGTGTGCTATTTGAGGTTTTAAATTTTCAATGATTGTGTCCTTTTTCTTGGTTTCACTAGCCGCTTTTGTGAGTGCTTTGTTGTTCTTCAGGAGTTCTTTTCCTATAGCGACGACTTGATTTGCATCTTCATGACATTGTGCAATAATTTGTGCTTCTGCAGTCTTCCACCTTTTCCTGAGCTCATTTTTGTCATACATATACTTCTTTTCCCATTCTTTGCTTAGCATTTGCTCCTGTTTTAGCTGGTTTTCATACTTTGCTATTTGAGCTTCCAATGCCTATGTATTATTAAGCACAATTTCTTGTGTCTCTGCCAGCTGATTGCATAGAATGGAAGTCATCAATTCTTTATTTCTATTTCTAAGGTTATCAGCTTCACCCATGTATACCTTGATTTGCATCTCTAGCAGTTTGCTTCTGGTAATCAATCGTGCCTTTTCTACTTCATCGGCTTCATAGTTACTTTGAAGCTCTTTGAGTTGATCTTGCATTTTTCTGATTTTTGGTAGTGAGTACATTGCACTTTTCCATAGTTTCATTTCAATCTTTTTCCTTGATTGTAAGTGCCTATTGAACTTGTAATACATGTGCAAATAGCTTATCACTTAATGCTTTGAATTGATTGTGTTCCACTAAAGCCTTGTCATAATCGCTATCCGCTTCGATAAGTTGTTGCTGAGTATCCATGGTTGTTTGTATCATTTGCTTTACTATAGGTTTGAGTTGAGCCACATCCACATTCAGCCATGTCTTTGGGACGTTGGGTTCTTCACCCATGAGTACGTCTTTTCCCTTATCCACGTGTATCGTTTCATTATGTGGTTGTCTAATTTGAAGATGGATCTGACTTTCTTTTTCTTCATGTGTCCTAGGCTTTGTAGCACTTCCTTGAAATGTTACATCGAGTGGAGAAGCTTTTGCTACAATCCTTATGGGTGTAAATGGTTCTTGCTCTTCCACATCTTCCTGATATTTTTCTTCTTTTGGCATCTTCATCATAGCCTCGCCATCCAAGAGGGTCTCTGTAATTTGAATCTTTGTTTCTTCATTCATCTTTAGTGTATGGACATCTCCTTGTGATGATCCTTTGTTTGGTGTCTTGGTGATTGTGTTATCCGGCGCTTTATCCATTTTTGTGCCTTCCACTTCAAGGGAATCCTTTACTAGATTTAACTCATCCCATTTACCATTGTCGTTTGATTCACTTTTGATATCCACATTCATGGGGGATGGTTCACGTTCTTCCTGGACTTCAAAAGATGAACTAGAATTCACCAATCCCAGTTCTCTGTATCTATGGAATTTTGTCAACTCCTTTCCCTACAAAGTTTCTGTATGAGTTTGATGATAGTGGTGCCCTTGTACGAGCAGGTTTACTTGTCCTTCCATAAATTTGTGAGTATCTTCCATGGCTTCCTTTAACTCTTCTTCCATGATGGGCTTGGCCGATTTGATTTTCGTTCTTGGAAGTACATGTATTTTTTTATGAAGGGAGTGCTTCTTCTACTTCAATACTTCTCTTAATCTCTTTGCACCTCTCATTCTGGCTTGAGAGCTTGTTCCTCCCCCATCGGTCATCTTTACTCCCTTCTTCTTTCTTGGAACAGTGGCCGGTTTTGCATACTTTGACATTTCCATTGATGAAGGCATTTCCTTAAGGTACTCTCTAATGCCTAATGCATTTGATAGATCAAAATTGTCAATGCCACACTACCATTCAAGAATTTCTTCTTACCCCATCGCTTCTTGGCTTTGAATAAGCGTTCTTGGACGTAGGGTGTGAGATTCACTTGATTGCCAATTTGTTTGGTGGCATCAGAGAGTAGTTGTATTATAATCTTTTGTGGTGTTGTGTAGCAGTGTCGTCGAAATTTTCTCTCCTCTCTCATTCATGAAGGCCTACAGGAAACACATTCGATGAAGGTGGCCAGAATTCCTTGAGAACTCCAAAATGCATCAAGAATGTCAAAGGGAGTTCACATGCAAACAGGACATTCTATCTATTCAATGGGTGATTTATATTCTAGATATGACCAATTCCAATAAGCAATTGATAATCATGACATAACCACATTGAAAACTCCTTTAGGCTTAGTGCGAATGTGTACTTTACCTCAAGGAGCGACTAATTTTGTGGCTCATATGATGAGTGCTATGAATATGGTTTTACATGATTTTATCCCTCATATAACTATGCCATTCATTGATGATATTCCAATTAAAGGGAGTAAGGAACATGTAAATGACATTACTTTAGATTCATCTAGATATCGTAAATTTTTTATTGATCATATCTCTGATTGTGAAAGAATATTTCAACAATTTGAAGAGGTAGGTCTCACATTTTCCATAGAAAAATCTGTTTTTGGTGTCAACGAGGTTCTTATTGTTGGACATTTATGTGCTCATTATGAACGAAATCCATATCCACAAAAAGTTGATGCCATTAGCAAGATTTCTGAAACATGTAACATGGTGGTACGCATATTTCTTGGTGCTTGCATCTTTTATGTTATTTAGATCCCACACTTTGCTCATGTTGCTGATTGTCTATATGACTTGTTGAGGAAGAAACAAAAATTTATTTGGACTGACAAACTCACTCAAGCTATGCATAAATTGAAGAAATTATTGCTTGAAGCTCCCATCCTTAAGCATGTAGACTATTCTGCTGACAAACCTATTATATTGACTGTTGATACTAGTCCTATTAGTATAGGTTGGGTCATAAGTCAAGATGATAGTGAAGGGAATAGATATGCAATTAGGTTTGATGCCAAATTTTTACATGAAACACAAAGAAAATATCCATAGATCAAATGAGAACTATGGGGTATGGTAATAGCTTTGAAAATAGACAAAGAATATTTCATTGGTGCAAATTTCAAAGTTGAGACTAATTGTTTGCCTCTCATTGGAATGATAGCCAATTGTTCATCTCCTGATATAGCCATGCTCAGATGGATCTCATATATTAAGTTCATAAATCCTGAGTTAGTTCATATTTCAGGTAAGTCAAACTCAGTTGCTGATATGTTATCGAGAGCTAGGTTTGATGATGAATTTGAAAGTGATCTAATAAAGAATGTGAACTTAGTTGACTATGTTCCACATATATACGAGTATGAGAAATTTCATGAGTCTGAGTACGAAAATGAATGGAGAGACATAGGAAAGTATCTGAGTACACTTCAACTATTACCTAGCTGGACTATGAATAGATTCCGTAACATTAGGAAACGAGCTTATAATTTTTTCTTTGGAGACATGCTAAGGGTAAGGTTAAGAATCCACAACGAGTCCTAGGAAAATGAGGTCTTCAGTTGCAAGTAATGAAGGAAATTCATGAGACATTATGGGCATGTCATAAAGGATTTTTTGGAACATATGAAAAAATTAGAAGTACCTATTATGGGCCTAGGATGTATGTTGACATTAGTAGCTATGTTTCTACATGTTCTACTTGTCAACTTCATTCATCATTCAAGCATAGAGATCCATTTCATCCTACTTATCCACCTTGTGTTCACTACAAATGGGTAGTGGATCTTGTAACTATGCCTAAAGGTATTGACAAAATGTGTTACATTGTACTTGCAAGAGAAGACTTAACTAATCATGTAGAGGGACGTGCACTACGATCTAAGAGCACTTACAATGTTTGCAAAATCTTGCTTGAAGATGTCATAAGTTGCTTTGGTTACATAGAGAAAGTAGTTGCCGATCGTGGAGAGTTAAATGTGAGAGAAGCTAAAGAGTTCTTTGAACATCAAGGTATTCGTTTGTGTCTCACTACTACATATAATCCAGAGGCCAATGGTAAAATAGAGAGAGGGCATCCAGATATTGTGAAAGCCATATCTAAAGCATGTAACAGTGACATCAAACAATGGCCTAGATTCTTACCTTTTGCACTTTGGGCAGATAGAATGATTTACACACATACTACTGGGTATATGCATGTTGAACTCATGTGCGCCATTGTTTCCAATTTAGTCTCATATTTTTACATGGTCAAATTTGCCTTGGTCTGAAAACATGTCTACTGATGATTTTTTGAGTTTGCGCATTAAACAATTAGAACAAGGTAAATTAAGACTTGATGATGCCATTGAAAAATTAAGAGAATCTAGAATGAAGAACAAGCATTATTTTGATAAAACTCATCGATTGTGTCCTAAGCCAATTGAAGTAGGAGATTGGGTGCTCATTTATGTACATTGGACTCTCAACATGATGCATGCAAAAAGCTCGCTCAACGGTGGTTTGGGCCATACATTGTATCAAAACTCAACAACAATGGTATGTATGCTCTTTGTGAATTAAATGGTGTTGCACTAAAAACTTTGATTGCAGGTAAAAGGATAAAGCTCTTCATGAGACATGATAATGACGAGTACATTTTGGATGAGGACATTGAAGAAGATGACAACAATGAGGCCGATTCATAAACAAGAGTATCCATGTTATAAAAATAAAAATTAAAAAAAAAAAAGAAAAAAAATAAAAAACATATAAAAATATCATTAATTTTTCAAGTTCATGTTGCTTTGTTTTTTTTCAAGTTCATTCTACTTTTTTTCTATTCTTGTTTCATGCATGTCTGTTTTCAGTCTTTGCATTGCATTGCATATCCACATCACCTGAGTCAAAAAGGTCAAATGATGATTTCTCTACTTGTGTAGAATTGTATCTTAAGTAGTAATCTATCTACTAAGAAATTGATTATAATCTAGGATTGTGGAAAGATAGAGCATGTAGATTTGGAGGTTTATTTTGGTGACATGACTTTCATATATAAACATGCATATGTATCATGTATCGAAAGCATAATTGTTGATATCCTAGCTCCTGCTACTGCATGTTTCTACATCCTTATTCCATCTCACAACACTTGTATCGGAGTTTAAACGACTGTTCTCCGTCATCAAAAATGGTTGTACCTTGTATCGGGGTTTATTTTTTCCCCATCATCAAAAAAAGGGGGAAATTAAGGAGGCATATTAGAATAAATCACGGGCTATATAGGCAGATTTATGCATTAGTGGAAGTTTAGTTAGATTTCCTTGCATGTTATTAGAGAAAGAGCATATTCATATTTATGTAGGAAAGAGGTTGATCTAAAATAAGCTGAAGATGAAAGATGTCTCTTGAAAATCCTAAATCTTTGTTTATAATCATATTTAAGGTAGATTGCTTTATGAAAAAGGTACAAATTTTTCTTCAAGATGAGAGGAACTAATGCTTAAAACGACTCAATACATCCACTTCCACTTCATTTTTTTTTGTTTGTTTTCTTTCTTTGCATGTTGTCATTGTTGCCTATTCATTTGATTATATGTTTGTTCATGCATATTCATGCTATTTGTTTCAATTCTTTCTTTCATGCAAATTTTGCTTCATGTCATATTGCCTACTCATTCATGCATATGATCAATTTTTTCTTCCATGTTTCTTATGTTGCCTATAAAACAACTTGATGCCTGGAACATTTTGTTTTTCAAAAAGACTAGAGTGGCGCTTTCGGAGGAATCACACAGGTTTAGAAGGGGGCGAATGTCATCGAGATTTTCTCTCCTCTCTCATTCATGAAGGCCTACAGGAAACACATTCGGTGAAGGTGGCCAGAATTCCATGAGAACTCCAGGATGCATCAAGGATGTCAAAGGGAGTTCACATGCAAACTTTGGAAGAAATCAAGCAAATCCTGGGTAGCGGTCAAAGCTAGTCAAACTTTGGAAATTAGGGCAAAAATTTCAATCTCTCCAAATCACATGAAAATTCATATAATTGTAAAGCCTATCAAAGCCAGTCTATAGCTCGAATTTCACATGAAAATGGATTTTCTAGCACATTGATATGCCATGTGCATTTTGTAAAAAATGTAATTTTTCCACTTAGACCCTACAAAATCTTGTACTGGCGTTAGCCATATGGTTTGGCATGTATAAAGGCCATATGTGGCTACATATTTGTACAAAGTTTCAAGGCTATCAGAGCTTCCTAGACACCTTAATGCCACCTTGCAAGCTTCCAAATGTAGTCAAACTTGTACAAGGGAGATTCAGATGGGAGTTTTTTCTGCATATTCCTAAAGCAGACCTTTCAAAACATAGCCCTAAAAATTTTGATCTTCATCAAAGGATATTTGAAGGGTCAAAGAGCCAAAATCTAGTTTTCAAGGTCACCGTTGTTTCCTAGAATACAAAAATTGAAGGCTTGAAGGGTTGCCACATGGCAAACAATGATTGAACCATGTTGTATGGTCAAGATGAGCTCATATTCAAGGGTGGAGATGCACTACAGCATAAAGCAAGGAGTATCCACGAGTTTTTTCATCGGATAAGTCTTTTTTGATGATCAAAGATCAATAATGCAGAGTTTGTCCAAAAATAGTCGCTTATCTTATCCAAATTGATGTCACCACTGATCCAACGGTCCTGAACAGCCCCACATCCAATGGTGGAGAATGAAGGTGCCTATTTTCCTCCCCTTTTCCCTAGATATCATATAAAGAACCAATCCTAACCATCCATTTGATAAATCCAATGGTTGTAATCAAAAGAAGCTGATCTTATGGTTGAGAGATGATTTCTCTAGATCCAAGGGCCCAAATTCATTCAAAAAACTATATAAACCCCCCTCCAAACTCCTAGAACATCATTGTTAGGCATCCATAGGGCCCTTGCTAGCACATGGTTTCCTTGAGACGAGCACCCTCAATTTAGCGTGTGAGGATTCAAGGTTGGCTAGTAAGAGCATAGTTCCTAGATTCAAATTTTTAGACTTCCTCTCTAGGATAGGCTCATAAACCCAGTTTCTCTTTCTTTGCTCACCCTCAGTGGAGTTTGTGAGTGAGTTAGAGCTAGTTTTATGTGTCCTAGACTTCTTTAGAAACACATTACAATCCTAGAAAGACATAGGGTCAATGAAGAGGAACCTATCCTCTTATGTGTGACATTCGATTGTATTATCATGGTGAGAGGGTCGTGCACTCCACAGTTGACCAATAGAATGCTTAGCTTGACATTTCACAATATTCATGTATATGTTTTTCATAACAATAACTTCTAATTCATGTCTCATGTCTCTTATCTCTTTGTCTCTTATATGTTTTTATATTTCACCTTCTATCTCTTTCTATGTGTGAGAAGGCTCCGCAATATTGCGTTGAACTAGTGAGGATGATCCATTAAGGTTGAGAGAATAATTTTCTATGCATTTTTTACATCATGACCCACATGCATTCATACCACCCACAAAAACCCATGCTTATGAATTGATTTTCAAAAATGTATAAGAAGCTCCATTCGAAGACCATTCTTCCTTTCAAAAGTTGATTCATGTGTGTGGTTTTCTTTTTGTTCTTATCATGCATACATCCACAAGAACCCATGCTTATGAATTGATTTTCGAAAGCGTATAAGAAGCTCCATTCGTGGACCATTATTTCTTTCAAAAGTTGATTCATGTGTGTGGTTTTTTTTTTTGTTCTCATCATGCATACATCCATATGTTCCCCTTTCATAATTAAATCATGACATCTCTCCTCCCCATACCCAACTTCACCTTCACCTTCACATTTTTATCACAAAGACCTTCCAATACTCACTAGCTTCACACACTCTGTGTGTGCCGTGATGAGACCCGATCCGCCTGGTTTGCGATCACCTCCACAATGGTGCATGTTGAGAAAGAAAAAATGTTGATGCATGAGCCTCACCTCCTCTTCAATGTCCACAGCATTGATATCTAGGAATGTGCGGGTCTTTGTTCCATGGCTTTTGTCCTTTAGGTCGGTGTTCCCCTCTTTCTCCCATCCAAATGCTTCTTTAATCAATTCGTGCATGAATTGAATAATCACCCACTCTCCTTTAGAAATTTTGCTTCTGGTACTAAAGGATTATGTAGAGTTGGTTGAAGAGTGTTCATAACCTGAGTACCCCATTGAAAATCCAGCTTATAAATTGGTAGCTCAAGATATTTATGAATTCCTACCTTTCTCAATACATCCATGGTCGATGGTAGTTCATGTAAGACTTTAAAGTCCTGGGAGTCTTGGGATCTTGTATGTGCCCAATCATGCTATCCTGTATGCTAACAATAGCCAATACATTACCTTTTATGCTCCTTGACTCCATTCTTCATATGATCTTAACTAGGCTGCAATCTGATTTCTCTCTCGTAATTGCAGAGCGTTTTCATTCTCTTCTTCGATGTACTTCAAGTAGCCTTTTCCCATTACGAATTTTTTCATTCTCAATCTCCAAGAATGGAAATTATTCTTGTCCAGCTTATCACTCATAAGCTGACTCACTCCATCCGTGTTTCCATTTCTACAGCAATTCACAACACTACAAAAATACTACAAGCAGTGGAAATTCAAGTACTTCTTCTTGAATGGTTGCCTCAGAATCTTCGGAAGCCATCTACACTTGTAATAAAGGAAAGAATCGAGAAGAAACCAATTCATGTGTTTATGTGTGGTTCAATGACATGTCATTTCTTTTTGTTGCTCCGTTCCTCTTTGCATAAGTGAGTAATGTCTCTTACCATACATTTTTTAAGTCTTAATCCTGAAAGAAAACAAGAGATTAGCCAAAGCATTTATTTATTTACAATGTATGGTCATTCCTATGAAAGTAGAAGCTAAGTCCTATTCCAATTGTGGAAATGAGCACCATTACTTTTGTTGAAGAGCCGATGTGCGAAATGCATGGCCTTGTAATGTGGCCCTTTCGTGCGTACTCTAGATGTAATGAATTCTTCATGAGTGTGAGTAGAATCTTGCTGAGTCTGTTCTTCAACTCATTGTAGCTTTTTAGGTCTCCATATCCATTGGTAGTTCATGCTTGTGGCATTCGCTTTTGTCGAGCTCCTCGTTCTGTGGTCCTTAGCTCCTTCCTGTTTGTGATCTGAGTTTTATATGTCGTGGTCCTTTTGTATTCTTGGTGAGTCTTTATAGGCTGCTTTGCTTCATGTTGTAGGTATGATATCTCATTGAGCTTTCTTCTTTCTTGATTTGTAGCTTGTCGGACTCTCTTCGGGATCCATATTCATTGCTGTAACTTTTGGGCTTCTAGTAATGACTTCGGAAGCATACATGAAGAAGTCTTGGTTTATCAGATTGCAATTGAGAATAGTAGTTGTTTC
Organism: Ceratopteris richardii; assembly: GCA_020310875.1. NCBI lineage: Eukaryota > Viridiplantae > Streptophyta > Polypodiopsida > Polypodiales > Pteridaceae > Ceratopteris > Ceratopteris richardii. Next base: position 32,958,568 of record CM035415.1, read on the forward strand.
TTCGTGTTTCTACTCGATGGCTGATCTGCTTCTACGTGGTGTTGACTTATTGGGTCACTCAATCTTTACGTACCCATTGTAAACGATTATTGCATGGATGTGAAGTTCAGATAGTCGACATCCATGTAGGTTGTCCTCTTGTAGGGTGGATAGGTTGAGAAGTAATGTCCTCACAATCTGTCTTAGTCTCATTTCTCAAGGGCGAGGTGGTCACACAATCAAGCAACACTTCCCTATTTGCAGGCAATTCTAGGTTAAGGTATTCTTGGGATATTATCTTGATTGATTCATTTTCCTTTTCCTCCTTTAGGTTCTCTTCCTTAGGTTGGATGACCTTATGGGTTTGTGACAATCTTTCTTCCAAGAAACTGAAGACTTTCTTATGTCCTATTTTGGTTGAGATGTATCCTTGTGCTAGATGTATGCTCACTCTTCCTCACTTGAAAAGCTGTTTTCCTCTGAGAGCATAGTCCTTGCTTTGTTCTGTGAGTGCACGTTTCCTTGCTAGAGTGGCTCCTTCTGGGTACTCATGGGTCTTCAAGAACTTTATCAGAAGCATGCTCCATCTTGGTGCCACTGTGGAATAGCATAGAGTAGAGCTCTCTTCTGGATTTCGTTCGTGACAAGTTGGGAAGGTTGATACATAGTTATGTGTATCCCTCTGCATGGTTGGCCAATATATGCCTAATCTTTTCAGAATTTGCCATGTTCCATTCAGATTTAAATGATTTTTCCATTGATTTACATGTGCCTTTTGAAGCCACATTTCTTGTTCCTCTTCTTCTACGCATCTCATGAGTAATCCACTTGAATCTTGGTGATACAAACTTCTAGCAATGATATGAAGGTTTTTAGTCTTCCATAAGTCTTGGTTTCTGTTTGGTGAGATCCCACGTTTAGGTCCATATGTGAGTATTGGGATCAACTTTTCTGCCCATTGGGGACATACTTCAAGATTAAACAGGTAAGTGTCTGGCAAATCATCAGGTACTCCTGTGGGGGGCTCTCCATGTGTCATTCTTGACAAGTGATCTGCTCTAATGTGCATATTCCCTTTTTGGACTACTATTTCAAAATCAAATTCCATCAACAATAGAAACCATCGTACTAGTCGTCCTGTATTACAAGGCTTATTGAGTAAGTACAGTAGATCTTGATGATCGATGAAGAATTTGAATTTGTTTGCCAACAGGTAGTGTCAAAACTTCTTTACTGCATACACCATCCCTAAGCCCTCTCTCTCAGTCATGGTATAATTGCGCTCCGCTTGATTCAATTGTCTACTGGCATAGGCTATAGGGTGGTCTAACTTCCCTGTGTCTGCGGGTTGAGCTAAGATGCAACCAATGGCAAACTTGGAAGCATCTACATGAATGTGAAATGGTTTGTTCCAATTTGGTACTCGAAGGATTGGTGCTAAACTCAATCGACTCTTTAATTCGTTAAAGGCTCTTTCACATTCTTCTGTCCAATTAAACTGAGACAATAATGCATAAAGAGGTCTAGCAATTATGGCATATATGTGTATAAATCTTCGGTAGTACCCGCAATGTCCCATAAATGCTTGCACTTCTTTCGCATTCTTTGGTCTCGACAAATCCAGAATTACTTTGATTTTGTCTTCATCTGTGGAAATTCCATTTTTAGAGACAATGTGTCCTAATATCTTTCCTTGTTGAACCATGAAGACACACTTTTTTGGATTGAGGCATACTCTATATTGTCGACATTTGGCAAAAATCTTTCCTAGTTCAGGGATATGTTCTGATCGTATAGCTGAATAAGTGCATAAATTGTCAATGTATACCTCCATGCTTTTCCTCAAGAACTCCTTGAATACATGACACATCAATCTTTGGAAAGTGGTTGGGGCATTGGTTAGACCAAAAGGCATAACCCTAAAAGCGTATACTCCTCATTCAGTTGCAAAGGCTATTTTATGTTGGTCCTCTGGAGCAATTGCTACCTGATTATACCCTGAAAAGCCGTCCAAGAAACTATAAACTTCCTTTCCTGCCACTCTTTCCAAAAGATGATCCGTGATGGGTAATGGGTAACTATCTCTTATGGTGGCAGCATTTACTTTTTTCAAACTAATGCACACCCCTAATTTGCCATTCTTTTTCGACACGACCGCCAAAGGTGATACCCATTACGTGTGTTCAATCTCATAAATGAACCCAGCATTTAACAACTTATCTATCTCTTCCTTGATTTTTGCTGAGTAAACATCGTTATACGTGTGTCTTTGTTTGGAAGGTTTAGCTTCAGATGTCATAGAGATTCTATGGGCACAAATAGAAGGATCCACTCCTTTCAAAGCCTTATATCTCCAAGCAAAGACATCCCTATATTCTCTTATGAGTCGTATTAACTCTTGCTCTTCTTCCATTGAGATGTCTTGTCCTATAAAAGTACATCGTTCTTCTCCTTCCTCTAATGTTACAACTATTTTCTTGGTTTGTTCTTTGTTTTCATATGCTATTCTTGGCCGTGCTTCTTGTTTTGGCATTTGAATAGCAATTTTCCTCTCTTCTACTTCGTATTTTTTGAAGTGAGCGGGCACTTCAAATTGATCTTGAGGCTTGTTTTCTCCATCGTCTTTTTCTTTATCTAATCCAAGCTCTTCTTCCTGTGTCATTTCTTGATTTAATTCATTGGCGATGACACTTACTCTTTGATTTCCACTTTCTGTTTCCATTTGCTCTTGCTCCATTTCAATGCTCTCATAATCCTCCTTCCATTCTTTTTCGATTACTTCTCCTTCTTCAGCCTCTTGAAGAACTACCACGTATAGACTAATGTCATATCCTTCATTGTCAATGCATTCATTCATCGTTATCACTTCTTCATTTACACATACATCGAGAGTGGCTAAATCTCCATCCAACCATGAGGTTCGAATTCTTCATCCAGGAATATTTGAGGCATGTAAGCTGGATCTTGTACAGACCTAGCAATTCCTTGCCTTTGCTGCCATCCTATCTTTCTCTCCTCTTCCTTTTTCACGGTTTGGCATATCCATAGATGAGTGTCCTCATTCATCCATGATTGGTCACTTGAACCTATACTGTCAATTGACTGCTCATCCTCCTCCCTATGAATTTGATTCCATTGCAAGGGGGGAACATCTTGATATGTGTATGTGTGGAGATTTATTCTGGTTGTAGTTCCTTCATGTTGTAAGTATACATCATCTTTTCCCCAATCTTGCACTACCTTCAGCTGTCTCATGAAGGGTCTTCCAAGTATCATCTCATAATTGCTAGCCCTTTCAAATTGACATATTGCTAAGGTGTGCTCGAATTCAACTCTGCAGGTAGTAAAAGTTACTCTTTCCAATAATCCCAAGCGTCGTTCCGTGTGTCCATCTGCCATTTGTATCTTCATGCGAGTTGGTCTTAACGCTCGCTTTCCCCATTTCTCCCATATTTCTTTAGTTGCAATTCCTACTCCAGCTCCAGAATCTAAGATAGCTTTAGTGGTTTAACCCCTATAAGTAATTGGAAGGCATGTGTCTCCTTCATCTCCCTCGCTGAAATCTCCAACTTTATCGATTGGGATTTTGACTGTTGTCACTTCATCAAGCATCACCTTCTCTTTTGACTTGGTCTCCCATTGACTGGTTAGCTTCTCCTTCAAATGTGGTTTTATCTTTAAAAGTTCTTCCAATGTCAGGGTACAAGGTATTTTGACCTTTCTAAGATGTTGTATGATGTCCGATGTTTGGATTGATGGGTTCTGCTCTTTTTTCCTTATTGAGGGAATGTAGTATAATTCGGAATTATGTTCGTACTCCTTGGTATAATTTGGCAAAACCTTCATACTGTCATTCTCCTTGTCGCTCTTGTCAAATTGTACTAATTCTTTCGAGTTCAGCTCCGGCATTGAGTGTTCCAATTCACCTTCTGCTTCTAGCTCCTCAAAGGGTGGTTCAATTCCTCCCACTTTCTTCCATCTGTCTTCTTGGACTCTTGCCCACAAGTCTTTAGGCCATTCCCCATCTACTTCGGGGACAACGGATCCTTCTCTTTTATCCTTGCAGTAATTTCCATCACCTGTCTCACCTTCTTTTCCTTTCTCGGGATCATTAGGGATGACACACTCTTGGAATTCCTTTTCGGGAATTCGTGAGTTGGGTAGTCAAAGAACAGGTTTTCTAGGGTCTGTTGAGGTACTTCAATTAATTTTTTGCATATCTCCAACCTTTCTTTCTCTAAGTCACCTCTAGGATATTCTTTTTCATGTTGTTCAATGGTCGGTCCTGCTCTTATTCGTGCCTGGTACGCCTGAATCCACATGGCTAACTCTTCTGGCATGGGGTCTGCCAAAATTGATCCTACCTCTTCTTTTTTATCCTTTCCTTCCTGATTTTCTCCCTCCCGTTTCTGTTTTTCTTCTTGTCCTTGTTCATTCTTTTCATTCTCCTTCTTTTGTTGTAATTTCTTTTCCTTTATCCTGTCTCTACGGTTCTTCCATCTTTGTGTTCGTTTACTTGTGATGCTTTTCCCAAGCTCTTCCGAGTCTTCAACTATTTGGGTTTTATGTATATTCATTTCTCTGTCGCCTTGATCATTCTCTCCAGTTTTTCCTGGTGTCTCTCTAGCTTTTGCCCTTGTTATTGCTTTCAATGGTATAGTTTACTCCTTATCGCTCCCTGACGACTCTATCACTTCGATCACATTGATCTGCATGTTCGAGTTAACTTTGTTGGGGTTCTTGGGGCAATCTCTGAAAAGGTGTTCTTTACCACAATCACTACAGTATCCTTCCCAGACTCATTGTGGTGGTGGTCGGTTTGGTAATGTACATTCTCTGATAAAATGATCACCTCCGCATCTATAACATGGTCCTCTAGGTACAAGTAGTCTGTTCATAGGTCGGGGGGTATGGATGTTGTAGGAGCTGTGTACATTAATGACACATAGTCCTGCTCATATTCGTAAGAACTATTGGGTCCTTCCATACCATAGGCATATGGCTCGTACATTTGTTCATATTCAATTATAGTGCCCTCATATGCAGAATAATCTCCTTGACTATGGTCATAAGATGGGTCATATGGTTCATTACCAACCACAGGCGTGGCGGGGACTATTGCTCTCTCATGGTTCTCTTCCTGTCGAGCTATTTTCACTGGGACAACATTTTGAGGGTGGGGTGGTTGTTGTCCTAACACCGGTTGTGGTTGAGTGTAACCTTGATAAGCATAAGGTAGTGGTACTGGTGGCTACTGCTGATATATAGGATATCTGAAGGCTTCCCCTCCTAGATCTCTCTGAGGGTATCCATAAGGTCTTACTGGTGGTTGTACTGGCCTTGACGGTCTATTGTAAGGACAATCTTTTGTGCTGTGATTTGTGTATTTTTGCTCTATGTTGCAATATTGTAGAGGGCCCAGAACGGGTGGTCTACTGTAAGCATAAGTAGGTGGTGGGACTACTCCCCTAGTGCACAAATGAGAAGGATGATCACCTCCGCAATGCACACATCTTCTAAGCATGGGTACTCTCATTGGGTTGTTGGGGTAGTTCCTCTGTCCTTGAACATTTAGTTTCTTTGCTACTAAGTCGGCTATTTCCTCTACATTGTTCTTTGAGTTTGATGTGCTGCTGGCGGAATCTTCACTTTTTACGCTACCTTGAGGTATCTTCAGGTCTTCTGCCAGATTGTCCTCTAGGTCTATACATTCTTTCATACATTCTTGCAATGTTTGAACTCTTTTCACATATACTAGAGATCTTAATGATCCATTCACTAATCGTTCCAAAAACAATGACACCATTTTGTTTTGAGTGGGTCTCTCTTCTACTGGACATCTATCCACATACTGCTTGAATCTTCTTGCTGCCAATCTCACTGATCCCGTAGGAGCTTGCTTAACATTATGGATCAATGAGGAAGAGTTGTTTTTAATCCTAGATTTGGTGAATTCTTCAATCAATTCTTGATAGACTTGTTCTATGTTTTGAAAATTATAAGGATCTAATAGTTGGAACCACGCTAAAGCTGTGTCTGTCAAAGTTACACCAAAGGATTCAAATTGGATCAAGAAATATTCCACTTGTTCGGCTCTGATTACTTGCTTGAATTCAACTATATGATTGTAAGGTTCACTAGAGCCATCGTAATGGTTTCTCATGCATTTAGCAATTTGAATTGGTCTTAGTCTTCTTCTCACTTCAGCTGGTCTAGGCATCACAGGGAAAACTGCTCTTCCTATGGGTATACCAGGTCCTCTTACTATAGGTGGTCTATCTGGTACTGGGATTCTATTCCTTGGTTCAACAGGTGGTTGAGGCCGATAGTTAGGGTTATTGGCCGGCATAACAAACTGCACATGTGGTCTGACAGGTATATGCATTTGTTGTGTTTGTCCAGAATGCTGGTATGAATTATCTTGAAAAGTTCCATGGGGGTTTTGTGAAGTTGTTGCTTGATCTCTAGGAGGGAATACTCGAATGTTCTGATATTTCAACCCTGCTCTTTCTTACTTGGTTAGAGGCCAGTACCTCCTTTGGTTTTTGTCCAAATTTGTGAGAATGGTGGGGAGTTCAGGATCTTGTAACTCATAGATAATGACTGGGTTAGTAGCCACTTCCCATAATGAAGAGTGGGCTTTGAGGAGATGCTCCATTCCATTGATCAAATACACATCCATTAGAGAATCATCTTGGGGAACTAGGTCTCCTCTCCAAACCCTAACAACAGTGGATCTCCCTCTAGGGGTGGTCACTTGCTCTTCATGTCCCTCTTCATTAAGGTTATTAGCATTACCTTCTTCCCCTTGTTCATTGATGCTTTCATGGTGTTCCGTAACAACATACTAAATCTCTCTTTTGTCCATATAAAAACCTCTTGCATACTTAACTGCTGGCCTAGGTACTTTGTAAGCATCTGTAGCTTTCTTTAGTCTGGCCACTGATCGGTTTAGACCATCTAGGTAGATAGGTATCCCATGTTGGTTAGTGTTCACATATTCCAAAGATGTCCGATATTCACCCTCAATAATTGACATCATGCCAATTATTGGCACAGAACTCTGCATATCCTCAGAAGCCATGGGAGTTTCTTCTTCAGGCTCACTCGAGGTTTCAGAGTAGTGTGAACGGTTACTTTTTTCGGCTACACTTCCTACAGAAGAAATCACACTTCTTTGGCTTTGTAGGGTTCTCCCCGACCTTAGGTTCATTCACTTAAGAATTCTCTTCTCGTTTCAACCACTCCTAGCTTCCAATGCTCCTTGCTGTTGTCCCAATTTATGGAATTACTTGATTGGATGAGAAGCTCCCCCTGATTCCACGATACACGATATTCAACCCCAAAAGAGTATGTCACGATACTGGATATCTGACACACTAGAAAGATAACACGATACTCGATATTTGACAGACTGGGCCTACTACGATACTCAATATTTGACAGGTTGGGCCTATCACGATACGCGATATTTGAGCAAGATGATACACGATATTTATGGGTGACGATACACGATACCTTAGCCACACGATACATGATATTCGACCACTTGAGAGATCACGATACACAGTACTTGAGGAAACACAATACACGATATCTCTCCAATATCGCAAGCCAATCACTATACTCGATAATCGATAGTCCACAAGGAGATTCTGCATGATACTCGATACTAGACAAATATCGTTTTCTGCACGATACTCGATAGTTCACAAGTATCACGAGAAATTTCCAACGATACTCGATATCCACCAAGTATCGTGAAAAGTTGCCTTCACGATACACGATATGGTGCAGGTATCGCTATCAGATTTTTGCGATACATGATACACGATATCTGACCAGTATCGTGAGAATCTCTCACGATACACGATATTCGACGACTTGCAAGTATCGTGATACTCGACCACAGGAGTTCACGATACCCAGGTATCACGATACCTCAACCGCGGGAGAACACGATACTTGACACTTTTTCAATTTTTTAGCTCGAGTTTTTGGATTTTAAATGCATACACATGTTCCTAAAGTGCATCTACCCTCTCCCCTCACTTTGAATGTCAAAAATGAACTTTCTTCACCCTGGGATGACCTTCATGATACTTACCGTAGATCGTTTTACTAGAGTACTTGATCTCACTAGAACTTATGAGTAAGAGGTGAGTCTGATTACCTTGGAAGCTACTCTTCACTCCTCTACAACCCTTTCTAGCTTTGAGTAACTTCACAAATCTGCTCACGATCACGATATTTTCTCTCTAGCTCTCACGATACTTGCTTTGAAAACAAGTGACTTGAACAAGATAATTTTTTGGCTTTTATACTTTTGGAAGCTCTTCCTAACTAAAAAGGCTAATACACACAAAGGTTGAATACTACTCTCACTTCCTAACCTACTTCCCTACTCTACTTACTCCACTCACTTCCCTAGACTATCAACTCACTACACACACTACAAGAGCGAGAAGTAGTAAGTGCGGATGAGTGTGACTTACCAAAGAAGAGAAATTCACAACTCCTCTACTCGCTTCAATGCCACGAGCTACTTACCATCACACGAATGCCTCGGTTTGATTCTACTCCCCGGCAACGGCACCAAAAACGTGTGTACCTAAGTACTAACCTAGGAACTTGTGGAGAAAGAGACTATACCTCAATCCCCCTCAAGTGCATATAGTGGGGATTCACGCTTTATTTATCAGTCCAAGGAGTATCAAAACCGAGCCGAGTGTATGAAGACATGCATTCAAGTGATGATCAATGCAAACGAGCTTCCCAAAGAGTGCAAACAAGGTTAAGACTATTCCAAACAAGCTTCCATTGTCAGTTATGGTGTCGCGATACTTGGAGCAGCAGCCAATAGTAAATTGAGCTTTTCTCTCAGCTTCGAACTCTGAATATAGCGAATAGCATACGCGTTTCGAAGCTCTCATGAAGATGCATCCAATGGTGGTATTTTCACTCAATTTTGACACTTTTGCTTCAAGTTATGAGCAAAATACTGAGTCACGGGAATGACCTTCCTACACTTCACCACTTCCTACACTTCACACACACCTTGACAACAGCAAACAAACACTTTGGGATAGACAACACTTTCTAACACTCTTTTCAAACAACACACAAGCACACAAGCTCACAAAGAAGATGATAGAGAGAGGAGAAGACACAAATTCAAAATTCTCTGCTCTTGATTCTCACAATGGCAAAAAGTCTTTACAAAGAGTCACAAAGTGTTTGTTTGCTGTTGTCAAGGTCCTTTCACTTTACAAAGAGTCACCTTGCTGTTTTTTGGGATAGACACTAAAAATGGTCCTTTCACACAAGAGACCGGCACTTTATTCACTAAAAGGGTTAATTTCCTACTAAGTTACATGGGTAAGCTACTAATCTCCAAGGGTATGCATCTAGAGGACTCCTCTAGTGCATTTACAACGGAAAATATGTTACAAGATGGTTATGATACAAAAATAAAGTGTCCAAATCGGAAAAATTTCGGGGCCCATCTTTTTCTCTGCCTTTTGCTCTTCTTAGCTCTGTAACACTCTTCCCATCTTCGTCTCTATCGTCCCTTGACAGGCTTTACTTCTTGTCTGTCACTTGTTTTTCGCATGCATCTCTTGGTTCGTTTTGCCTCTTTCTCAGATTGGCATTACGTTTTAATGGCCTTGTTCTTGATTCTTCTTTTATGCATTCGTTTTGCCTGTTCTTTTCTTTGAATCGCCCGCAACCCGTGGAGATGGATTACTTGAGATTTGTAGTTTAGTTCGCCAATAACCTCTTTAATTTTAGGTTGCTGTGTTAAGTCAGGCTGCCATGCACGCCACCAGTGGAAGGTATGAGGATGTGGTCCTTCAGCCTTCGATCTGGACCTTCCAAAGACCCAGATGTTGAAGGACCTTCTTGTGGTTCTAGAACCGTCGGATATCTTCTTGCACTTCTATAAGGATACTTCCTGGCCCTGGTTCCTCCTTCCCTCCTACGTGCTTTTTCTTGATGTGTGCCCTTGCGGGGCTGTGTGCAGAGATGGGTGTTGCACCCCTACGGGGCTTCTTGCAGAGATCTATCTTCAAATATGATCTTTTAGTGAAGCTTCTTCCTTTGTCTTCTTCTTATCTTCTTTTTTCTTGATTCTCCCTCAACACTGATGAAGTGACCACAGTCAAAATTCCACTCGATAAGGTTGGAGATTTCAGCGAGGGAGATGAAGGAAACACATGCCTTCTAATTACTTATAGGGGTTACACCACTAAAGCTATCTTAGATTCTGGCACTGGAGTAGGAATCACAACTAAAGAAATATGGGAGAAATGGGGGAAACCAGCTTTAAGACCAACACGCATGAAAATACAAATGGCAGATGGACACACTAAGCGACCCTTGGGATTATTGGAAAGAGTAATTTTTACCACTTGTGGAGTTGAATTCGAGCACACCTTAGCGATCTGTCAATTTGAAAGGGCTAGCAATTATGAGATGATACTGGGAAGACCCTTCATGAGACAGCTGAAGGTAGTGCAAGATTGGGGAAAAGATGCGGTATACTTACAGCACGAAGGAACCATGACCATAATAAATCTCCACACATACACGTATCAAGATGTTCCCCCCTTGCAATGGAATCCGATTCATAAGAGGAGGACGAGCAGTCAATTCACAGTATAGGTTCAGGTGACCAATCATGGATGAATGAAGACACTCATCTATGGATATGCCAGACCGCAAAAAAGAAGAGGAAAGAAAGAAAGGATGGCAACAAAGGCAAGGAGTCGCTAGGTCTATACAAGATCCAACTTACATGCCTCAAATATTCCTAGACAAAGAATTCGTACCTCATGGGTGGATGGAGATTTCAGCCACTCTTGATGTGTGTGTAAACGAAGAAGTGATAACCATGAATGAATGTATTGACGAAGAAGGATATGATGTAAGCCTATACGTGGTAGTTCTTCAAGAGGCTGAAGAAGGAGAAGTAATTGAAAAAGAATGGAAGGAGGATTATGAGAGCATTGAAATGGAGCAGGAACAAATTGAGTCAAGAAGTGACAATCAAAGAATAAGTGTCATAACTAGTGAATTAAATCAAGAAATGACACAGGAAGAAGAGCTTGGATTAGATAAAAAAAAAGACGATGGAGAAAATAAACCTCAGGATCAATTCGAAGTGCCTGCCCACTTCAAAAAATATGAAGTAGAAGAGAGGAAAATTGCTATCCAAATGCCAAAATGAGAAGCACAACCAGGAATAGCATATTACAACAAAGAACAGACCAAGAAAATAGTGGTAACATTGGAGGAAGGAGAAGAACGATGTACTTTTATAGGACAGGATGTCTCAACGGAAGAAGAACAAGAGTTAATACGACTCATATGAGAAAATAAGGACGTCTTTGCTTGGAGATATAAGGATTTGAAAGGAGTAGATCCCACTATTTGTGCCCATAAAATCCCTATGACATCAGAAGCCAAACCTTCCAAAAAAAGACCATACACTTATAACAACGTTAACCCAACAAAAATTAAGGAAGAGATAGACAAGTTGTTAGATGCTGTTCACATTTATGAGATCGAACACACGGTTCGGTGTCACCTTTGGTGGTCGTACCGAAAAAGAATGGCAAGTTAAGGGTATGCATTAATTTGAAGAAGGTAAATGCTTCCACCATAAGAGATGGTTACCCATTACCCATCACTATTCATCTTTTGGAAAGAGTGGTAGGAAAGGAAGTTTATAGTTTTCTAGACGGCTTTTCAGGGTATAATCAGGTAGCAATTGATCCTGAGGACCAACATAAAACAGCCTTTGCAATTGAATGGGGAGTATACACCTTTAGGGTTATGCCTTTTGGTCTAACCAATGCCCCAAACACTTTCCAAAGATTGATGTGCCATGTATTCAAGGAGTTCTTGAGAAAAAGCATGGAAGTATATGTGGATGATTTATGCACTGATTCAGCTATACGATCAGAACATATCCCTAACTAGGAAAGATTTTTGCCAAATGTCGACAGTATAGAGTATGCCTCAATCCAGAAAAGTGTGTCTTCATGGTTCGACAAGGAAAGATATTAGGACACATTGTCTCTAAAAATGGAATTTCCACAGATGACAAAATCAAAGTGATTTTGGATTTTCCGAGACCAAAGACTGTTAAAGAAGTGCAAGCATTTATGGGACACTGCGGATGCTACCGTAGATTTATACACATGTATGCCATAATTGCTAGACCTCTTTATGCATTATTGTCTCAGTTCAATTGGATAGAAGAATGTGAAAAGGCCTTTAATGAATTAAAGAGTTGATTAAGTTCAGCACCAATCCTTCGATTACCTAATTGGAACAAACCATTTCACATTCACATAGATGCTTCCAAGTTTGCCATTGGTTGCATCTTAGCTCAATCTGCGGATACAAGGAAGTTGGACCACCCTATAGCCTATGCCAGTAGACAATTGAATCAAGCACAGCGCAATTATACCACAACTAAGAGAGAGGCTTTAGGGATGGTGTACACAGTGAAGAAGTTTCAACACTACCTCTTGGCAAACAAATTTAAATTTTTCATTGATCAATAAGGGACGACTAGTACGATGGTTTCTATTGTTGATGGAATTTGATTTTGAAGTAGTAGTCAAGAAAGGGAATACACACATTAGAGCAGATCACTTATCGAGAATGACACATGGAGAACCCCCCACAGGAGTACCGGATGATCTGCCAGACACTTACCTTTTTAATCTCGAAGTATGTCCCAAATGGGCAGAAAAGTTGATCCCTATCCTCACATATGGACCTAAACATGGGATCACACCAAATAGAAGCCAAGACCTATGGAAAACTAAAAACCTCCATATCATTGCTGGAAGTTTATATCACCAAGACTCAAGTGGATTAATCATGAGATGCGTGGAAGAAGAAGAACAAGAAATGTGGCTTCAAAAAGCACATGTAAATCAATGGAAAACTCATTTAAATGCGAACGGAACATGGCAAACATTGAAGAGATTAGGCATATATTGGCCAACCATGCAGAGGGATACACATAACTATGTATCAGCTTGCCCAACTTGTCAAGAATCCAGAAGAGAACTCTACTCTATGCTACTCCACAGTAGCACCAAGATGGAGCAGGCCTCTAGTAAAATTCTTGAAGACCCAAGAGTACCCAGAAGGAGCTACACTAGCAAGGAAACGTGCACTCACAGAACAAAGCAAGGACTATGTTCTTAAAGGAAAATAGCTCTTCAAGCGAGGAAGAGACAATCATTTACGAATGTGCATTCATGAAGATGAGTATCTTGTTGTTTTAGAGATGGCACATACAGGAGCTGCAGGAGGACATTTTTCCGCATATAAAACTACAAAAATGATTCTCTTTGCAGGAATGTGGTGGCAAACTCTACATCAAGATGCAGCCACATATGTTCAACGATGTGATACCTGGCAACGAACAAAATATCCAATTAGAAGAGATGAAATGCCATTGAAACCCATGATGAGTGCCTGAGCCTTTACTAAATGGGGAATAGACTTCATAGGACCTATTAGCCCATCAGCTAAAGGATCCCATGCCGAGTACATAATTGTAGCCACAGACTATTTGACCAAATGGGTTGAAGCCAAAGCAACCAAGAAAAACGATGCAAAGACTACGGCCAAGTTTCTCTTTGAGGACATATTCACTAGATTTGGATTGCCTATAGAAATTGTGAGTGATAGAGGCACACACTTTGTTACACTAAACTATGTTACAAGTGGTAGCAGGGATTTATGCTGTTAAAAGGCGATAGAAGGCATATTTTGATGCTCATATTAAAGACAAAAACCTGAAGGAGAGGATTTAGTTTTGGTTTATACTTTGAAGCAACATGCAAAGAAACTGCAAAAAAGAGGATATGGCCCATCGATCATCAATCGTATATCTACTAGTGGAGCCATCAGCTTAGCAACACTAGATGGGGAAGTATCGCCTAACTATATCAATGGTTGCCGAGTAAAAAAATATTTAGAGCCATTGACAGAAGAGATAATGTCACGACTAATAATGGGTAAAACTAGGTGCAAAGAGGAAGAAAGAATACGAGAAGAAGCTAGACAAGAAGCGCTAGAACGAATCAAGAAATGAAAGGAGTGGATGAGAGAGAGAGATGAGAGATATCGACAAGGAGAGGAACTCATCCCACTGGCTAACTTTAGAGCCACTGAAAACCTAGGACAACAAATAAAACAATCTTATTTGAACTTGGGTGCTGGAACAGAAGAGTACCACTTAGTGGATGCTCTCATAGACACAGGAGCAACCATAAGCTGTTTCAAATTTTCATTGACCTAGAAACTCAAGGAAGAACTACATCCCTCTAAGGCACAGCTGATAGGAATAGGAGGAAAAGTTACTCAATGTATAGGCAAGATTACCTTACCTCTACATCTCGGAAACAACACTATGGAACAAAAACTCGTAGTTTATCAAGGTCACGACTTATTAGAAGAGCTCGTGTTAGGTCAAGATTGGATATATGAATATGAAGTGACTATTCAATTGGCCCTAGGATACATCTCGGCCAAGATAGGACATCGTGAGGTATTCAGCATGTTAGACAAATGACCGATCAAAGTCAAATGTATAGACCCGAGAGATCATTCAAACGAGCAGGATGATGAATTTATGTTCACTCACACTAAGGAAAACCCACCATCGAGTACTTCATGTGAGAATGCACCAAATCTCGCTTTCACACAATCTCCTAGCCCAGTAAATCACCTGATTAGTGCCTTACCCAATAAAAGCCTCAGTGAGGAACCAAGCACAAGAGGGACTAGTCAGCAAGACTATAAAAAACCTGCACTCATTAGAATATACCCCATTCCTTACACTAGAGAGGCTTGGATCAGAAAGGATCAAGTGATAGCATATCATCAACAAAAGAACTACTCTCGACATCAGAAGGATCAACAGAATAAGAATGCAAGTCACGTTGGACACCCACTTCTACAAAGGATTGCTAGAGTATGGATTCCAAAGAAGGTGATAGCCGCACAGATAGCCCAAACGCAAATATGGATTCCCAAGTCATGTGCACAAGTGACCATCATCAAAAAGGCAAGCCAAGACACAAGGAGAATCAGTACAATCTAAAGGCAAAACAACAGAAGATAAACAACTATAGGACAGAGCAGGAACCTCGACACGCAACAAAAATCATTCAAAGATTCAAACGGCAGACGAAGCAAAAGTACAACATGAGAAGCACTACATTCACCAGGAGTGCTGGGAATACAATCGGTCCCAATGGAGTAAAGCAGATTTGGATGCCAAGAGGCAAAACAATCTATACACATCGACCAAATAATTCAGTTTGCACACATCTAGAGTCACAAGAGTCCAAAGTATGCATAATAGGGCCACATTACAAGGCCAAGCATTCGGCACCTTCTTCTTCTACTTCCGAATAGTGAAGCACATTTCCCTCTTGGGAAATAGGAGAGCACTTGTAAAATAATCCAAGGAAAATAACTAATGATTCAATAATTGCTTCGGCTATTAACGAACCTTTCTGTTTTCTTTCAAACACAAGAAAAAAATATCTAAATAAGTATGAAAGAATCCCACGTATTACCTTTGTCACATCCACGGGGAAGGGAGGACACAATTCACTCGGAAAATTGCTAAAGTTATGAAGGATAAGAGAAGGATGGTTCTTAATTTTAGCTTGCCACTGATTACTGGTATGTATTGAGCGCAGATGGCATCCTCTAATTCTGAGGCCATGCAAGAGGAAGAGGCCCTACTTCTTCCCTTGGAATCAATTACGAAGGCAAGAGGTCATTGGTTTCTGGATGATCAACCAGTGTCAGAACTTCTTTTCATGGATATCATCAAGATCATGGATAGAGATCACTACTTTCCTATCATGGATAGAGATCACTACTTTCCTATCATCGATAGAGATCACTACTTTCCTATCATGGATAGAGATCACTACTTTCCTATCATGTCCCAAGATTTCCAGATGATAGTATACGGATTACGGCGCTTGACAGATGCCTGGACAAGAGCTGGCATTGATGAATTCTTACGACTTCCCATATATTTGCTAGATTTTCTGAGATGCACACAAGTGATGAATACACTACAGTCTGCATCAGATAAGCCATCAATCCCAGAAGCAAGAGTGCTCGACAAAGTTGGTACATGGGAAAAAATTAGGTTCACTCATGAGCTAATCAATAGAGCTTTTGGATGGAATCAAGATGGCCTCACCAATGTCAAAGATGAATGTCACGACCCAAAAGAGAACCTTTTTGGAAATCAACAGAACCGATATTCAAGACTCTGTTCGATTGGTACACCAACATTTTTGTTTTCCTAGTATGCATAGATATACAGCACCTCAAAAAATCCTAGTGCAATTGCTTTCACATGCTGTGAGGCAAGTCGGAAATAAAGTAAATATGACTCCATATATTCAAGACCGCCTATTCAAAGCAAAGAAAAAGTGGGGTCAGAAAAAGTTTTTGAATGGAAGTTTGGCATTGACCTTGCTCATTTATGAGGCACTTGAAATGAAGGATTGCTTATGCTTGATGCCAACTTCAACAGAGATCGCAAAATATGCAAATTCAGCAACAGTTCCGAAGAGAAAGAAAACAATCATCTCCATTGAAGAAGTGGGAACCAGTTCAAAGAAACCCATGAGAGCGACTAAATGCATTAGAGAGGAAGAAGCTCAAGAGACACCACAATCAAAGAGGACCCATACATTGCCAAAGATTCCTTTAACACAGCAGCCAATCACAAAAAGAGACCTCTCAGCAGTGCTAGAGGAGACGCACATGTATATGCAGGGGCAAATGAACTCAAATCTTCAAGGCCATCAATACAAACAGGCAAGCCAAGGAAAGAAACAAAAGGATAAAGAACATACACCAGAACAAACTGCCAGATATAACGAACTGGGATTAGAAGATTGGAGCTCTAATGAGAAATCCAGCCCTGAGAAAGACACATTGGACACTGACATAAGAACAGAAACAAACAATGAGGAATGGACCGAGATAAACCAGGTAGAGGTTACACCTGACAATCAATTGTCACAGGCAAAGAACCACGAAGTACCCACTGAACAGGCCCACCTCATTCAATTGAATGATCAGTCAAAAATCAGCATAAAGGAAGCTCCAATCACACATAAAAATGCAGTGCCACCTCTAAAAGAGGAAATACAAACACACATGGACAAAGAAGAAAGTTTCCCACAAAATAAGGAACAGATTGTGATTGAAGTACCTGATGATACGCCACAAGGCAAGATTGACCACAGGAAGGTTGAGCCATGGATACAACTCCATATTCGGCAGCCCCATGATACTACGTTACATGTGGCATAGGGGAAAGATGTTACCACGGGTGAAGAACCTAGCATCCCTACCACATGGTTAAATGTTGATGTTACTCAATTAAAACCCGTCGTCAAGCAGATGATACAAACGGCCATGGATACGCAACAACAAATGATGGAAATGGATGCAGATTACGAGAAGGCCATGCGGGAAAAGAATCAAATTCAAGTAATGAGTGAGCAATTGTCCGCACAACTCATACAGGCCCAACAAGAGGTTTCAGCCAAGGAAACGGAGATAATCGCAATCAAAGAACAATGTAATACATTGATGAAGCAGCATCATCAGCTCCAGACACAACTGATAGATTTACAAAGACAACATGAAGCTAGTGAAGCAGACAAAGAGAGAAGGAAAGCTCGAAGCAATCTGCTCGAAACATAACTAAAAGTATATATGGAGGAAAATGATAACTTACACAGCAGAAATAAAGAACTGATGAAGGCATTACTGTATGACCAACCTATAGAAAAACAAGATACTTCAGCTACTGACCAGAAGGAACTAAGAGATCAGATTGAGAAATATGCAGATCTGCTGAAACAAGAGAAAGCCTGAAAAGAAGAATGGGAATGCAGGTATATTAACGAAACCAATGAGCTCAAGAAACAGTTGAACACTACCAATGCAAAACTTGCAATGAGTTACAGTGGAAAATATGGATCAGATAGCAGAGATTGGTAATGAACTACTTGCTACAAAAGATGCACTTCGGGCAGCTATGCAAGAAGTTAAAGAGAAGACTGAACGCCTTGCACAATTAGAAACTAAAGCAGAACAGAAAGTCTCCATCGGGACACCAGTAGAGCCATGACCAGAGAATCCTACTGATGAGGTAGAGGTACGCCCTCTATCTCCCCCGATCTATAATTCTCCAATAAAAGAGGAGATGGCGGAACCATGTGATGATCATCCCATGCCATATACTGCAGAAATAGGATAGAAGGAACGGGCACTATTGGTGTTCCGATTGACAGAAAATTTTGAAAATGAAGTGGTCAAAGTTATGAAAGAGGCCAAGATAAAAGGAAAAGATCTGGATGCGATAATGAAGCCTTTCAACGTTCCTTATGGACTATTGAAAGAGAAAACAAGGCAATACATAAAGAAGGTCACACAGAAGGATCCAGATGAGCAGCTGTACTTCAAAGATAATACATTCAATTATACTCAAGAGGAATTTGAAGCTGCACAACATGTATGGAGACAAAAATTTTTGGAAAAAAATCCTACCTTGCGAGTGCACTGGCAAGCAGCACTGTATTTATTACAGGTAAATCCTTCATTTTGTCCAACACCATGTCGCAGAGAAGCAAGAGAATTTTTGGATATGCAAAAGAGTAGAGTGATCAATAAATAGTGGCTGAATTATCCGCTACTTCCAAGTCCACCTCATAATTATTTACTGATGGAGGATTACATGGTAAAAACCATTGAATTTTGGCTGCATTGTTATTCAACAGCCCTTGATTTAGCTATCAAGATGACGAATAAAATCCTTAGCATGATACTTACAGTTTTGAAAGTGTTCAAGCACGCGGCTTATACGTTTTTGAATTTTATTTGTATTAATCAAGGCACAATATCCTCATTTTTTATCTGTCTCTTATGCACAGCCGACCAACAATAATGGCATACTATTCTAGGCTTATGTTTTTATTGAGTATATATATGCAAACCTTTGAGGAAGCCTTTTTCACAAGGTTTTTTGAAATTGACTCAGAAATTTTCTTAAAGATGTCGTCCAATTTAAATTCTAGATTAGTGGCATATGAATTAAGCTTCTTCACTGATCACAGACAACCACCACATGACGGTGTGAAAGCAGAACAGTGGAAACAACTTATGATACATGAAGCTAATCTGCTAAATGAGACAGAGCAAAAAGTTTACAGAACATACTCTCGCCGACTTCCAAAGCCTGTCGGGGACAACAGAGTTTAGGAGGGGGCAGTGTTGAGGGAGAATCTAGCAAAAAGAAGAAAAGAAGAAGACAAAGAAAGAAGCTTCACTAAAAAGATTATATCTGAAGATATGTCTCTGCAAGAAGCCCCGCAGGGGCACGCAACACCCATCTCTGCACAAAGCCCCGCAGGGGCACACACCAAGGAACAACACATAGGAGGGAAGGATGGACCAGGGCCAAGACGTATCCATGAAGAAGTGCAAGACAATACTTGGCAGGTAATAATCCTCCCATTGATAGCGTGTGGTGGAAAAGAAAGTAAACAGACTTAAAGCAATACAACAGGGTCAGACATGTGAAGACAAAGACAAATCAAAAGACCAAAAGTTAGAAAGAGGTAGAGGCTGAAAAGTTGAAGAGGGTGAGTAAGAATACCACATTCTTAGCCACTGATGGCGTGCGTGGCAGCCCGACTGAATACAGCAACTAGATTTGTGATGTACGGAATACCAAGGGGCAAACAAAAGCAAAGGACATACCTCGGATAAAATAACAAATTCTCTAACGGTCCTTATCGCTTCTCTGACCACTAGGTGCGTGTATTAAAAAATCCTCGACAAGCTACAGACTAGAAGCAAAGCTTGTCAAGGGACAATAGAGACAAAGAGGGGGAGAGTGTTGTAGAGCTAAGAAGAGCAAAAGACAGAGAAAAAGATGGGCCCCAAAATTTTTCCGATTTGGACACTTCATTTTTGTATCATAGCCATTTTGTAACATATTTTTAGATGTAAATGCACTAGAGGAGTCCTCTAGATGCATACCCTTGGAGATTAGTAGCTTACCCATGTAAATTAGTAGGAAATTAACCTTTTAGTGAATAAAGTGCCGGTCTCTTGTGTGAAAGGACCATTTTTAGGGCACATGTATATAAGTCAATCTGTGACTCTTTGTAAAGACTTTTTGCCATTGTGAGAATCAAGAGCACAACATTTCGAATTTGTGTCTTCTCTTCTCTGTATCTTCTTCTTTGTGAGCTTGTGTGCATGTCTGATGCTTGAAAAGAGTGTTTAGAAGTGTTGTCTATCCATGAAAGTGCTTGCTTGCTATTGTTAAGGTGTGTGTGAAGTGTAGGAAGTGCTGCAGTGTAGGAGGGTCATTCCCATGACTGAGTATTTTGCTCATAACTTGAAGCAAAAGTGTCAAAACTGAGTAAAAAGACCACCATTGGATGCGTCTTCTCGAGGGCTTCAAAATGAACTTGCTATTTGCTATATTTGGAGTTTGGAGCTGAGAGAAAAGCTCAATTTACTGTTGGCTACTGCTCTAAGTATTGTGACATCTCAACAGATCCCTGAACCTTTTTTGGATTAGACTTAGACTTATTTGCACTCTTTGCAAAGCTTATTTGCATTGACCATCATTTGAATGCATGTCTTCATACACTCGGCTAGGTTTTGATACTCCTCGGATTGATAAATAAAGCATGAATCCCCACTATATGCACTTGAGGGGGATCGAGGTATAGTCTCTTTCTCCACAAGTCCCTAGGTTGGTACTTAGGTACACATCCATCCAAGTGAATTGCGTTAATAGTCCTTATAATGGCTTAGCAATTATGGCATACATGTGGATAAATCTCCGATAATATCCACAATGACCCATAAAGGCTTGTACTTCCTTTGCATTTTTTGGCCTAGGTGGCTCTAGGATTACCTTAATCTTATCCTCGTCCGTGGAAATTCCATTCTTAGATATGATATGTCCTAGGATCTTCCCTTGTCTCACCATAGACACATTTTTCAGGATTCAGGCACACTCAATATTGTTGACATTTTTCAAATATCCTTCGTAATTTTGGAATGTGTTCACTTCTCTCGCCTGAATAGGTGCATAAATCATCTACATAGACTTCCATACTCTTCCTTAGGAATTCCTTAAACACATGACACATCAACCTTTGGAAGGTAGCAGGGGCATTTGTGAGCCCCAATGGCATAACTCTAAAAGCATAAACCCCCCATTTAGTTGTGAAAGCTATTTTATGTTGATCCTCAGTACCAATGGCTACTTAGTTATACCCAGAGAATCCATCTAGGAAGCTACATAATTCCTTGTTTGCAACTCTTTCCAAGAGATGGTCAGTGATTGGTAATGGGTAGCTATCACGGATGGTGGTTGCATTTACTTTCTTTAAGTTAATACAAACTCTTTATTTTCCCTTCTTCTTTGGTACTACCAGTAACGATGACACCCATTCTGTGTGCTCTATCTCATAAATGAATTCGGCTACAAACAGTTTGTCTATCTCCTCCTTTATTTTTGCAGAATAGACATCATTATATGTGTAAGGGCATTGCTTTAACGGTTTCGCATCAAGTGTCATTGGGATTCTATAGGAACAAATGGATGGATCTACACCCTTGAGGTCCTTGTAGGTCCATGCAAATACATCTCGGTATCCTCTGGTTAGAGCTATCAGTTCTTCTTCCTCTTTAGGTAACACGTCTTTTCCAATATACATACATCTCTCTTCTCCTTCTTCCATGGTCACTATCACTTTCTTAGTTTGTTTCTTATTATCATAAGCTTCTCCTTCTTTGGCCTCCCTTTTGGACATTTGAATAGCTATCTTCCTCTCTTCTACTTCGTATCTTTTGAAGTGCTCTGGGACTTCGAAAAGATTTGGGGGTTGTTTCACTTTCTCTATTGTTTCCTCTTAGTCCGGTCTTGTTTGAGATGCTTCTATCGCTAATGCCTTGGGTGTTTCTTCTTCGTTCTCAGCCTGGAGTGCTTCTAAATATCATTCCTCTTAATCAAATTTTGGCTCCATCTCTATGCTTTCGTACTCCTTCCTCCATTCCTTTTCTAGCAATTCCCCTGCCTCCACTTCATGAAGGATTACCATGTAAAGACTTACATCATAACCTTCTTCATCCACACATCCATTCATGGTTAATATTTCCTCATTTACGCACACATCTAAGGTGGCTAAAATCTCCATCCATCCGTGTGGTTCGAATGCTTCATCTAGGAAAATCTGAGGCATATACATGGGATCATCTATGGGTCGGTAATTTCGATGTTCGATTGGCTATAAATGAGTTTTATTCTCCTATTGTTTTGCCTCTTTGCACATCCATAACTAAGCATCTTTGTGCATCCATGATTGGTCACTTGAACCTGAACTGTGAATTGACAAATCATCCTCTTCTTTATGTATAGGGTTCCATTCTAATGGGGGCACGTCCCTATATGAAAATGTATGTAAATTTATCTTGGTAGTGGTCCTTTGATGTCGCAAGTATAATGCGTCTCTTCCCCAATCTTATACTACCTTGGGTTGTCTCACAAAAGGTCATCCTAATATCATCTCATAATTATTGGCTTTCCAAATTGACATACAACTAGAGTGTGTTTGAACTCCACTCTACAGGTAGTCAACTTAATTTTCTCCAATATTCCTAGGTGTCTTTCCAGGTGGCCATCTGCTAGTTGAAGCTTCATACGTGTTGATCGTCAGGTTGGTTTTCCCCATTTTTCCCAAATTTCTTTGGTGGCTATGCCTACACCCGCTCTGGTGTCTAAAATTGCTTTAGTCATGTATCCGTTAAATGTGATAGGTAGGCATGTATTTCCTTCATCTCCTTCACTAAATTCTCCAACTTTATCAATAGGGACTTGTATGGTAGATGGAACTTTAGTGTCTCCTCTTTCCTTTGTAGGCTCTTTAGATTCTATTCTCATATGTCCTGCTAATTGCTTCCACAATTGTGGTTTGGCTCATAGTAATTCTTCTACTATCAAGAGGCATTGTACCCTAGCCTTCTTGAGCTCTGCTAAGTTGTGTGATGTCTTATCTAAATTCCCATCTTCTTTACCCTGTATTGTAGGAGCATGGAAGATCATAGATCCTTTCTCATATTCTCCCATACAATTTGGTAGCATGGAAAAGCTATGTGCTTCTTACCCTATTTTGGTCTAACATGGAAGCTTCTTCATATACTTCTTCTAAATTGGGTATCGGTTGGGTTTCCCCACTATCTAGTTCGTCAAAGGGTGGTCTTGAACTCTCATTCTTTTTCCATCATTCTTCTTGGATCTTGGCCCATAAGTCTTGTGGTCAATTGGCCTCTAATTATGGAATTGTAGAAATTCGTTCGGCCTGGTTACTCTCTTGCTCTTCTTCATTAGGTCTCTCTTTGGTCATTCTTGGTTGTTTTTTATCATTATCTTTGATACATTCATTCCATTGGCCCTCAGATATTCTTGTCTCCGGAAGGACTGGGATAGTCTTTTCTAAAGTGGTCTGAGCTATCTCTATGAGCTTTCTACATATCACTAATCTCTCCTTTTCTAGATCTCCTTGCGGCTAGAGTTTCTCATGTTGTTCTATATTTGGTCCGATCGTGATTTTGGCTTGGTAAGCTTTCAACCACATGTCCAGGTCTTTTGGTACTAAATCTGCTAGAATCGATTCTGGTTTGTCTAGCTTATGGGTTTGTGACCTATGTGGTGTGCCATCTTGCACTTCTTGTTCCTAAGTTTTCTTACTTTCTTTTACATCTTTCTTGTCATCTTTATTTTTCTTCTTCGGCCATTTATTCCTAAGTTTTTCCCTTCTAGTCTTCCAACTTTGCGTTTTCTTCGTTTGGTTACTTTCTTGTGGGTCTTCCAAATCTTCTACTATCTATATCTTTGGCTCTAGGCTCTTGTCCATTTCCTATTCAGAATCTAATTCCTTCATCACTTGTCCTTTGGCTTGGGCTCGAGTAATGGCTTTTAATGGGACTGTGTATTCTTTATCACTTCCCGATGATTCTATCATAGTGTGCATTATAGTACCCTTCCCATGTTCTAAGAGGTGGTGGGTTGTATGGCAATGTGAATTCCCTTATGAAATGATCTCTTTCGCATCTATAGCATGGTCCTCTTGGTGCAGGTGGTCTAATAGGTGGTCTCATCAGGGCTGATGCTTTTGGTGAAGTGTACATCAGGTTCGCATATTCAGGTCCATAGGAATGGTTGTATCCTTCATAACCATAATATTGTTGTTCATAGGTTTGGTCATACTCCACTAGACTAGTGTCATAGGGCTAGTATTCTCCCTGGGTCTGTTCATATCCCTGATTTGTAGTTTCTCCACTAGCTAAAGGTGTAACTGGTACTATGGCTCTTTCCACGTTCCCCTCTGGTTGAGTGTATTTGAGTGGCACTAGATTCGGTGAATGGGGTGGTTGTTGCCCTAATACTGGCTGTGGTTGTCGATATCCCCCTTGCAGTTTGGGTGCTCCTTATGGCCCCTGATAAGGGCTGTATCTAGGTTTCTCTCTATCTTGCTCTTTGGGAGGGTATCCATAAGGTCTATACTAGGATTGATTCACTCGCCTTTGTTGCATGTTAAATGGGCAATTTTTAGTGGTGTGGTTGGTATATTTTTGCTCAGTATGACAATACAGGTTGGGTCCTTGGGGTGGCTGCCTATTATATGGATAGGGTTGTTGTATGCCTAAACCCCCTCTTGTACAAGTATGAGTAGGGTGATCTCCACCACACAAGCTCCATCTCGTTAGCATTGACATTCTCATTGGTGGGTCTGGTAATTTGTCTATCCATGTACTCCTAACTTCTTAGCCACCAATTCTGCTAATTCCTCCACATTACTAGAACTAGTCCTCACTGTACTCCTAGTGTCCTCTGACTTAGCTGATCTTTGTCTATTTTTGAGCTCATCAACTAGGTTGTCTTCTAGATCAATGCATTACGAGAGGCACTCACTCAATGTCTAGAGCCATTTCACATAAACTAAGGTTCTCAATGTTCCATTATTCCGTCCATCTAAGAATAATAATATCATCTTTTGCTGGGAGGGTCTTTCTATTACAAAGCATCTGTCAACGTATTGGTTGAACCTTCGGGCAGCTATTTTTACAGTTTCATTTGGGTTTTGTTTGAAACTATGAATTAAGGATGAGGAGTTGTGTTTAATCCCTTGTTTGGTGAATTCCCCAATAAACTCCTGGAAAAATTGTTCAATATTCCCAAAATGATTGGGATCCAATGGTTGGAACCAAGTCAAAGCTTTCCCTGTGAGGGTTAGTCCAAAGGACTCATAACTCACAAAGAAGTCATCCAGTTGTTCTGCTCGTGACACTTGCATGAATTTTGTTATATGGTCATAAGGCTCTCCCGTACCATCATAGTGATTTCTCATGCATTTAGAAACTTGAATTGGTCTCAGCCTTCTTAGAGGCTTTGGGGGTCTAAACATTACAAGAATTGCTGGCCTAATTGGATGCATTCCTGGTTGCATGCCTAGTTGTGGCCTTGGTCTAACTGGTGGTCGATTCATGTTTCCCATTCGTGGGTTGGTTTGGTTGTGTGAATGTATTCCTGGCATTGTGAATTGGACATGTGTTCTGGTGGGGATACTTCACTGACTTGTTTGTCCTGACATTGTATTCTCCGTTCCTTGGTGGGATTCAAAAAGTTTGTGCAAGGTACTTTCCATCTCTCGAGGAGGGAGTACAGGCAACCCCATGTATTTCAATTGAGACCTATCAACTTCATCTACTAGCTAATACCTTATTTGGTTTTGGTCTAAGTATGTGACTCTAGGCCCATCTTCGGGATCCTTCAGCTCATATATAGTCCCTGGGCTTACTTCTTCTCCTCATGTGGGTGAATTGGTTTATAAAAGCAAGTCTAACCCATGGATTAGGCATACGTCCAATAGGTAATCAACTTGAGGTATCAAATCTCCTCTCAAGACTTGAGTCACCACACACTTACCCCTTGGGGTAGGCACAGGTTCTTCTTGGTTAGATCTTCCAGAAGTTCCTTGTCCTTCTAGTTCCCCTCTCTTGTTGATCTTATTTGGGTTTTCAATCATTACATAGATTTGACCTAACTTGCCCATGTAAACTCCTTTGTACTTGAATGCGGGTCTTGGAACTATTGTTGAATCGGTTGAGTTTACCATTCTAGCTACTAGCCTATTTAGGCCATCAAGGTAAATAGGGACTCCCTGCCGATTAGTGGACACATGCTGCAAAGAGGTACAGTATTCACCCTTTATGGTTGACATAAAGTTATCTCTAGGAGCAGAACCATGCATGTCTTGTGAGGCCATGGGTAGTTCCTCCTCTGAATCACTAGATGTGTCTGAGTAGATTGAGTACTGATGGCTCGCGTTGGCAGCACTTCCTACCGATGAGATGAAACTTCTGTGGCTACTTAGCACCCATCTTGATCTTAAGTTCATTCACCCTTTAGTTCTATATCTTCTCTCCTCTTCCCCTTAATTATATCTTCAATCACTCAAAGTCTACCTTCAGTCTGTCTAGGTTTTTCTGGATGATACCGCTGTAGGCGATACCTCACTGAACGATACGATATCGCACTTGACACTAATTGGCATGATATGAGATTGAGATTTTACTCGATACGATACCTTTGCAGACACAATACGATACCAAGTTAGCTAATGATATGATACTTTGTTAGCTCACAATATGATACCAACCTCACAATCCGATAACAGGTAATTCTCGAGACATTACGATACCCACCTCACGACACGATACCAAGTTAACACACAATACAATACCAATATGTAAACAATGTGATACCGGGTATGCTCACGATACGATACCTAGTGGACAACAATACAATACCACCGAAGGACCGCGATCGCGATACCAACAATTGATGATACATGATACGTTGATGGTATCATGATACCTCAAGTCGGTATGCATGATACGATATCAAGCAAGTATCGTGATACTAGGGAATTTTGGAATCACGATACCAAAACTCAACCAATCGTGATACTACATCAAAAAGTGATTAAAACTTAAAAATTTTTAGTGCAAGGTGTGTGTTTCTCTCTCCTCTTCAGTCTTAGACCACTATGCTTCACAAAATCTCACTCCAAACCTCCTGTCTCCCCCTGCAATACTGTGTGTGGATTTGATCACATTTGTGAGTGTTCTTAGTATTTTCTGAGGTGCTAGAGTTGAAGAACTCACCTTCAAGGGTGTCTTGCTTAAGTTTTGTGCTCACAATGTGTGTTATGCACTTGCTTGCCATGATACATCTCCAGTGATACCAGTCGCTACTCTCCACGATACTTGTTCAAACAAGTGACTCAAAAATGAGTTTTTTGGGGTTTTATGGCCTTGGTTAACCAAGTGCCAGAATTGAACTAAATTGTACTTTTTATTTTCTCAAGATGTCCGACTTCTCTTATCCTTACTCCTCTCTCTTACCTAACCCTAAATATTTCCTCACTTCCCCACTCCTAATCGTAAACCTAAAAACCCATTACACACTCCTAAAGTGTGAAGTAACAAGTGCTAAATTACTTAATGACTTGCCACTATCTGAATTCACCTCTACAAGAACGATTCATTCAGTCCATATCTATAACCATCACAAAGGCACCTTGGTTATTCTTTCCCAAGCAATGGCACCAAAAACATGTGTACCTAAGTCATGAAGTGTTAGGGACTTGTGTTGATGAGACTGTACCTCGCTCACCCCACAAGTGCATATAGTGGTGAATTAATACACGTTTATTTATCAATCCGTGGAATTAGATGTACCAAGTGTATGAAGACATGTGCACACATGATGGTAAGTAAAATATCAAAGCTACAATGCATCTGACTAGTCTCAACTACCTCTCTATAGCTCAAGCGTAAGCACCACCTCCTTTACTTGTCAATCCGCGGAGACGTGAGGACCGGTATGAAGACCATGAGCAAGTGAAGGCACAAGTGCGTGAGTGAAAGCACACACACATACACACACGCACACAAGGTAAGATCAAAGAGAGGAACAATGGAAAGCCTTGATTGCAAAAGCGTTCTCTTACAAAAGCTCTATTCTCTAACAAGCTCCCTCAAAAATGAGCTCTCTAGCTCTTTTTATAGTTTTTTGACTAGTTTTGGCCCTGTCCAGACCTAGTGTCCGGCCTAGTTAAAAATTAGGTTCCAGGGCTTATTTGAGGGCTCAAATGAAGTCTAAAAATTATGAAAATTGGTAGGATGATACTTCTAATAGTCCTCAAGCTTAAGGACTCCTTGGCTTGAACAAAATGAAGTTACAAAAATAGAAAATGGTATCTATGATGGTTTTTAGTGATGAAAATCACTATTTTTATAGGGATTCTTCTGAAAATTTGACCTGTACTTGGAGCTCCCTACTTGCTCTTTCTTCTTGTATATCCACTTCTTTGATGCACGTATTATGCTTGTCCTTGACCTTGAGCTTCAACACTCCCCCCCCTCTCGAGTCTGTCGTCCGTGACAGACCCTTGTTGTAATGGTTGTTCCAGGTAGTGCTTTGAGAGGTAGTGTCCATGCAGTAGAAACGAGATCCTTCATTCTTCCAAATGTGGCAAGATCTATTGGCCATTTCTTCATTTGTTTACTTGGGCCTCTGCGAGTGGTAGTCCCGTGATATGTGCTTCATCCTTGGATTCCAGCATGAATGTGTTGTTGTGAGTCTCCATTGATGGCCTCTAGATCTTCTAGGTGATGTTCATAGGAGTCATGCCAAGTACCTGTATCCCCTAATGGATGATGGGTAAGTGTGTTCGTGCATGGGTTGACGAAAATATGTGCCTTGTGCATTGCCTTATAATGTAGCCCTATGCATGCTTACTTGGAAAATGCATTGGAAGAAGTATGGTGCAAAAATTGGGGGTCTTGAGCTAAGTGCTCAAGGGTATGCCGACGAAGAGGTTTCCTAATCTATCATGGTTATGATGTTGCCAAAGTAAAGATACTTACCATGGTGAAGGTGTTGGAGCAATTCTGTGACAAGCCTAGGTATTGGCTTGAGTCCCATAAAGTCATAGAATAAGCCTTAAAATGAAGACAATGTAAAGTTCACTTGTGAACTACCTCTTGTAACTTTTGAAGAGTTTACTTAATGTAAAAGTGAAAGAATCTTAAGTGGTTGAGTCCACTTGATCAAAAAGGGAAAGAGGAGCCACGAATTTGTGATTTGTGGTAGGTAGAGAATCAAATCAATCACTAATTGATTGGAGAATGATTGAGGGAAGTTAGCCTCCCAAACTCAACTATAAATAGATGGCAGTTTTAGTCATGGTTAGAGAGACCTATGTGAAGACCTCCAAGAGCTGAGATTTATGCCATATCAAGGTGTGATTACAAGGCACACATATGTATCAGTAAGTCCATTGTATTGTACAAGCAATATACTTTCATTTTCATGATCATTTGAGTTCATATTTCCATGTTCTTGTGAAGTGTACTACTCACTGCCATATCTCTCAGTTTTCTCAGTCAGATTGCAGAGCTTTTTTCTCTGCACTTGGTGCATCATTTTCAATGATTTAACTTGGTACAGTTAGCTCTATAAGTCTAATATATGCTCACAAAATTTCATTTCATTTAGCTATTGCAGTCTTCAGTTATGTGCAGTTGAAGTAAACCCTGTCTATCATTTTCACTTCTCTGTCAGGAACCGGACTTTTTTACTCATTTTGTCAGAGCTGTTTCGCAGTTTGTACTTACCCAAATTCAATGATTTAAAGCTTGTTGGATTCAGCATACTTTCTAGTAAAAGCATACAAATTTTCATAATCATTGGTTTCTTAAATCTGGAGTTATGTTTATGTTTCTGCTCACTTGTCTCAAACTGTAGCAGCCCGTGAAAATCGGGATGATGTCATCACTTGTTAAAACTCATTCTTAGTGTGTGGTTCATTATTTTTTATGAAATTACTTTTGAAAGTTAGTTCTTTAAGTTATCTAGACTTCCCCAAGAGTAATTAAGCTAATTGTTGCTGTGCTCAGAGAATTATGCAAAACACTGGACAGGTGTATGAACCAAAATAGCAAGTTTTTCACCTCTGAGCTAACTCCAACTTATTTGTTTTGATCTATCTTTTTGAGAGTGATCTTCCAAGGTACATAGGGTGTCTAATACATCCATTGGTAAGCTAAAAGGTCCCACATATACTCCTAGAGTTCATTTGGCTGGTGTAGATCAAGGATTTTGCAACACCTCTTCATCTTCAAGCACATACCTATCCATCTCTTCACAATGGTATTAGAGCAAGGTTGGACAACATGGTAGATGGATTTCCTTCATCAATTGACAAATTGGACAGAGGTAACTACTCAACTTGGTCATTAAGAATGGAAGCTTATCTCCAAGGTAGAAGTTTATATGGTTATGTGGCTGGAGATGAAGTTATGCCAAGTTTCAGGAACAAAAGTCAACCAACACAAGAAGAGCAAGAGAGATTGAGCACATGGTGCTCCAAGGATGCACTTGCAATCTCCTCAACCCTATCTCAGATTTTTTGTTGCCTCACATTAGAAGTTGTAAGACAGCTCAAGAAGTGTGGGATGCACTTGAAGCCTTCTTCTCTTCAACTACCAAAGCTAGGAAGCATCAACTATGGCTGGATTTCACAACTCTCAAGAAGGCTCCCAAACAAAATGTGACTGATTTTGTCACAAAGCTCAAGGACATAGCGGATCATTTGGGAAGCATTGGAGAGGTAATAGATGAAGAGCAAATTGTAAGGCAGGTCATCAATGGCTTGAAGGCAGATGACAAGTGGGAAGCATTCACCACAGCTATGGATTTGTACATGGACATGCATGTACCTGATTTCAATACACTCATTGGACAACTACTTACTCAAGAGGCAAAGCTTATCAAAAATGGAGAAAGATCTAAAGGTAAGCAATCTTCATCTTTATACACTGATAAAAGCACGTCCAAAGATAACAAAGGAAAGGCAAAGAAAGTGGATGATGAAGCAGGTACATATCAAGCTAATTATGCAGGTAGAGGAAGACATGGTAGAGGTAGAGGAAGAGGAGGTAGACAAGGCAGGGGGAGATCCCAAGACTCCAAGTCATGTTCTATTTGTGGATTAACTAATCATACAACTGAAAATTGCTTTAGGAATTCTAGGAATCAAAGAGGCAGAGGATACAATAGAGGAAGCTATGGCTACTCAAGAGGAAGGTTTAACAATTATCATGGAAACTACAACAACTACAATCATTCAAACTATCAAGGAGGCTACAAAGGAAGGAGAGACTTCAATAACTACACAGAAGACTCAAACAAAGAGGATTCATTATTGATCATGAACATGGCTATGCCACAAGGTAAATTTGATGAGCATGTTTTCTACATAGATTCAGGTTGTTCAAATCATGTGGCAGGAAATGTAGCACTCCTATCAGATTTAGAAGATCCAAGGAATAAGCATGAGGTATAAACAGGAGATGATACAAGACATCTTGTGGAGAAAATAGGCAATGTCAAAGCACTTGATGGAAACATCAACCTCCTCAGTAAGGTACTCTATGTCCCTACCATTACAAAGAATTTGATAAGTGTTGGACAAATAGTAGAGAAAGGGTTGCAAGTCAGGTTCACAAAAGCAGGAGCATTTGTTGAAGATCCAAGTCAAGGATTCAGAAGAATTGCAAAAGGTGAAAAGACAGGTAGATTGTTCACATTTGAATTACAAGACACTACAAGCACTGCTCTCTTTAATTATGGTAGTCAGACACTTACAGATTTGGAAGTATGGCACAAGGTTAGCACATATTGGTGAAAGGTCATTAAAGCAAATTTGCAGGGACCAAAGTGTACTTGGACTCCCTAATTGTCAAAACAACATATGATTTATAAGTGTAGTGCATGTCAATTTGGAAAGTCTCACAGGTTACCATTCATGAAGAAAGGTTATATGCATGGAGATCTCATGGAGTTGGTTCATACAGATGTATGGGGACCTAGCAAGGAAGCTTCAATATCCGGATCAAGGTATTATGTCTCATTTATTGATGATTGCACCAGATGGACTATCCTATTCTTTATGAAACACAAAGATGAAGTTTTTTCATGTTTCAAAAGATATTTGGCTCTTGTGGAGAATCAAACAGGTAAATCAATAAAAAGGCTAAGGTCAGATGGAGGGGGAGAATACTTCTCCCATGAGTTTGATTCTTTTCTTCAAGAAAGAGGAATCAAAACAGAGGTAACTACAAGGTACACTCCTGAGCAAAATGGAGTGGCAGAAAGGAGGAATAGGACAATTGTTGAAGCTGCACGGTCCATGTTAAATGAAAAGCATTTACCTAATTATCTATAGGCTGAGGCTGTATCTACAGCCACTTACTTGATTAACAGGTTGCCTTCAAAATCCCTTGATGGGATGACTCCATATGAGGCTTGGAATGGAAGAAGACCAAGCTTAGATCATTATAAAATTTTTGGATGTATTGCTTTTGCTCATGTTCCTTCACAGGTTAGAGGCAAGATGGATCCAAAAGTAGAAAGGTGTGTATTTATTGGATATGACAACAATCAAAAGGGCTACAGGTTATACAACCCTACCAACAAAGGATTCTTGGTAAGCAGAGATGTAGTTTTTGATGAGAACAATTCATGGTATGAAGATTCATGCAGGAAGGTCAATTTACCATATGATCTTGAAGAAGATTTTCCAAGGCTTGGTAGAGAACAACCAAAGATTGAAGAACAAGACACCTCGGATGATGATGAAGAATCTCAGATGGAAAAGGTCAAAGCATGGAATTCTAAAGGTAAAGCAAAATTGCAAGAACTTGGACATGAGGCAGAATCATCACATCATGGCCTAAGAAGATCTATGAGGGAAAAGAAAAAACAAGAAAGGTATGGGTTTGACACCTCATTAGTAACTAAACATTCTATCTACATAGCACAGGACATAAACCAAGAGGAGCCATCATCATTTGAAGAGGCCAAAGCAAAATCAGAATGGAAGCATGCAATGAAGGAAGAGATTGAAGCACTTGAGGAAAACAACACTTGGGATTTGGTGCCCAAGACTTCATCCATGAAGGTAATAGGCTCAAGATGGGTCTATAAACTTAAGAAGAATTCTGATGGTTCCATTAACAGGTATAAGGCAAGGCTTGTAGCAAAAGGCTTTGCACAAACTCACGGAATTGATTATGAGGAGACCTTCTCTCCTGTGGCAAAGATGCCTACTATTAGGGTTTTGCTTAGTATTGCCTCTTCCAAGAATTGGAAGATACTTCAACTAGATGTAAAGAATGCATTCTTGAATGGTTGGATAACAGAATAGGTATATATGGCACAACCACCTGGTTTTGAGAATCAAGTTTATCCTGATTATGTGTGTAAACTTAACAAATCATTGTATGGTCTCAAGCAAGCTCCAAGAGCTTGGAATTTCAGACTTGTTTCATTCTTGCAGGACAAAG
The DNA here is from genome assembly GCA_020310875.1 of Ceratopteris richardii. Classification (NCBI taxonomy): domain Eukaryota; kingdom Viridiplantae; phylum Streptophyta; class Polypodiopsida; order Polypodiales; family Pteridaceae; genus Ceratopteris; species Ceratopteris richardii. The sequence continues at coordinate 32,992,132 of CM035415.1, forward strand.
GCTTTCAACCAAGCAAGGCAGATCCTTAACTCTTTATCAAAAAGAGTAACTCTGAGGTCATCTACTTATGTGTATACGTAGATGATATTATATTGACAGGAAATGATGCAGATGGTATGAAGAAGATCAAAGATTAGATGAGAGAAGAGTTCAAGATAAGTGATTTGGGTTCACTGACCTACTTCCTAGGTTTGGAAGTTGTCTACAAAGATCATGGTTTGTTTCTCACTCAAAGAAAGTACATTAAGGACATGTTGGCAAAATTCAAGATGCAAGATTGTAAGATTGCAGGTACTCCAATGGAGGTCAATCACAAATTGAGCTCACATGAAGGTGAACTCATAGAGGACATCACATCATATCAAAGTCTAGTGGGTAGTCTCAACTATGCCACATTGACAAGAGTAGATATATGTTACAGTGTGAGTGTGCTAAGTCAATTTATGCACACACCAAGGAAACCACACATGGATGCTGCCAAAAGGATTCTCAAGTATCTCAAAGGAACCATAAATGAAGGACTTTATTATCCTTATGTATCTGATTTAGGTTTGAAGCTATTTTATGATGCAAATTGGGCTGGCTCCAAAGAAGATTGAAGGAGCACTTCAGGTTATCTTACCTTTGCAGGTTCAAAGCTTATTTCATGGTCATCCAAGAAGCAACCCATAGTTGCTCTCTCTTCTACTGAAGCTGAATACAGAGGTCTTGCCATAGCTACACAAGAAGCTATGTGGATGAAGACATTATTCAATGATCTTGGATTGGAGTTTGGAACTCCAACTATTTATGGTGACAATATGAGTTCTATTCATTTGGCTGCTAATCCTATTTTTCATGCAAGGACTAAACATATTGAAGTCCATTATCACTATGTACGAGAGAAGGTTCTAAGCAAAGAGATTCAAATATCATATGTGTCCACTCATCAACAATGTTCAGATATTCTAACGAAAGCATTGGATGGTACAAAGCTTTGCAAATTCAAGGCTATGATTGGTTTACAGGTAATCTTGGAAGATTGAAGACCTCAAGCATACTTGGCTTGAGGGGGAGCTGTTGGAGCAAGTCTATGACAAGCCTAAGTATTGGCTTGAGTCCCACAAAGTCATAGAAAAAGCCTTAAAATGAAAACAATGTAAAGTTCACTTGTGAACTACCTCTTGTAACTTTTGAAGAGTTTACTTAATGTAAAAGTGAAAGAATCTTAAGTGGTTGAGTCCACTTGATCAAAAAGGGAAAGAGGAGCCACGAATTTGTGATTTGTGGTAGGTAGAGAATCAAATCAAGCACTACTTGGTTGGAGAGTGATTGAGGGAAGTTAGCCTCCCAAACTCAACTATAAATAGATGGTAGTTTTAGTCGTGGTTAGAGAGACCTATGTGAAGACCTCCAAGAGCTGAGATTTATGCCATATCAAGGTGTGATTCCAAGGCACACATATGTATCAGTAAGTCCATTGTATTGTACAAGCAATATACTTTCATTTTCATGATCATTTGAGTTCATATTTCCATGTTCTTGTGAAGTGTACTACTCACTACCATATCTCTCAATTTTCTCAGTCCGATTGGAGAGATTGTTTCTCTGAGCTTGGTGCATCATTTTCAGTGATTTAACTTGGTACAGTTAGCTCTATAAGTCTAATAAACGCTCACAAAATTTCATTTCATTTGGTTATTGAAATATTCAGTTATGTTCAGTTGAAGTCAACCCTGTCTGTCATTTTCACTTCTCTGTCAGGTACCCGGCTTTTGTACTCATTTTTTCAGAGCTGTTTCTCAGTGTATATTTACCCAAATTCAATGATTTAAAACTTTTTGGATGCAGCATACTGTCTAGTATAAGCATACAAATTTTCATAATCATTGGTTTCGTAAATCTGGAGTTATGTTTATTTTTCTGCTCACTGTTCTCAAACTGTAGCAGCCCGTGAAAATCGGGATGATGTCATCACTTGTTAAAACTCATTCTCACTGTGTGGTTCATTATATTTTATGAGATTACTCTTGAAAGTTAGCTCTTTAAGTTATCTAGACTTCCCCAAGAGGAATTAAGCTAATTGCTATTGTGCTCAGAGAATTATGCAAAACACTAGACAGGTGTATGAACCAAAATAGCAAGTTTTTCACCTCTGAGCTAACTCCAACTTATCTGTTTTGCTCTATCTTTTTGAGAGTGATCTTCCAAGGTAGATAGGGTGTCTAACACATCCATTGGCAAGCTAAAATGGCCCACCATATACTCCTAGAGTTCATTTGGCTGGTGTAGATCAAGGATTTTGCAACACCTCTTCATCTTCAATCACATACCTATACATCTCTTCACAGAAGGGTCGATTGATGTTTATCTCTTCGTGTTGTACACCTGGCATTTGTGATGGAACATTGTCGATGAATGTCCCTGTTGATGGTCCACTAATGAAATTGTTTTGTGAGTGCGGGTTCTGTCTCCTCTTTGCATAGAAACATTTGCCAAATACTGAGAATTGAACTTCTTTATATTCCTAGTATACAAACAAGGAATTTCAGGGTACCAAACTACCCTTAGCAGGTATCTCCTTGGATGTTGTCGTACATACAGTAGTTAAGCATCACTCAAGTTTCCGACCTTCAAGCTCTCCACTCCTACCATGGTAAGAGGAAACCATAGTTGTGGATGCCATGTTGATGCCAAGTTCTTGACATCTACCAGATAAGGTAGCAATTATACCATCTGCTAGTCAAGACACACTTCTATCCAAACTAATAAATGCCCAGTAAGCAACAATTCCACCTTCAACTAAGCATGACTTATTCATGTTTCATGAGCCAAACCTGGGAACAAGTGCTTCCTCTTTTTTTTTTCTTTTTCTCTTTTCTTTTTTTTTTTGGAACAATGTCACCAAACAAGAAGACAGAGTTTAGTATCAAAAAATGGTTTACATGTGTCAATGTGCTCTCGTGCATGGGACTCGCAAATGTGTCTATGCACGGCCGTGTAATGTGGCCCTATATTAATGCATACTTTGGAAATGCATGACCTGAATGGTGCAAAAGACAAGGTTGTGCAAGAAGCACATGGTTGTCGCTCGTGAGGCTTTTGATGTTACTTGTAGATGTTGATGCCGAATTTGGTGGAGGTATCCATTGGATCTCGAAATGATGTAATCCTCCTTATTGGGGTCCATTCTAGAACAACATTTGGCACTGCAGAGATCACTTCAGGCGTCTTCATCTTTGGATACTTCCTGAACTGTGGTATCCAATGTGGTTGGTGCTTTGATTTGGTGGAGGCTACATGTACTTTTGGCTTCCAAACCCATACCCTTTTTGCATGTCTTCCTACTATTAGAGAAGAGGTGATTTGGTCTTCTTTCGGTCTCTGTACGCGGTTCTTAACCTTTTCTCTTTTTGGCTTCTTTGTTGAGACCTTTCGCATGTCGGAGAACATAGGTTGCCGTGGATGTAAGAGCTTCTTAGGTACCCACATCTGTAATCACCCTTGTTGAGCTGCAGCTAATTGCGTAGGCACCAAACTTGTTGGATACCTTGTGGTTGAGCTTGTTCGATCTTCTTCCTTCGTCTTCTGGCCTGGTTGGCTTGCCTGGATGGGATTTGTGGGGGCAAGGCTGGTGGTTGATCTCCTTTGCATACCCAAATATGCTTCATGCTCGAAACTGCTTTCTTGTTTAAGGGTGTCGTTCCATTTGCTATAGCAGTAGTCTTGAATTGTTGTCCTCGCTTCTTAGGTTGAACTACTGGGGATGCTTTACTCTTCAAAATAGAAGGAGGGTTTGCTTGCCTTTGCAACTGTCCTTCCCTAATTGAGTCCTTCTGGATCATAGAGCTTTTGACACATACAACATCTTGCTCGTGAAGATTAGTCTTAGAGGAACCAAGAGAGTGTGTGGTGCCATGATCTGTGAGCATGCAGTTCTCTAATTCTAATGTAATGCATTGTTCATGTACCCAAACTTGAAGAATTTGACTTCTTAGGTTTAAGTTAACTGCATGGTCATAGATCCAATCTTGACCCAACAAGTGGTTCTGTAAGGTTCTCATCTTGACACACTAGCACTTTGACTTTCATTGGAACATCTTGAAGGTAAATGGGAAGTTCCACCTCGCCCAAACAAGGGGTTTCCACACCTCCCAATCCTATGAGATAAGCTTTGATGGGATTGATGTTCAACTACAAGTCTTGGCAATAGGAGTGTCTAACTGCACTACTTGCAGCACCTGAGTCAATCAATGCTTTCACAATGCTTGCACCCTTTCCTTGTCCTATCTCCATGGTCACAAAGGGACGTCGGTCAATGACTTGAGAAGGAATTATGCCTGATTTTTGGCACATATCCATGTGATATTTTGGGGCTTTTGAGTTGACATCTAGGCCTACTCGCCTTAACTTATTTCACCTAATACGCTCTGTGGCCTCTGCCTGTGCTTCTTCCCTCACCCTTAGATCCTCCTCTTTTCGCTTCTTAGCAGTGTTGAGTCTTGTAAGCATATCCTCTGTAAGAGGTTCTTGGTATAACTTGAATCTACATCCACTAATATAGTTTGGCAAGATATCTCCTTCTAAAGTGACCAACTGAACTGCACCGCTAGTGGAAATTCTATTAATGATCATGGGTCCGTATCCTCTTTTTTCCAACTTACGGGCATGTTGCTTTAGCGTATAAACAAGCACTAGGTCTCCCTCTTTCAATCCTTTATCTTTGATGTGTGCATCAAAGTATGCCTTTTGTCTTTTCTTTGCAGCATAGATGCTTGCCACCGCACGTCACCTTGTCTCACCTAAGCGTTCTAGATCAAAGATCCTAGAGGACAATTCATGTCCATTCCAGGACAATTCATGTCCATTCCACTCATACTCTTGTGCTACTTTTAAAGAGGGGATTAAGAAATCTAATGGTAGCACAACATTCTGTACGAAGACCATCTGAAATGGGGTGGCGTTGAGTACCGTTTTGTAGGAAACTCGATAAGCCCAAACATCATGATGAAGTTGTTTGTCCCAATCAGAGCATTTATTATTTACCATTTTTTTCCATACGTTACAGAGGATCTTATTGGTGCTCTCGGCTTGTCCGTTAACTTGTGGGTGATAAGGGGCGGACTTCTTATGTATCACCAAGAATTCTTGGAGAAGATTTTCAATAACCTCATTCAAGAAGTGTGTGCCTCTATCGCTCACTAACTCTATTGGTAGCCCATATCTCGTGAACACATTCTCGAATAAGAACTTAGCCATAGTCTGAGCACCATTCTTTGTTGTGGCTTTCACTTCGACCCACTTTGTAAGGTAATCTGTGGCTACAATAATATACTCTGCATGGGAGTCTCTAGCTGGGGGGTTAATAAGACCTATGAAGTCTATGCCCCACTTCGAAAATGCACGCCCTCCCATCATTGGCCTCAAAGGCATCTCGTCTTTTCTAACTCGATATTGTGCACGTTGGCATGTGTCACATTTCTTCACATAGGTATGAGTATCCATATGAAGAGTGGGCCACCAAAGTCCTGATAATAGAATGGTCTTGATTACTCAATCAGGACCGAAGTGTCCACCTGCGACACCGCTGTGTGCAGTTTCTAAGACTTTCAAATAGTCGGATTCATGAACGCACAGTCTTAAGTAATTGTCTTTGCCTCTTCGGTATAAGTTGTCTCCTACTAAGGCATAGCCTTGAGCCTCTTGCTCCATGCTTCGTCTTCTTGCTAGACTAGCCTCTTTGGGTAATCTTCCTGATCTCATAAACTCTACCAATGGAGCACTCCAATCAGGAATTAATGACACTTGATAAAGGGTGGCATGCTCCACTAGTGGTCTCTCTCTGCACATTGGACAATTCTTAATCCACTCATGTGTTTCTTTGTCCATGCTAGGCCAATACACTCCTAAACGTTTCAGATTTTGTAATGTGCGCTATTTAGAATAATGATTTCCTAGCAATCCTTCATGAGCTTCTTGGTACTATGTTCATTGTCCTCTACACAACAAGCTAATACACCCTCAGTATCTTGTTTGTACATGCTTCTTGCCAATATGTGATATTTTGAAGATTTTACAATTTCTTCTTGTGATGTTTTCACATTCTTATTTGCAGGACCGAAGGTGAGGACTGGTACCAACTTATTTGCCCATTTAGGAACAACCTCCAAATTGAACAGATAAGTGTCAGGTAGGTCATCAGATGCTCCTTGAGGTGACTCTCCTGAAGTAATGCGAGAAAGGTGATCTGCCTGGAGGTGGGTTCTACCTTTCCTAACAACAACTTCAAAGTCATATTCCATTAGTAAGAGGAACCATCTTACTAAGCGTCCAGTATTGCAAGGTTTATTGACCAAATATAACAAAGCTTGATGATCAGTGAAAAACTTGAACTTGTTGGCCAATAAATAGTTTCTAAACTTCTTCATAGCATATACCATGCCTAAGCCCTCTCGCTCAGTTGTAGTATAGTTTCGTTCAGCTGCGGTGAGCTGTCTACTAGCATAACTACTATGGGCAAATCTAAGTTTCCTTCACCTCTGAGTTGTGCTAGCACACATCCTATGGCATGATTGGATGCATCCACATGGACATGGAATGGTTTATTCCAATCAGGAGTGGTCAGTATTGGTGCTGTGCACAAACGTTTCTTCAGTTCATTGAAAGAATTCTCACATTCGTCGTTCCACTCAAAATTCGACAACAAGGCATAAAGGGGTCTAGCTATGATCGCGTACATGTGGATAAACCTACGGTAATATCCACAATGGCCCATAAAGGCTTGTACCTCCTTAACATTCCTTGGCCTTGGCAGCTCCGCTATGGCTCATACCTTATCTTCATCTGTTGAGATTCCATTCTTAGAAACAATATGACCTAAGATTTTACCTTGACGCACCATGAACACACACTTTTCTGGGTTCAGACACACTCGATATTCTCTACACTTGTTGAAGATTTTTCTGAGCTCAGGGATGTGAAATCTTCTTTCTTGGGAATGAGCACATAAATCATCCACATATACTTCTAAGCTCTTTCACAAGAACTCTTTGAAGACATGACACATGAGCCTTTGGAATGTTGCAGGTGCATTGGTGAGCCCAAATGGCATCACACAAAATGCAAAGATTCCCCACTCTATGGCAAAAGCTATTTTGTGTTGATCTTTTGGGGCAATGAAAATCCATCAAGGAAGCTATAAACTTCCTTGCCTGCAACACGCTCCAATAGGTGTTCCGTGATTGGAAGTGGATAACTATCTCTGATCGTAGCGGCATTAACTTTTTTAAGGTTAATACACACTTGCAAGTTCCCATTCTTCTTGGGCACCACTACAATGGGGGACACCCATTCAATATGCTCAATCTCATAGATGAATCCAGCTTCAATCAGCCTATCAATTTCTTCTTTTATTTTGGCTGCATATGTATCATTATATGTGTAGGGCTTCTGTTTGGTGGGCTTGGCATCAGCAGTCATGGGGATAGTATAAGAGCAAATTCTTGGGTCTACCCCTTTCAAGTCTCTATAGTGCCATGCAAACACATCCCTATATTCCCTTAGTAGAGCTACGAGCTCCATTTCTTCTCTTGCACTTAGGTCATCTCCTATATATGTGCATCTCTCTTCCTTCTCTTCAATGGTCACTACACTTTTCTTGGTCTTTTCTTTATTATCATATGATTCTCTTATGATGGCCTCTCTCTTAGGCATTCGTACCAAAATTTTGCAGTCATCAACTTCATATTTCTTGAAATTTTCTGGTACTTCAAACAATGATTCCTCCTCTTCTTATTTCACTGCTTTTCTTTTCTTTTTCTTTTGACTGCTCTCACTTCCCTCCTTTGAATTTACCGTTTTAATACTTGTGAGAGGCTCTTCTTCTTTCTGGGTGAACACTCCTATATCTTCTAGATAGTGTTGCTCTGAGTTAAAGCAACTATCCATCACAATGGACTCTATATCATCGTCATTCTCTTCTTCTTATATGACATCACTAGGGTCACATTCTTCTAGCAAGGGCTGACACATGAACACTAAAATATCATAACCCTCCTCATCACAATGAGGTGTCCACTGTTCCTCATTGACAGCAATGTCCATGGTGGCTAAGATTTCTGGCCAGCCATGAGGCTCAAATTCCTCATCCGGAAAGATCATTGGTGTGTAGGTTGGGTCTTTAATTGGTCTATCTCCTGGCGAAGTTCCTTCTTCTCTTGCCTTTAAACATTTTTCCTCTTCCTCTGCGACCTTGCACATCCACAAATGAGTATCTTCATGCAGCCATGATGGATCACGTGAACTTTCAAAATGCACAGAGATAGAATCTTCTTTCGCTTTGTGGATAGAATTCCATTGTAGGGGTGGTACATCTCTGAAGGTGTAATCCTTTAAATTGACCTTGGTGGTGACCCCTAAGTGTTGTAAGTACAAGGAGTTGGTTCCCCAATCCTGTACTATTTGCAATTGTCATAGGAAGGGTCCTCTTAGGATCATCTCATAGACGTTATTTTTCTCAAAGTCACATATAGCAAATGTATGTACAAACTCCACACCACAAGTGGTTAGAGTTATCCCTTCTAGCAATCCTAGAGGTCTTTCAAAATGACCGTCAGCCATTTGAAGCTTCATTCTAGTTGGTCTTAATGTGGGCTTGCCCCATTGCTTCCACAAGGAGGTGGTTGCAATAGCAACACCAGCACCTGAATCTATGATTGCTTTGGTTGTGTAACCTTGGTAGGTGATTGGAAGATAAGTATTACCTTCTTCACCCTCCCACATGTCTCCTATTTTATTGAGAGGTATCTCTGGAACTTTTTGCTTAGAGCTTGTTTTTGGCCTATTGGAATCAAGTTCTGGGACCTGATCCTTCACATGATTCCATAGCTCAGGTTTTGCTTTGAGCAGCTCTTCTACCATGAGATGACACTGAACCTTAATGTTCTTCATGACATCAGTGTTCCTTGGAACCAATGAGTCTTCATTCCTTACCAATATTGTGGGAGCCTAGAAATTGAGGTAGTTCTTCTAAGGTATTAGATTCAAAATCTAATCTTTCTTCTTCTTGTTGTTCTGCTTCATTTCCATAAATAGATGGAATGTCTTGGGGAAATTGATCATGAAGGTCATCAATCTCACGAATAGGAAGAGAAATACCCTTCTCCTTGGCCCATTTCTCTTCTTGTATTTCCCGCAAGAACTCTTGAGAGTACTGTTGAATTGAAGGAGGTATTCCAGCATCCATGGGATTAGGAACATAATCTCCCATCGATGGTGAGCTTCTTCTCTCAATAACTGGTTGAGCCTGTGGAGGTAAAGAATCTTGTGGTTTGTTTACCAACTGCTCTAGTAAGCCCTAGAAATGCAAATCCGATTTGACAGAGTTTGTCTGATTGAACTTTTGACTAGTCTCAAGGATAGCTTGAGCTTGTTCTACCATTTTCATGCACATTTTCATCTGTTCAATCTCTAAATCCGCTCTAGGGTAACTCTTGTCTAGGTTTGCAGCTGTTGGCCCTTCTTGAAGTCGAACCTGGTAGGCCTTGAACATCATATCCAAGCCTTCTGGGGTTGGATCTGCAAGAACAGACCATGGTCGTGGTCTATTTACAATGGGTGGTGGGATGGGATGAGGTGGAGTGGATGGAGTTTCGGCATGCGAGGGGTTTTGAGATGCAATGTCTTCTATTTTTGTTTTTGCGTCTTTCAAGCTTTCTTCTAGTTCCGATAACTTTTTATTCCACTTGCGATTGGCCTTCTCTCTGGTATCCTTCCATGTTCTTGTTTTCCTCTTACTAGGCTCTCCTGATTCACTCGACTCCGATTGTTCTGCTGGTTTATCCTGTTTTAAGGCTTGTGCTCTAGTGAGAGCTTGTATATGAGCCACATTACTACTACTTGAACTTGAATCCGCCACTAAGCCTACCACATTAATGGGTGTAATCTTGGGTGCACTAGAGGGGTTTCTTGGACAATCTCTGGGGAGATGGTCTTTGCCACATTCAGGACAAAAAGCTTGTATTGTGATAGCCTGAGCTTGACTCGGAGATGGTGGGTGGGGACAATCACGAATGAAATGGTCACCTTGGCATCTGAAACAAGATCCTCTAGGGGCTTGTGGTCTCATTTGTCTCAATTGGGGCCTAGGGTTAGGATTTGTGTACATGACATTGGAGTATTATAGCTCCCAATTTTGCTCCATAGGTGGTGCCTCATATTGATACGAGTAAATCTCACTATGCTCAGGCGACTTAGTGTAATAAGCATGTGGACTACCTTCATGGGAGTAGTCTGAACTATGAGCATGAGAGTCATTATCCGGTATCAATGGGGTTAGTGGGACCAATGCTCTATTTGGATTTTCCTCTCCCACGGCATACTTGATTGGAATCACGTTGGCAGGAGTTGGTGGCTGGTTTCCCAAGACTGGTTGTGGCCTATATTGTGTCTAATATTGCTGTTGTGGTCGATAATATGGCTGTTGGTATTGGTTCTGATATCTACCTTGTTGGTAAGTTTGTCTAACAGCCTGCCTATTGTGGGGACAATCTTGAGCCGTGTGGTTCGTGTATTTTCTCTCAATAGTGCAATATGGAGCATTCCTTTCTCTAATGTTTTGGTTTTGCATTGGGCATACGTTAGCCATGTGGTCCCCTCCGTAGGTATAACATCGGTTCAATGAGGTGACTCTTTGTGTTTGTCTATTTTGGACTCCCAACTTCTTTGCAACTTGCTTAGCTATCTCCTCTATTTCCGTGGAGATTTTCGAAGTATGACTAGTAGAACTATCAGAATCCTTATAGAGTTTGGATAATCCTAACTCCTCACCCAAGTTATCTTCTATGTCAATGCACGTCCGCACACACTCTTCTATGGATCTAGGCTCTTTCAAGTACACATATGATCTTAACTTTGTGCTCAGTAAGCCATCTAAGAACAAAGCCACTTGTTTGGCTGGTGTGGGTAACTCTGGAGCAGGGCATCTTTCTAGGTACTGTCTGAACCTTCTACCTGCTAGTCGCACTATTTCTTGGGGTGTCTGCTTGAAACTGTGTATCAAGGATGATGTGTTATGCCTTATACCACTCTTGGAAAATTCTACAATGAATTCGTCTAGCAGCTGAACTATATCGTGATAGTTGCGACTACTCAGTGGTTGAAACCAAGCTAGGGCAGTGCCCTTAAGAGTCAAACCAAATGCCTCATATTGGGTGAACAAATCCTCAACCTGTTCAACTCTTAACACTTGTTTGAACTCGGCCACATGATCATAAGGATCTCCTATCCCGTCGAAGTAATTCTTCATTGCCTTGATCACTTGAGTGGGTCTAAGGGTTCTTGGGTGCTCTCGAGGTCTAGGCAATGGAAAATCATGTTCAAATCTGTGTTGCCTATGTGCTTGATGTCTCTCTCTTTCAAGTCTTTGATTTTCAAATCCTGATCTATTTCTGCCCATAGTATGTGCAAAACTTACCTCGGGTCTCTCTCTATTTCTTTCTCTCTAGGCTTCATGAGGTTGGGATGATCCTACTCCTTGGAGGCCATGGGACACATTGGATCTTGGTGGAGGGAAAATCAATTCACTCTTTCAAGTATATGCATGTCTATCATGTTCTGTTACTAAGAACATTTTCTTTGATGTGTTATCCAGGTAGACAACTTTGCCTGGTATCTCTGGATCCTTGAACTCGTAGATGATGACTATACGCAATTGGCTATGTTGATCTGGCTTGAATCTCCAAAAGGCTTCCTCTGTTTCTCTATTCAAGAATAGTTCTATGCTTTTGTTGTCTTGAGGGATCCAATCTCGAGTGATCACTCTGGTCAAAAGTGACTTGCCTCTAGGAGTCTGGGGTCCTTGTCCTACATTTCCTTGTTCTAGGTCTCCTATCTCATTCTCATGAATGATATTTCCAAACTCATCAGTCCTATATGGTAGGTTGGTGACCACATACATGGTTCCTTCCTTATCAATGTATGAACCCTCTTCGAACTTGACCACCGAGTGTTCAAGTCCAAAGGGTTGATCTAGATTTTTGAGTTGGACCACTGATCACCTCAGGCCATCCTCATAGATGTGAGCACCTAATCAGTTGGTCCGAATATATTCCAATTGTGTCTTATAGGGACCTTCTGGTGTTTGTAGATGGGCAGTTCCTAAGCCACCTGCAGGTTTCCCCATGCTAAAAGACATTTCTGAGTCACTTGTGTCAGAGTTTAGTACGTAGGGACAACCACTTAGTTGCTGTGCCCAAGACTTAGCTATATGGTTGACACTAGACAGAGAAGATCTAATGCTTTGTCTATCCTTGCCTTGGTGTCTACCAGATCTCAAGTTCATAAGATTTGGTTAAGAGTCCACAATTTCCCCTTGGTATGGTTCGAAATCCTTTGGAGTCCCCTTGGTTCCCTTGGTTGTTGTTTCCCTAGCAATGGCACCAAAAACATGTGTACCTAAGTCATGAAATGTTAGGGACTTGTGTCGATGAGACTGTACCTCGCTTGCCCCACAAGTGCATATAGTGGTGGATTAATACACGTTTAATTATCAATCCGTGGAATTAGATGTCCCAAGTGTATGAAGACATATGCACACATGATGGTAAGTAAAGTATCAAAGCTACAATGCATGTGACTAGTCTCAACTAACTCTCCAACTCACTAACTCTCTGAAAATGCATGCTGCGATACCATTTACAGTAGTAAGCACAAATTCAAACTTTTCTCTCAGCTCCGAACTCCAAACATGGTCAATAGGGATTCATTTCGAAGCTCTCAAGAAGACACATCTAATGGTCGCATTTCCAGTCAAATATGACAAACATGCTTCAAGTTATGAGCAAAATAGTGGATGGTGGGAAACACCAACACCTGGTCCACAACTCCTTATGGTTCACACACACACTACAGTAGTTCAAACGTGATGGCAAGGGGTAGAAAATAGTCCTACACACACATTTCAAGCATTACACACAAAGCTCTTGGAGAAGAAGGAAATTAGCAAGAAAGAGGCAAATTCGAAAATCTTCTTCAATTCTCACAATGGCAAAAAGTTCTTTACAAGAGTCACAAAGTGACTTATATACACAAAAGGTTGCCAGGATACATCTCTCGTGATATTAGTCGCTACTCTCCATGATACTTGTTCAAACAAGTGACTGGAAAATGACTTTTTTAGGGTTTTATGGCCTTAGTTAACCAAGTGCCAGTATTGAACTACATTATACTTTTTTTTTATTTTCTCAAGATGTCCTACTTCTCTTATCCTTACTCCTCTCTCTTACCTAACCCTAACTATTTCCTCACTTCCCCACTCCTAATCGTAAACCTAAAAACTCATTACACACTCCTAAAGTGTGAAGTAACAAGTGCTAAATTACTTAATGACTTGCCACTATCTCAATTCCCCTCGACAAGAACGATTCATTCACTCCATAGCTATAACCATCACGAAGGCACCTTGGTTGTTCTTTCCCCAGCAATGGCACCAAAAACATGTGTACCTAAGTCATGAAGTCTTAGGGACTTGTGTCGATGAGACTGTACCTCGCTCGCCCCACAAGTGCATATAGTGGTGGATTAATACACGTTTAATTGTCAATCCGTGGAATTAGATGTACCAAGTGTATGAAGGCATGTGCACACATGATGGTAAGTAAAGTATCAAAGCTACAATGCATGTGACTAGTCTCAACTACCTCTCCAACTCACTAACTCTGTGAAAATGCATGCCGCGATACCATTTACAATAGTAAGCACAAATTCAAACTTTTCTCTCAGCTCCGAACTCCAAACATGGTCAATAAGGATTCATTTCGAAGCTCTCAAGAAGACACATCTAATGGCCGCATTTCTTGTCAAATATGACAAACATGCTTCAAGTTATGAGCAAAATAGTGGATGGTGGGAAGCACCAACACCTGCTCCACAACTCCTTATGGTTCACACACACACTACAGTAGTTCAAAAGTGATGGCAAGGGGTAGAAAACAGTCCTACACACACATTTCAAGCATTACACACAAAGCTCTTGGAGAAGAAGGAAATTAGCAAGAAAGAGGCAAATTCAAAAATCTTCTTCAATTCTCACAATGGCAAAAATTTCTTTACAAGAGTCACAAAGTGACTTATATAAACAAAAGCTTGCCACGATACATCTCCCATGATACTAGTCGCTATTCTCCATGATCTTATTCAAACAAGTGACTGGAAAATGACTTTTTTGGGGTTTTATGGCCTTAGTTAACCAAGTTCCAGTATTGAAATAAATTATACTTTTATTTTTTTTGAATTTTCTCAAGATGTCCTACTTCTCTTATCCTTACTCCTCTCTCTTACCTAACCCTAACTCTTTCCTCACTTCCCCACTCCTAACCTTAAACCTAAAAACTCATTACACACTCCTAAAGTGTGAAGTAACAACTGCTAAATTACTTAATGACTTGCCACTATTTGAATTCACCTCTACAAGTACGATTCATTCATTCATAGCTATAACCATCACGAAGACACCTTGGTTGTTCTTTCCCCAGCAATGGCACCAAAAATGTGTGTACCTAAGTCGTGAAGTGTTAGGGACTTGTGTCGATGAGACTATACCTCACTCACCCCACAAGTACATATAGTGGTAGATTAATACACGTTTAATTATCAATCTGTGGAATTAGATGTACCAAGTGTATGAAGACATGTGCACACTTGTGGTAAGTGAAGTATCAAAGCTACAATGCATGTGACTAGTCTCAACAACCTCTCCAACTAACTCTCTAAAAATGCAAGCCGCGATACCATTTATAGTAGTAAGCACAAATTCAAACTTTTCTCTCAGCTCCGAACTCTGAACATGGTCAATAGGGATTCTTAGAAGCTCTCGAGAAGACACATCTAATCGTGGCATTTTCAGTCAAATATGACAAACATGCTTCAAGTTATGAGCAAAATAGTGGATGGTGGGAAACACCAACACCTACTCCACAACTCATTATGGTTCACACACACACACTACAGTAGTTCAAAAGCGATGGGAAGGGGTAGAACACAGTGCTACACACACAGCATCACACACACAAAAGCTCTTGAAGAAGAAGGAAATTAGCAGGAAAGAGGCAAATTCAAAAATCTTCTTCAATTCTCACAATGGCAAAAAGTTCTTTGCAAGAGTCACAAAGTGACTTATATACATGTGCCCTAAAATTGGTCCTTTCACACAAGAGACCGGCACCTTTATTGAATAACTCTAATTTCCTAATATATATTACAAGGATTATGTTACAATGATTGGGGCTTATGCATCTAGAGGACTCCTCTAGTGCATTTACATGACTTCAAGGGATTTCCAATGAAATTTGAAGAAGAAAAGTTATGCCCATAATTTGAAAATTTTTGGGGCACCTCTTTTGAGTTTCTCTATTCTGTAACACATGGTTAAAAGCAATGCTATATTTTTACGTTGGTTTTTGAGGATAATTTGGATTATTCTAGTTACCCATTGTGGGCATATATGATGCATCATGTATTGGTAGCAAAAGGGTTATGGAATATTGTGCAAGGTTTTGAAAAGCATCCTACTACACCTAGAAATATAGTTATTGAAGGTGATGCAGATGGTGTCGAAGATGATGATCTTCAATTTAGTTGTCAAGTTGTGGCTCCTGTTGCACCTACTATAGAGCAGCTTCATTGGGATGGAAAAGATTCATAGGCACATGCATTGATATTGTTGTCTATCAAATGTGCCATTATCCCTCATATTCACTCTTGCAAGACAAAAAAAGTTGCTTGGGTACTCTTACTACATTATACTTAGCAAGAAATGAGGCTCCTCATGCTTACCTATGAAAAATTTGGAGAATGATCATATGAATGAACAAGATTCTATGGAGTTTTTTTGACAAAGATCAAAGATTTTAAGGAGGAGTTGATTTTTGTTGATGAAATCTTTCTAGATAGTTCACTTGTGCAGACTATTCCTAATGGTCTTCTAGATTCATGTGAGAGTTTTTCTTCTACTCTTCGATTGGTGATGAAAGCCAATCCAAAAAGCCTTAACATTCAAGGAGTTAATCTCTGTTTTTTTTGTAGGAAGATCGGCCTAAGCAGAATAGGTCAATTATACATGTTGCAAATCAAGTTTTCTTAGCTAGTCAAAAAGACAAAGGTAAATTTAGCTCATCTACTAGTAAGCAAAAATATGCTAATGTTGCATAGTCAAAAAAGGAAGACAAGGATGACAAGAAAACAAAAAAACAAAAAAAAATTTGCAAGTATCATAAGGCAAATGATAATCTCATAAAGGGTTTTCCTAAACTGGCTACAAAAGAGGCAAAGAAGAAAGATGTTGGAATGGTTGTTGCACAGGCCTCTACACCTAAAATAGAGTGTGCTAATCTTGGTCAAAATCAAGAATGGAAATTTACTACTATTTGCAGTTATGATCTATCTTTTCATGGGTAGTGCATGTCTCTAGTAGACTCAGATGTTTGGTACTTTGATAGTGGTGCAACCAAACATATTAACTCTCAACACAGTTTCTTTGGTTCACTTGAGCCTGCTCCTACAAGGGATACTGTTACATGTGCTAAAAAATCCTCTTATCTTGTAATCAAAGTGGGAAAGATCATTCTGACTACTACTGATGGTAGTTCTTTCATAGTGTTCGATGCTTTATATGTGCCAAGGATCAAGAAAAAAAACTATCGTCAGTTTCAGCATTTGATGACAGATGTACAATTCAGGATCTCTCAAGTGGTGATGTTATTATTTCTTCTAGCATTTTATGTCATGGGTTGTATAAGCTCATAGAGTATGCAAAATCTATGAATGATTCCACATGTGTAGTTCATGATTCTCAAGTTATCTTAGATGCAAAGCTTTGGCATGCACACTTTTGTCATCTCAATTTTGCTAGTTTGCTTCGCATGTAGAAATCTAAAATGGCCTTCTCTCTACCCAAAATTGAGGCACATTCTAAACACGTTGTCGGGATGAAATCCCGCAGGGAGTGTGCATTGTTTTCTTTCAAAAGTTCATTATTTTCTGAGTATTGTGTGATGTTTTCACGAGAGAGTGGTATGTTCTGTACATATTTTGGCCGAATTGATTGATTGTGTGATGCAGAAATAAGTTTGAGATGTATGTTAGACGTGTGTGTAAAAATAACTGACATTAGATCCATGGAAACCTTAGGTTTGACCCTTGAAACTGATTGGAAACATGAGTTTACCCTATGAAAACCGGACTTGAACCCTTGGAAACCCTTGGAGTTTAGGCCGAAGCTGTAAATAAACCCATGAATTGGCGAAGTTGAGATAATTGTGAGTAAACCCTTACTTTTCCCGATCAAAAACTTTAGGTTGGACCCTTGGAAATGGCGGTTTCTGTAGGCCAAACCCTAAAACCCAATTAAACTGTAAATATCCAGTGTGAAATGGAAACCTTAGTCTAGGGAAAAATTAAAAGACTACCAAAAATAGAAAGTTCATTGAGGAGGTTAGAACGTTCTAGAAGGAAGTCCTAGGGAGGGGCCTATAAATAAGTCCATACACATTTGTTTCTTCCCCACCCTGTGGATCTCCTTGTGGATTGTTTCCTCCAGGTATGCTTCTACTCCTCTTCCTTGTTCATTCTTTTGTTTTGTTGCATACATACGGTAGTGCGTGTGAGAGAGAGCTCTGATAGACTTCTGTGTGTTGTCTTCTGTGTTATGGTGAAGTATTATTCGATTCTTAGTTACAGAAACAATCGCAATGACCTCTCTAATTATATTATCTGTTTGACTTCCTTCTCTGGTGGAGATCCAGAGAGAGAATAACTCTAGAGAGAGAGAGGTCTGGATAGAGCCGTCCGCGCACGCAATAAGTCATGTAGAGAGAGAAGGCAAGATGTGCGCACTACCATCATGGCTCCTATGCGTGCTGTAGAGTCATGTAGAGAAATAGACATCCGAAGATGGCTGGGGAATCGGGATGCGCAGCTGTCATAGAGAGAGAGATTCAGAGAGAAAGTTTGGAGGCGACACATATATGCAGAGCTTGACCATGTCATGCTGCTGACTTAGTACGTGGCTGGCTGTAGAGGATAGAGAAAGAGATTCATGGGCGGCAATCGATAGACAGAGAGATGGATGCGCGCGCGGAAGAATCTGAGAGAGAGAGCGTGAACAAAGATACTCAAAGCCATATTGATGTACCCCGTAGCAGAATTGGATAGAGAGAGAGAGAAGGGGAAGGAATCTCTCCCCCCCTCCCACAACGGCAGTGCGCACGGGGAGAGAGAGAGAGTATCTCCCCCCCCCTCCCATGGCGGCAGCACGCACGCGAGAGAGAGAGAGAGAGAGAGAGAGAGAGAGAGAGAAAGAAGTGCAGACGAGAGAGCATTCGGCGGCGCATAGATAGAATGGGAGAGAGAGAGATGATTTGGTCGGCGACAGCAGCATGTACGCATAGAGAGAGAGAGACGACTGTGGCGTCCATGTCAAATCAGTGGCAAAATGAGAACGCGTGAAGAGCTTGTCGATGACGGCACAACAGAGAGATGAAAAGCGGTGTCGGAGAGAGAGAGAGAGAGAGAGAGAGAGAGAGAGAGAGAGAGAGAGAGAAATTCGACGGATGAAGGTGGTTAGAGCGCTGAGAGAGAGAGCCAAGACGGCTGCAGAGAATCGATTGCGCACTGTAGTTGTCTGCCACTGACGACGATGGAGAGAGAGAGAGAGAGAGAGAGAGAGAGATGCAGACAGGCTGGACCATGGCAGACGCTGGAGGAGTAAACCTGAGAGAGAGAGAGATGATTTGGTCGGCGACAGCAGCATGTACGCATAGAGAGGGAGAGACGACTGTGGCGTCCATGTCAAATCAGTGGCAGAATGAGAACGCGTGAAGAGCTTGTCGATGACGGCACAACAGAGAGATGAAAAGCGGTGTCGGAGAGAGAGAGAGAGAGAGAGAGAGAGAGAGAGAGAGAGAGAGAAATTCGACGGATGAAGGTGGTTAGAGCGCTGAGAGAGAGAGCCAAGACGGCTGCAGAGAATCGATTGCACACTGTAGTTGTCCGCCACTGACGACGATGGAGAGAGAGAGAGAGAGAGAGAGAGAGAGAGAGAGAGAGAGAGAGAGAGAGGCGGTCAGAGCCTTGCAAACGTAAAAGAGAAAAGGCCCAAAAGAGGCGGTGATAGATGGATCGAGAGAGAGAAAGGGCGGTGGGAAAAATTCGCAGACAGAGAGAGAGTGATGATTATTAGAAAATGAATATTCAATCCAATCCGGGATTAAGTATAGGTAGTGTTTTTTATCTATATCTGTTGAGAGGTTTTCGATTATTAATTTTGGAACCGTAAATGAATGATCGTCTGACCGTGAGTCCAACAGATGTAATGAATGACTTATCATAAGACGAAGATATTTACTCTTGAAGAAAATCGACTTTATCTTCAGCTACTATGTTATTACCATAAAATGCCAAGTACTTTGATTTTAACTTTAGATGCTGAAATATCAGACTTTACTACATGATTTACGAATCAATGGTTTTCAATAAATGGAAATAAGAACTTTAAGATAAAGAGATTAAGGCATAATGAGTGTGTTTAGAATGGTACTAATGAAGCCCCACCCTGTGGATCTCCTTGTGGATTGTTTCCTCCAGGTTTATGTGGATGCTGATTATATGAAGTGAAGAGAAAGTGATTGAAGACTGAAGATAAAGGCCCCATCCTATGGATTGCCTTTGTGGATCGTCTCCTCCAGGTTTATGCGGGTTTTGATCATCTGAAGTAAAGAGACGGAAGGCCATTGCGGAGGATACTTGAAGAAAAGAACGGACCGAAGTAAAGTTGGAAGAAAAGCTTGGACTGCGAAGACCGAAGCGAAATCCTGTGGGCGATTTCTCGCACTGTAGCGAGGGATCTAGAGTAGACACTAGCCGGCCCGCACTGTAGCGGTGGCGTTTTTATTGTATCATCGCACCGCACTGTAGCGGTTTTATTGTACCGTCGGCCCGCACTGTAGCGGCCTATTTTTGTATCATTTATTTTATTGGAGACTTCAGTTTCATTTCCGATTGTATCTTCGAGCTTGATCTACATCACGTGTTTCACTGCGGTATCCGATCGTCTCTTTCCGACGCCCACGGTCCCACGTCTCGACACTTCCGAGGGGCAAGGGGCCCTACGAGGATCGCGCACGCTCCGGAGAGCACAGGCGAGGCGCCCAGCGCGCAGACGCCGCTCGTAGGACAGCGGGAACGGCGCACCAGAGCGGGGCCTGATCCAACCCCAGGCGTCGGCTTCCTGCCACGACCTCCTTCTTCCCGACACCTGAACCCGACGTGAAGCGAGGCGGTTGCCCGGTGATCCTGATCGCGTCACCTACTCCTTGAGGAAAGAGACAAGAACCTCGGCATCGGACAGAGATTTCCAGGTACTAGCATTTCAAGTTATTTGAAATTTTGCATTGCTTCACATACACTGCTGAAACAGAAAGATTATCTTGCTGCTTGAGTTTGAGCATCCACGCTTTGCATTAGTTTAGTCCATACGTGTGAGCAATTTTTTTCTGCTAAGACTAGGGATTTACTGATTTCATAGCTTAGAGAGAACATTAGAAAACTTATCACAAAAAGGGGGAAAATACATTGAAATCTTGGGAATCGAAGAGAGGACAGTTTGATTAGACTCTGGCCTAGGCAA
Organism: Ceratopteris richardii; assembly: GCA_020310875.1. NCBI lineage: Eukaryota > Viridiplantae > Streptophyta > Polypodiopsida > Polypodiales > Pteridaceae > Ceratopteris > Ceratopteris richardii. The sequence goes on from CM035415.1 coordinate 33,012,791, forward strand.
ATCAGAGAGCTTAGACTGACCTTTACCTCCTGGCTCGTGACTCATCAAGCCTCTTCTCTGATCTCTACTCAGAGCTTAGAGAAATAATTGAGCCACTTACGCTAGACCTTGTGCTACATTCTAGGACAGAGCAGAGAAGAGAGATGGAGGATATATTCAAGGAAATGGTAATAGAGAAACAAGGGGCCCGCGTAGTCCAAGCGGTATTGAGAGAAAAAGGGAAGTTTACAGGCTTGAACGTAACTGAGTACCTAGATGTTTTTGAGGAACAGGCACGGATTTATGGTCTACCCGAGGATGTGTTTATACATTACTTCACACGGGTAGTATCAGGATCCATTTTAGCCCCTATTACAACACATATAGCAAAGCCTTGGGCCGAATTCAGAAAAGAATTGCATAAGTTGTTTTATTTGGAAGATTTTTCCCAACACAGTAGAGAAGGGTTCTTGCGGTGGATAAGCTCTCCGAAGCCCACTGCATCCCTCACTCAACTTTTGAATGAGTTCTTGAGAAGATATGAACAGCTTCCACAGCCCGATTTAGATGCCTTGAGACCTGACCTAGTTATATCTTTCCTTAGGATCTTAAGTCTTGAAGACAGGACTGAGGTCGAAAGGAGGATTGAAGAGCCTGCGAAGAGATTTGGATTGACTGAAGATTGGGGTGTAGTGAGGAGAGAGGTAGAAGCGGTTGCCCAAATGAGGCAACGCCAGGCGGTGTTATACGATAGACCTGCAGTGGTAACACCACAACCGCCTAGGGAAGCTCCACTACCGGCAATTCCGAATGTGCCTGCAACGTCAGCCTTTGCTAATGTTGCATCCACTTCGCGATCGCCAATAGAGCTACAGGTTGAGATTCTCAGTCGACAGATAGAGAATCTTATTACGATGCAAGCGTCTATGTCAAAAGAAATGGCGAGTATTCACAATAAAGTTAATTCTATGGGATATCAGAACCCCACTCCTCCTCAAGCGAGTACGAGTTATGTAGATACATTACAGAGAGGCACTATGCCCATTCCAAATATGCAAGGCTATGTGATACCACAGCCTGCACCTCTAGTGCAGCCTGTTGCCCAACAGATACCTACACCACCAGTGCAAACCACATTTCAAAGAAACACTGGACCTTTTGAGAGACGAGCGACTGGTGGGTTTGGAGGGGCTAAGAGATGCGTATGGTGTGATGCACAAGAGCATTTTTCATATGCCTGTGAAGAGCTTAAGCTAGCAAAAGAGCATCAACTGGTGATAGATATCGATAAGAAGTTATGTGACTTCAGGACCCGCCTTCCTCTACCTGTGAATTGGGGAAAGGGGGGAATGAAGAAGTTTTATGAAGATTTATCTGGCAATAATGCAAGTACATCAGCTGCACGATTAGAACCTGTTGAGGAGGAAGATGAAAAAGTGCCTAGACCTCGACCCCAAAGAAATTATTCCATTGAGGCTTTAGTGAGGGCTAGGGATGCGATCATGCAGAAGACTGCCTGGAAGTCTCCTGTTGATGAATCCTCGGTCTATTCGCACATAGCAAATGTAGAAGAAAAGAGGAAGAGATATGAGAGTCAAGAAGAGACTGAGCCTGAAAGAAGAGTGACTAGAAAGCAAAGTCAAGAGGCCGAAGAAAAAGCTAAAGAGCCAGAAAGGAAAGTACAATTCAAAGAGCCTTTTGTTTCAAAGGAAGAGGCAAAGAAGAAAGAGATAAGAGAGATGCAGACAGGCTGGACCATGGCAGACGCTGGAGGAGTAAACCTGAGAGAGAGAGAGATGATTTGGTCGGCGACAGCAGCATGTACGCATAGAGAGGGAGAGACGACTGTGGCGTCCATGTCAAATCAGTGGCAGAATGAGAACGCGTGAAGAGCTTGTCGATGACGGCACAACAGAGAGATGAAAAGCGGTGTCGGAGAGAGAGAGAGAGAGAGAGAGAGAGAGAGAGAGAGAGAAATTCGACGGATGAAGGTGGTTAGAGCGCTGAGAGAGAGAGCCAAGACGGCTGCAGAGAATCGATTGCGCACTGTAGTTGTCCGCCACTGACGACGATGGAGAGAGAGAGAGAGAGAGAGAGAGAGAGAGAGGCGGTCAGAGCCTTGCAAACGTAAAAGAGAAAAGGCCCAAAAGAGGCGGTGATAGATGGATCGAGAGAGAGAAAGGGCGGTGGGAAAAATTCGCAGAAAGAGAGAGAGTGATGATTATTAGAAAATGAATATTCAATCCAATCCGGGATTAAGTATAGGTAGTGTTTTTTATCTATATCTGTTGAGAGGTTTTCGATTATTAATTTTGGAACCGTAAATGAATGATCGTCTGACCGTGAGTCCAACAGATGTAATGAATGACTTATCATAAGACGAAGATATTTACTCTTGAAGAAAATCGACTTTATCTTCAGCTACTATGTTATTACCATAAAATGCCAAGTACTTTGATTTTAACTTTAGATGCTGAAATATCAGACTTTACTACATGATTTACGAATCAATGGTTTTCAATAAATGGAAATAAGAACTTTAAGATAAAGAGATTAAGGCATAATGAGTGTGTTTAGAATGGTACTAATGAAGCCCCACCCTGTGGATCTCCTTGTGGATCGTCTCCTCCAGGTTACTGCGTGATCAGAGATTATTGTGGATTTTGAAGTAAAGAGCTGCAAAGTGAGGATTTGAAGAAAAGCTTGGACCGAAGAAAAGTGAAGAAAAGATTAAATCGCAAAGACCAGAAGACAGAGATCGAGGGTGACTTCCTGCACTGTAGCGGGAAGCCTACATTATATCTTGTCGACTCGACACCTTGGCGGCATTTATTTTTACTTACCTGTTTCCGCACTATAGCGGATTTTTTGTATCGGAGACCCGCACTGTTGTGGGCACCACTGTATCATTCAGATTTTATTGTATCATCGAGTTTGTATACACACCGACCTAGTGATTTCGTATCTGATTTGTCTCTCTCTCGACGCCTACGGTCGTGTACACACGCACGTCTCGACACTTCCGAGGGGCAAGGGTCCCACGCGTACGAGGATCGCGCACGCTCCAGAGAGCACAGGCGAGGCGCCCAGCGCGCAGACGCCGCTCGCAGGACAGCGGGAACGGCGCACCAGAGCGGGGCCTGATCCAACCCCAGGCGCCGGCTTCCCGCCACGACCTCCTTCTTCCCGACAACGTTTGTAAAGGTTGTATTTTGGGCAACTACAACATTCCTCCTTGAAGTATTTCGTGGCGTGCACCACACTGGACTCTCCTTCTCGAGAGCTCCACGACGATATGCTCAAAGTAGAAAACCGAGCTCTGGTCGCCACACACAGTACTCCGCACAGATGTTGTAGAATACACAGAAAACGCAGTACACAGGGAGCACGAAGACAGACTTCTTAGGTCTTACAAATGCGGTCGAACTTACAGTCTGTGACTGACCAGGCCACTATATGTTTTATTAAAGAACATATACAAAGAAGTGTCCGGTGGCCATTTGGCCTTTCACATGGACACTAACGGTAACAATCTCCCACTAAAGGCCAATATGGCCAGAGTAACTATGGGAGAAAAAAGAAAGAATGATAAAGAATACCTGAGTGTAAGTATACAAACTATACCTCCCACCTGATGGGCATGTTACACAGTATACAAGTGACTGTGTAAGATCAAGAATCAAGTAACCCCCATCAAGTGACAACAGTGTCGAAAGCTATCCTGTGGTAGAGCTTTAGTCAAAGCATCTGCAGCATTATCTCGAGTGTGAACCTTCTCAAGAATAATGCTCTCAGTGGCTAAGCAATCTCTAATGAAGTGATACCTCACCTCAATATGCTTGGTCTTTGCATGATAGACCGGATTCTTAGCCAAAGCAATGGCACTCTGACTATCACTGAGCAAGTGAGGTACATGCTGAGGCAAACCCATATCACAAGCAAGACGAGAAAGCCACAATGCTTCCTTACATGCCTCACTTGCTGCAACATACTCTGCTTCTGTGGTGGAAACAGCTGTACATTCTTGAAGACGAGATCTCCAAGAGATAGCACCTCCAGCAAAATGAAAAATGTACCCTGATGTAGACTTACGATTGTCTACACAACCAGCATAGTCAGAATCTGTGTAACCAATAATGGATGCTTTCCCTCTACCTAAGCATAGACACTTGTCCTTAGTGCCACTCAGATATCTCAAAATCATTTTGACCGCTTCCCAATGTTTCTTGCCATATATCTGCTCACAACTCCCACTGCAAATGCAATGTTTGGTCTCGTAGCTACCATAACATACATGAGACTACCAACAGCAGACTGATAGGGAATTTTGGTCATGAATTCCTTTTCCTCATCTGATTTGGGGCAGTCATCCTTGCTCAATTTCACATATGTGGGTAAAGGTGTACTCAATGCCTTTCCACCCTGCATATTGAATCGATGAAGTACTTTGGATATGTACTCACTTTGAGACAAGTATATGCATCTTTTACTCCTATCACGAGTAATGCGCATGCCAAGAATATGTTTGGCATCCCCCAAATCCTTCATATCAAATGTCTGACTCAACTTCTTTTTGAGAATTGACAAATCATAAGAGGACTTCCCAGCAATCAACATATCATCGACGTAAAGTATCAAGCATATCAAGCTGCCATCAGAACATCTCTTTGTGTAGAGACAATGATCCTCATTGCTCCGAGAATAGCCTTGGGACTTCATAAAAGCATCAAACTTTTGGTACCATTGTCTAGGAGACTGTTTAAGTCCATACAAGCTCTTCTTGAGCTTACAAACTAGACTTTCCTTGCCAGGAACTACATAACCCTCTGGTTGTTCCATATAGATCTCATCTGTAAGATCTCCATGCAAGAAAGCTGTTTTCACATCCATTTGGACTAGCTCTAAGTCCTCCATTGCAACGAATCCAAGCAACATGCGCAAAGTAGTCATCTTGACCACTGGGGAGAAGATTTCCTCAAAATCAACACCATGTTGTTGCTTAAAACCCTTTGCAACAAGTCGTGCTTTATATTTTGGAGAAGCACTATCTGATGTGAATTTCAGCTTATATACCCATTTACATGGTAAAGCTTTCCTTCCCTTTGGCAAAGGTACTAAGTCCCAAGTACCATTCTTGTGAATAGAATCCAACTCACTCTTCATGGCACGCTCCCACTTGACATGATCCTCTGTCTGCATAGCCTCTTTGTAGCAAGAGGGCTCACCGGCATCTGTTAGCATAACAAAATCTAAACCTGGAACATATCTATCAGGTGGATATGAGACACGTGCAGAACGTCTCAATGGTTGCTGAACAGGAACATGTGCAGACTGATCTGAATGGACATTCTCTTGAACATCCCTATGTGCAGCATTTTTATGCATGCTAACCGGAGGACTAGTATCCTCGAACACCACTCTTCTCACTTCAACCTCCTTAATCGGCTGTTTATGCATCTTAGACTCATTAAAAATGACATCACTACTTCTGATCACTGACCGTGTTTCAGGATCCCATAAGCGATATCCAAATTGTCCTTCTCGACCATATCCAAGAAAAATGCATTTCTTTGACTTATGGTCCAACTTCTGTCTAAGATTCTTGGGTATATGAACATATGCTTCACACCCAAAAACTCGAAGATGATCATAATATGGTGGTTTCCCTGTCCATAACTCTTGTGCCACTTTCAGACCTTTGGCAGTACTAGGTGAAAGGTTAATCACATGAACAGCAGTCAATACTGCTTCTGCCCAAAAACCTTGTGAGAGGTTTGCATGATGCAACATAGAGACTACTCTATCTTGAATAGTTCTATTCATCCTCTCAGCTACACCATTCTGTACTGGGGTATAAGGAGCTGAAACTCTCTACGAATCCCTCTACACTGACAGAAAAGGCTGAATTCATGTGAGGTATACTCACCCCCATTATCTGAACGTAAAGCCTTAAGCTTAGTTCCTTTTTCAGTCTCAACTGAAGCAAGCCATTTTCTGAAAGTAGGGAATACATCATCCTTCGATTTGATAGGATATACCCAGACTTTTCTAGTAGCATCATCTATGAAAGTAACAAAGTAAAGAGAACCACCTAAGGACCTAGTGGGCATAGGACCACACACATCTGTATGAACAAGATCTAAAGGCTGAATTGAAGAGTCAATGTGCGTTTTATGCACATTTCTGGTTTGCTTTCCATATTGACAATGCTCACAAAATGAAAAATCAGAGAAAGATAACACAGGTAAGTAGCCAGAACGAGAAAGATTTTCCATTCCACTACGAGATATATGGCCCAAACGACCATGCCAAATACAAGCCATAGGCTGTTCAGTAACAGCTAACAAGTGTTCTTTCTGTGATACAAATAAAGGGTAAAGTGAGCCAACTTTCCTTCCTTTTGCAATAACCATATTGCCCTTTGATATACGAAAGGACTGAGCATAGAAGACCACCTTGTAACCAAGGTCATCAAGTTGACCAACTGACATCAAACTGCGTGATAACTGAGGTACATGGCGTACATTATGCATAGTAAATTTTGAACCGTCAATGAACTGCACAACCACATCTCCAATCCCCACAACATCACACTGGTAAGAGTCACCAAGTCTCACGGTACCAAGAGACTTTGCTGCATAATTAGAGAACCATTCTCTATGTGGTGTCACATGGAAAGAAGCACCAGAATCTAGCAGCCAGGTGTGGGAAAGAGAATCAGCCATAAGTGCCTCAGATGGCACAGTACTATCAAGTGTCAACACATCAGCATCATCAGAAATAGCATTAATTTCTTCAATCTTCACAGTCGAAGTAGATGGTGCAGGTAACTGTTTAACATGCCCATCAACATTCTGTCCTTTACCTTTAGCATTCTTTAATGCATAACAGTCTTTCTTCATGTGTCCTTTCTTATGACAATAATGGCATTCAATATCCCTCTTCCTTGATTTACTTCTGCTCTTATTCCGTTGACCATTCTTTTCCTTGTTCTTGCTCCTGCCACGTTGTTGATTCTTTCCTTGGTAAGAATCACGAACATTATATGCATCTCCACTCTGAGTGCCAACCATAGATTTTCTACGAATCTCCTCACTCAAGAGTGCTCCACATATGTCATCATAGACGAGTTTACCACCTGGTGCACTATTGCTAATAGCCGTGCAAAATGTATCCCATGATGATGGCAGGGTGCATAACAGCAATACTGCTTTCATTTCATTGTCCATATCCATTTTCTGAGCCTATAACTGGGAGGATATGGCATCAAACTCATTTAGATGAGCAGCAACACTATCTGTGTCCTTCATACGAAGGTCGTATAATTTTCTCATCAGATATACTTTATTTGATGTCGTCTCTTTTTCATATGTATTGCATAACTTCTTCCAAAGCTCCTCTGCACTTTCACAGTCTAATACTGTAAAGTAAACATTATCTGCTAGGTGCAAGCGAATGGTAGACCTGGCCATTTCATCTAACTCATCCCAATCATCTTCATCCATGTCAGCAGGCTTCTTTGAAATCCCATTTACTGGCTTCCATTGCCTTCTTTGAATCAGCACATCTTTAATCTGATTCTTCCATAGAGCAAAGTTTGTGCCATCAAATTTTCGGATCTCAAAATGGTCTTTGCCCTGCAAGTTATAGCTCCTCCTCGGAACGCTAGCACTAGACCCTGATCCACCGGATGCGCCTGAGACCTCTGATGCCATGATCGTAGAGAACTGAATAGAATGATAATGGAGCTAGAAGAGTCCAAACACCAACAAATAAGTGTATCAAGGAGTAAATCGACCACTATATAGTTGACTAAACCAGAAATTTGGAAAAATTTTGCCAGAGTATCCTCTGCAAAATTAGCATATGACCAGTGTCAAAGTATCATAAAACTGCAAGTACTAACATGTCTACCTGCATAGTGAATCACTGACTCCACTGCATATAATCAGTTACCCAATAGAAGCCAACTAGGCTTATCGAGCACCTATGAACAACTATCATACATCTCCTATGGCGAGGCTGGGTAAGTCTTCCACCTGCATCACCGAAGAGACCCCGACATCTGGGTGTCTCCCAGTTAAGAAAACCTCACCACGACCCTCTTTATCAAACGTAAAAGGCTTTATGCAAAGAACGTAACCGCTATATCAATGCCCACATGGACGTACATAAGCGGTATCCACAGAAGCGTACATGGTGTGTATGTGCTCAATATATGCAGTAAAATGACACTGAAAGGCTGAATACACAACCCAAAAAACTAGCCAATAACACCTGCAAGTGTCTGTCAACTCTGATGTTTTAGGCTTTAAAAACCTGCATAAATTTGCAGCGACTGCTCCCACCAAAACTGAAAACCCCTCGAGAAACCTGTAGTTTTACGAGTGTGGCTGAAAATACAGCCCCAAAGGTTGATATTTATTGTCTGAGAAGTACAAGGAACACTCTTCTTGATGTTCTTGGACCTGTGTGAAGAGAACTACGTGCGAAAGTACTCCAAAATGGCTCCAAAAACACCCCAAAATTGCTTCAGAAATAGGCTTTAAAAGCAAAAATGAAGCTTTGAGGGACCAAAACTTGTTCAAGGTAATGCCAACCTTAGTCTTTCCCCTTCTTCAAACACCACAAGAGTGTAGCTTAGTGGCAAGAGATTGCCGCGGTTAAGCGAGCTCTGGGGGGAACAGTACTGGGATGGGTGACCTCCCGGGAAGTACCGAGAACCTCTATATTCCTTGATCGTTGAGGTCCTCCCTCGCACGCAGCCAACGGCGCCAACGGTGACTTCGGTGACTCGGATGACAAGGTATGCCAAGGTCTATGCCTTGGTCGCCGCCTTAGTCGCCGCCTTAGTCGTAAGCCTTGGAGAAAACCTGGGGGGGGGGGGGGGGGGGGTGCTCGCTTCGCTCGCACAAAAGGAACACAGCTTCTTGCGTCGAACTGCTCTGATACCAGTGAACTATTTCGTGGCGTGCACCACACTGGACTCTCCTTCTCGAGAGCTCCACGACGATATGCTCAAAGTAGAAAACGGAGCTCTGGTCGCCACACACAGTACTCCGCACAGATGTTGTAGAATACGCAGAAAACGCAGTACACAGGGAGCACGAAGACAGACTTCTTAGGTCTTACAAATGCAGTCGAACTTACAGTCTGTGACTGACCAGGCCACTATATGTTTTATTAAAGAACATATACAAAGAAGTGTCCGGTGGCCATTTGGCCTTTCACATGGACACTAACGGTAACACTCCTTCCCAAAAGATTGTTCAATTAGAGCTACTCATAAATAGCAGCTTGTTCATAGTGATGTATGCGGTCCTATGTAGACACCTTCATTTGGAAAATAGTTAATATAGTTTGTGACTGTTATTTATGTCTTTGCATGCATGGGTGTATCCACTCAAAGAAAAGCCTAAAGTGTTTATGGGCTTTAAACAATCCCTTGTCATGGCGAAAAATATGTTGTTTTCATCCCCATGGGTTTGTGTAGAAAGGGCATGAAAACAAAGTGTGCATGTTGCAAAAGGCGTTATATAGTTTGAAGCTAGCAATACATGGTTGGTATGAGAAAAAAATGTGCCTACTTGCTAGCACATAGTTTTGAGAACAATCCAACATAGAGCACCTTATATGATAAGCATGCATATGATGTACTTCTCATCATTGTTGTATATGTTGATGTGATGTTGCTCACTAGTCCTAACGAGAAGCATATTGTTGAATTTAAGGTTGATTCGCATGCCTCTTTTGAGATGTCAAATTCGATGCATTTGCATCGTTATCTGGGAATTCAATTTATGTAAGTTGAAAGAGGAATAGCTTTGTTTCAAACAAAATATAATGATACATTATTGTTGTATCTTGGCCATGAAGATTGCAAACCTATTACCACTCCCATGGAGACACATTTATGATTGAGTGTTTATGATGTTGTAGATTCATTTGGTGTTGTTTTGTGTCAATGGGCTATTGGATTCTTGATTTACTTATGCATAACGTGGCCTGATATTTAGTTAAATATCTCTTAGATGAGCACGTTTATGCATTGGTCTGGTGTCAAGCATTGGTAGGTAGTTAAGTGCATGTTTTGTTACTTGAATGGTACACATCTACTTGGTTGATCAAGAAGCAGCCTACTATGTTCACTTCTAACTATGAGGCAGAGTACATGGAAGCTTTCATAGCAACGCTTGAGTGCATGAGGCTTAGATTCCTTTTGGCTGATTTGGGTGTTGGTAAGTCTTTTGTCACCACCATCTTTGCTAACAGTTAGAGTGCATTGGCATTTGCAAGGAACCCTCTGTTCCATGCTCGCACAAAGCACATTGAGGTGCACTATCATTATGTCATGGAGAGGTTCTTTGCTAGAGAGATCAGTTTGGCTTATGTGCCCACTCAAGCTAATGTTGTTGTTATCAGGATCTTATCTCACTTGCACATAGAGGTTATGAATGCTAAAAACACATAGAAAAATAGACACACCAGTGGATGAGATAGAACGCAGTATTGGGTGCAACCTCCTCCCATGCACTCTATTTCGATAGTCCACAGAGTGTATGTATTTATAGGAATTTTTTATTATGTCCAAATAGTAGTTACATGAGAGCGGATTCAAAAAGCATGTGTGAAAGTAAAAGTTGGTAACTTTTGTAGAAAGTCTTTGCTTTTAATATCAAAAATTATGGTCTACAATGATCCTTATTCTAACCACTACTTCACTAATTGTTTCTAACAATAGAACTCTCTACACGGGTTTATTTACAAACTATATAAATTATAAATTGGATTATTGATGTCCACCCTTGAATGCCTTTCATGCCCTCAGGAACCTTCAACTGCTATATCAGAAACACCAAAACACATTAATACATTAATAAATTAACACTCCAAAAATTCCTTCTTCAACACATTCCATAATTCATAACATGCCCCTCAGTTGAAAAAGAAACTGACTCAACACCATGTAGAAACTTGCGTGGAGTGCTGGAGAGTGGCACCACAGATTTTTGAGTCTTTGGAACCTCCCTTTCAACATAAAGCATTCAACTCTGATGAGGCTCATATTGCACAATGGGGTCTCGTGTGGTTCCAAAGCTAGGAAATATGGATTAAACTATGAAGTTTGTAAATTCTGTGGCAAGGAGGAGGACATCCCCCACCTGTTTTTCAACTGTAGCCATGCTCATAAGTATTGGTGTCTGCTCTCTATCATTTTTCACAAGTTGCAGATCAATATCACTTATAAAGAAACCCTGGTTGGGACCAGCAGCGGGATGGACTATGTTTTGTGGAACATCTGGAGGGGGCATATCCTATGGTACATATGGTTATCTAGAAACCAAAAGGTCTTCAACAACAAGGACTACTCTCTGCAGCATAGCTGCTCCATAGGTCTCAGATACATAGGCCAAAAATGTTAACCTGATAACTGAAGCTCCTCATGAGGATTTTAATCTTTCTGTTCACTTGGCCACTACACCCCCTTGTAAATGGAGAGACTCTCTGCTTAAGATGTACTGTAAAAACAGGATGTTAATGATTCTGATGTATACTTAGGCCCTACTGGCTGCTCTCTACATTGGGTGCCTTGGTGGGGATGTCCTGCCCCTTGTACTGTTTTACAATTCTTAGTTAATTCATATTTCCTATTTGCTAAAAAAAAAAGCAACTGAACTCAGTTGATAAAATAAAAATAAACATGGATGGCCAGTCACATCTTCCATCACTGAATGAAAATAAGCATGTTCCATGTAAAAACACATGCATGGAAATGTTCATGCAGGAGTTACATTAATGTGTTTGTGTATGATTTATAGAAATTAAGTGGTCATACTGGGGTGTTAATTGTGTTTTATGTATCCATTGACATTCTTCAATAGAGTGATTTTTGTACTTAACCAAATATCAATGATATTGAGTACTTGTCCGTGTAGTAGTCACATCATGATCAATTATTTTCTCAGGAACCAAGATTTCAGATTGTTCTTCAATTAAAGGAGGGTCATCAAGAAGTGGAGTGACTCATAAAGTTCCTTTAAATGGTTTAAGTAAACTAATATGAAAAGAGTTATGTATATTCCAATGAGATGGTATATCTAATCTAAATGAATTATCATTAATTTTTTGTATAATGCAAAATGGTCGATAATAGCATGGTGCAAGTTTAATTTTAGATGCTGCAAAATATTTTTGAGACATCTTTTAATGATTCGCAACCATACAAGATCATTTTCCTTGAATTCCTTGGCTAATCATTTTGTATTGATATTATGTGTACATCACTCCTAACTTTTCCTAATGTGCTCATGAACATCTTAAAGTATAGAAATGTGAACTTGAGCAACAGAATCATCCATCGGAATGTCGGTTTGGGTGAGTGACATGGGAGTGGGAAGCTTTTTACCATAAACAATTTCAAAAGGTGCATGACCAGTAGTGGTGTGTGTGGTGTTATTGTAAGCAAATTGAAGCAATGGCAACTTTTCATCCTAGTTACTAGAATTTTCTAATGAATAACAACACAATAAATCAAGAATAGTATTGTTTGTAGCCTCACTTTGTCCATTACTTTTGGGATGAAATGCTGAGCTAAAATCTATTTTAGAACCAAAATGTTGAAATAAGGCAACCCAAAAATGATTACAAAATCTAACATCACAAAACATTACTTTAGGAAATCCGTGATGTGGGAAAATGCATTTAATGAATAATTTTGTAGCATGAGGTGCAGATAAAGTTTTTCTACAAGGAATGAAATATGCATATTTACTAAACCTATCAACTATTGTCAAAATCATATCATTATGTGATGAAGTGATAGGAAGACCCGTGATAAAATCCATAGAGATTTGTTTCCATGGTTTGTTCGAAATGGGAGGTGGCATTAATAATCCAAATGGTTTATCATGATGACATTTTACACACTCACATACAATGCACTGAGAAACATAATGTGCAATATCTTTTTCCATGTGTGGCCAAAAGATGAAATCTTTGCAAGCAAAAATGGTGCTTTGTATGCCTCTATGACCCATGTAAGATGGTTCATGCATTTCTTTGATGAAAAAATATTTAAAAGCTTGGGTTATTCACAATCTATGTTGAAAATAAAGTAAAACATGATGAAATGTATATTTTTCCTCAGATAAAGGTGCACCATTGTTTAAGGCATGCCATGCACATGAGAAATACAAATCAGATGCATAAGTGGAAATCAATTCTTGAAAAGAATGAATTTGGATGGTAGAAATATTATGCAAAACAACAAAATGTGAAGGAAAATGGCTAAGAGCATCAGCTACAACATTAGCTTTACCAGGTTGATATTGGATCATGGGTTGGAAAATTTGAATGAATGAAGCCCATTTAAGATGTTGATCAGAGATTAAGGACTGATTTAATAAATGCTTAATAGCCTGTTGATAAGTTTTGATTAAGACCTGAGAGCCCATAAGATAGTGTTTCCAAATTCGCAAAGCATGCACAATTGCTAATAATTCTTTATCATATGTACTATAATTCTTTTTTGAGGGCTTAAGCTTCCAACTCTCAAATGCAATGCGATGATCATTGTGCATTAAAACAACACCTATTCCTGAACCACTAGCATCAATAACCACATGAAAGGGTTGTGAAAAATTAGGTAACTGTAAAACAGGTGTATGTGAAAGTGCATGTTTGAGTTTTTCAAAGGATTGTTGTTGGGAAAGTCCCCTAGCAAATTTTATTTTCTTTTTCAATAATAAAGTAAGAGGTAGTGCTAAGTAAGAAAAATTTTGAATAAGCTTTCTATAGAAACTAGCCAACACAAGAAAAGAACAAACATCATTAACCGATTGTGGTGTAGGCCATTATACTATAACTTTAATCTTTTTTTGGATCCACATGCATGTCTTCACTTGAAATAATATGTCCTAGATATTCTAGCTTACATTGAAACAAGTAGCTCTTTTCAGGATTAGCATAAAGTGTGTTCTCTCGTAGCAAACGAAAATCGTTTTAAGATGCTTCTCATGCTCATTATCATTCTTACTATAAACAAGTATATCGTCGAAGAATACAAGAACAAAATCTTGATAATCAAGAAAAATGTTGTTCATCATTTGTGCAAATGTAGCAGGGGCATTAGTAAGTCCAAAGGCAATTACCATAAATTCATAATGGCCGGTTTGAGTTCTAAATGCAGTCTTAAAAATATCACTTTGTGCCATACGAATCTAATGGTAACCTAATTTTAGATCAATTTTACTAAAGACATAAGCTCTTCGTAATTTATCTAAAAGATCATCTATTTGAGGAATAGGGTATCTATTCTTTATTGTGATCTTGTTAAGGGCTCTATAATCAATGCATATTTCATAAGCAATGTTTTATTCTTCTTCTCTACTAAGAGAATTGAATGGGGAAGAACTAGGCCTTATAAGCCCTTTCTATAGTAGGTCTTTTATTTGGTTTTCTATTTCCTTTTGGTGCACTGGGCCATGTCTATAAGGTGCTTCATGAGGAGGAGAACTATCAGGCGCTAAGTCTATGCTATGGCCAAAGCATCCTCAAGATGGTGGTAGTTCAGAGGGATACTCTGACATAAAACAATCCTTATAAGCAGTCATGAAAGGTTTTTGTGCATCAAGAAGTGTATGAGTATAATCATTTATGACATTGAAACAATGCATGAATTGAATCCTTTGCTAAATGCACATTTTACTTGATTATGACTAATCAATGGAAATGGCTGGAAATCATGCCGCGTAGACAAAGTAATGAATTGACCTTTAAATTTAAAGCTAAAGGTATATGTATGGTATTCACGAGTTAATCATTAGTCTCTCCATCATATGAGTATTGTTTATCTAGATTTCTAACTACACAACCTTATGGTCATATCTTAGAATAGGCTATTAGCACCTAGTTAAACATATCGCATAGGTTGATCTTAGATATTTCATCATAGATAATCACTTCCCAAAACACTCAATCACATCTTAGATCCTAGAGTACACTAAAAAACACCCTACATGTAGTCACATAGAGAGGCCATAAGAAGTTCAGTTCTGATCCGCCATTGGTCTCCATTCACACCCCTCGACATTTGATGAACTTGACATGAGTCATGATCATTGCGTGCTTAGGATTCTTATGTGTGTTTCAATATTAATTAAAAATTCAACCTTTGGTGAGTGGAGAAAGGAGCAGCAACGACAAGTGGAGATTTTCCTCGCACAGTTCCTTTTCCCTAGTTATTGAGGGTTGTTCCCTAGTGAATTGAGCACCTCCACAGGCAGAGGGGCAACCAAGACGGATGAGCCTAAACGCTTCTTCCCCCTCCCATCGACAAGAAGAAAAGTTTGTATTTAGCTCATAATTTTAAACGATTAAACTTCTTCTACAACAAACTTAAAGGTAGCAGTTATTAAGGTTCATTTACATTTGCACAAAAAGTTTACATACATCAGTTGCACTTATAAAAAAGGATTGTTTTCATCTCGCATTGCATTAGGAAAGAGTCATTACACTTGCATTTGCAATTTACTAAACAAGTTATTAATTATTTAATAATTAATTACTTTCTTCATTTAATTATTTACTATTATTTCTTGTTTTTCCTATTTTTCAAAAACAAATTAAGAAAACTTATATAAAAATATATAAAAATACAATTTCCATTAAAGTAACATTTGGGTTAAAAAACTCAAAGGTTATAAAGAAAAAATACAAAAACAAAATATCAATTTAGGCTAGAGAAATTACAATCTCAAGTCAAAGTAAACAAGTTGAATATTTTAAAAATATTGATAAACAAAAATATGATTAGAAAAGCTTGTGTTTTAGTGAAGTCAATATTCCTGGATTTATCATCTAGAGATAGTTTTAGATAATTTAGAGAGAGAGATTAGAGGCCACTATTAGAAACTTACTATTCCATTCTAGGCGATATCAAGAATGCAAGATGGAGGAATCTCTTTCCAAAGAGGTTGCTCAATTAAACAATAAACTGTATTCCATGAGTTTGCATGAGCCTGGAGCTAGCAGTAGTGGCTTGGGCCAAGCACATATGACAACAACCATATAGCCTGCTATGCCACAATATACTCCTCCTCAGCCAGTTTATCAGCCGGTTCCTCCTACTCAAACCACTACTCAGATAAATATTGATAAAAGAGAAACGCGTGGTAAAAGGCGTGTTTGGTGTGATAGTCAAGAACATGCGACGTATGCCTGTGATGAGTTAAGGAATGTGAAAGATCATTAGTTGGTAGTTGAAATTTATAGAAAATTATGTGACTTTAGAACACGACTTCCTTTAGCTATTAATTGGGGCAAAAGAGGCATGAAGAAATTGTATGAAAATTTAACTATTTCCAATGCAATTGCCAGTACCTCAGCTGCTAGATTAGAGCCATCAAATGAGAGGACTCTCTCTATTGCAAGCCAAAATCCCTATTCTATCGAGGCATTGGTGAGAGCTAGAGACAAAATCATGTGCAAAACTGCATGGCGATCTCCTATTAACCAAGCATTTGTATATTCTCACATTGCCAATGTTGAGGAGCAATGGAGATGAGACGACATACAAGATGATGTAGAAGAGGGAGATAGGAGAATGACAAGAAGACAAACTAGAGGAAATGAGAATAGAAATACTAATAATGAAATACGAGAACACTTTGAAGATAATGCAAACTTGTCCGAGGAAGAAAAAAGAAGACTAATCAGAGAAGGTAAGAGACCATTAAAAGAACATACTCAATCACATGAAAATCAAAATGCCCCAACTAAAGAAGAAAATAAGAAAACTATAATTGAAAATAATCAAAGTTAAAATATTAAAAATGAGCAAAAAGATTATAAAAAACAAGGTGAGGAAAAAGGGAAGAAGAAAGTAAGGGGAGCTCCAAGATCAATTATGATCTTGGAGCTCAAGAAAAAGAATGATGCTAGGGAGATCCTTAATGATATACTACTAAAAACTTGAGTCACTATGTCCCTTGAGCAAGTGTTTTCAATCGCAAAACCTAAGTTCAAGGATAGCCTTATAAGACTTATTAGAAGAAGAGGATTTCCACTGCCACAGGATGAGGATATGCAAGATGTTGCAGAGGAAACCTTAGCAATGAATGATGTTGTGACATTTAGTGATAGCGACCATGATGAGGAAGAGGATTTTGTGACTGGAAGTGTGAACAAGAATTTTTTAGGTCCAATACAAGCTGATGATGAAATGATGAAATGATGAAATGATGAAAGGTGAAATTCAATTTAATACATCCTTCTAGTACGAGGAACTCTAGAGGTAAAAATTCGGATTGGTGATGAGAAAGACTCGTGTTTAGCTCTGGCCCTGATCGATTCGGGCTCAGAGATAAATGTAATCTCAAAGAAATTCTTCAATAAATTTAGATGGCCTATTGATAAAGAACATGACAGAATGAGAACAGCCGATAATGGATGAGGGATATTACTAGGTGCGTGTGCACATGTGCCTACTATGATAGGAGGTGTTCGAGAAGCATTTCATTTCTTTGTACAAGACAATTGTTCTTATGAAGTAATTCTCGGGCAACCATTTATAGCAGAAATGAGGATGGAAACAAAAGCTATGAATGATGGATCGGCATATGCAAGAATTTGGTCTAAATCTAGGATGGATTCCTTGCAAGTAATGACAGTCTATCCTAATCATTCATGAAATAGGAAAAATCTACGAAGAAACCCCATTGACTCATACAATCATGTATGTGAAGATTCACTACCAGTTAGAGAATTTGGGGTCTATTACGATCAAAATTTCTATTAGATTTCTTTATTGAGAGAGACAATAGTGGACAATGGTTTGATGTCTCACCTAATGATGTATATAAGTTTGAAAATTTTTTAGTTTGCACTCTGACTACTAGTTTGCATCTTGTTAAAAAAGAAAAACTTACAAAAAAATTCAGCAAAGGAAATGAAAGATATTTTAGAAACTTAGGATTAATTTCCAATTGAGGCAAATATTAAATGTATGACAAAAACATGATATGTTTATACTATAAACCATATTTGGAGAAATATGAATAATATGAATGGGAAACAAATGATGGATAATATGCTAATAATTATGATGCATTATGATTTTTTGAACAAAAATGTATTGAAAAATATATGAACAATATGTTTTGATTGAATTATGATTTTTCAGTTCACATTATATGATTTTCTTTCCACATTTGATAAAAATATGATAAAAAAATAAAAAAATATGATAAATATGCACAAAAATATGATGCAAATATTTATGAAAATATGGTGAAAACAAACATGTTTGAAAAATATGATGATATTTATGATGCAATATGATTGATGATAAAAATTTAGTTTCTTGTAGCTTCTAGTTTATGATTACCAATAGGACTTGAAGATGATTTGAGCAAACAAATTGAAGATTTTTTATGACAAATTTATGATGAATTGAAAAGAGTTATTGAAGATCAAGCTAACTTCCAGGTTGTATTTGTTTAAGATCTAAATTTTATGTTTTTCGATCTATGCGTATCATTTGCATTCATGCCAAAATATAATCATATGATCTAGAATTTGGTCTATCAAATTTTGAAGTTGATCTATTTAGCCAAAGTAGGAATACAAAAATTGATTTATGTTTCTAATTTATGAATTAAGTAGGAATTTGATATGAGCAAAAGGATTTTGAAGTTCAATCATGAAAGTAATTGTATATATGTATGAGCATGTAGATGCATAATTCTTGTCTACGAGATCCTATGTCTTTCTCATGCATGCATCTCTTGTGAATGTATTTAAAAGAAGGGAAAGAAAAAACATATATGATGAACAGAAGTTTATACCTTCTTTCACCCCAAAAAGGTATTTATGAATCTCACCTACAAAAAGATTACGAATCATACTTGTATGAAGCTGAAGATGAAGAAAAGTTAGTTGTGGCAAACACATCTAGTGCTTAGAAATTGGGCAAACAAGGCGAATGTTTATATGAGTAGATCTAGTTGATTTATTTGACATGTTTGATTGCTTATATGTGAGTACTTATACATGAGAAAACCTGATTTTGAGTGAATGAAGATGAATTTTGTTTCATGATGATCTTTGCACAATTTATAAATGATTGGAACTTAGATTAATGATTTGTTGATTGGAACAATTGATAGTTAAACAATATGATTTGATATGTTTTTGATATCATATTAAGATTAAATAAATCTCGTGAGGATTTTGCATAAAAAATTGATACATTTGACTTGATAAATTTGAAAATTATTTATAAAAGAATTTGATACTGCTATATGATTTGTTCATTTTTGTTCATTTTTCTGTTTTTTCTTGTTCATCTTCATCATCATCACCATCTCCATCTTCTTCTTCATAGAAATTTCTTGTTTTTTAGTGCATTTTCACCATTTTCATACCATCTTTCATGCATTATTGTGTGGGAAGGAGTTAGGAAGTGCAAGAGAGAGCAAGCGCTTGTGTTTTTTCATGATTTTCTACACATACGAAGCTCGCCATTGCTCGGCGCTCAGAAATTTGAATTTCCCGCCAAAAAACACGATTCTATGATGAAAATCGCGATTCTGTGAAAAATTCAAAATTTTTTGAAAATCACAATTCTCTGTTTCCCACCTAAAAGCCTTTTGAAAAGAACATGATTCTGGGGTCATTCTCAGAATCACGATTTTGTGGTTGTGCTCAAAATCACAATTCTCTAAATTTCTGAAAACCACGATTCTGAGACAAAATCGCGATTTTCAAATCATGATTTTGTGAAAACACGATTTTATGAAAACACGATTTTGTGAAAACACGATTCTATGAAAACACGATTGTGATCAAACACGATTCTCTGAGACAAAATCGAGATTCTCAAAAACACGATTCTCTGCTGGCAATTGCGATTCTAAAAAAAACACGATTCTCTACTGACAATTGCGATTCTCTAAAAACACGATTCTCTAAAAACATGATTCTCTAAAAACACGATTCTCTAAAAACAGGATTCTCTGTTGACGATCGCGATTCTCTAAAAACACGATTCTCTAAAAACATGATTCTCTGTTGACAATCGCGATTCTCTAAAAACACGATTCTCTCAAAACACGATTCTCTGTTGGGGATCGCAATTCTCTTGAGATTCACGGAATCGCGATTCTCTAATTTCACAGCATCACGATTCTCTGATTTCATAGCATCGCGATTCTCTGATTTCACAGGATCGCGATTCTCTGATTTCATAGGATCGCGATTCTCTAATTTCAAAGGATCGCGATTCTCTAATTTCATAGCATCGCGATTCTGTTGATTTCACAAAATCGTGATTTTTCCACAAGTGCCTGTTTGCCTATTTTGATCCCCAGGAGCCTGATTTGACATAACGTTTTCATCCAAAGTCCATTTTTTGAGCTCTATAGCTCATTGGAAAGCTTGTTTCGAATCCTACACGGCCTCAACTGTTTTTTATAAGAATAACGCATTGATTTTTAGATAGGATAATTTGAAGTTGACCCTCAGGTGGGACTAGGGAACCAAGGGGACTCTAAAGGATTTTGAACCATACCAAGGGGAAATTTTGGACTATTAACCAAAGCTTATGAACCTGAGATCTGGTAGACACCTAGGCAAAGATAGACAAAGCATTAGATCTTCTCAGTCTAGTGTCAACCATACAGCCAAATCTTGGGCACAACAACTAAATGGTTGTCCTTACGTACTAAACTCAGACACAAGTGACTCAGAAATGTCTTTTAGCATGGGAAAACCTACAGGTAACTCAGGCACTACCTATTTACAAACACCAGAAGGCCCTTATAAGACACAGTTGGAATATATTCGGACAAACAGATTAGGTGTTCGCATCTATGAGGATGACCTGAGGCGATCAGTGGTCCAACTCAAAAATCCAGATCAACCCTTTGGACTTGAACACCTGATGGTCAAGTTCGAAGAGGGTTCATACATTGATAAGGAAGGAACCATGTATGTGGTCACCAACCTACCAGATAGGACCGATGAGTTGGGAAATATCATTCATGAGAATGAGATAGGAGACCTAGAACAAGGAAATGTAGGACAAGGACCCCAGACGCCTAGAGGTAAGTCAGTTTTGACCAAAGTGATCACTCCAGATTGGATCCCTCAAGACAACAAAAGCATAGAACTATTCTTGAATAGAGAAACATAGGAAGCCTTTTGGAGATTCAAGCCAAATCAACCTAGCCAATTGGGCATAGTCATCATCTATGAGTTCAAGGATCCAGAGATACCAGGAAAAGTTGTCTACCTGGACAACACATCAGAGAAGATGTTCTTGGTAACAGAACATGATAGATATGCATATACTTGGAAGAGTGAATTGATTTTCCCTCCACCAAGATCCAATGTTTCCCATGGCCTCCAAGGAGTAGGTTCATCTCAAGCTCATGAAGCCCAGAGAGAAAGAACTAGAGAGAGACCTGAGGTAAGTTTTGCACACATCGTGGGCAGGAATAGATCAGGATTTGAAAATGAAAGACCTGAAAGAGAGAGACATCAAGCACATAGGCAACAAAGAGATGAAGAAGATTTTCCATTGCCTAGACCCCGAGAGCACACAAGAACCCTTAGACCCACTCAAGTGATCAAGGCAATGAAGAATTATTTTGACGGGACAGGAGATCCTTATGATCATGTGGCCGAGTTCAAACAAGTGTTAAGAGCTGAACAAGTTGAGGATTTGTTCACCCAGTATGAGGCATTTGGTTTGACTCTTAAGGGCACTGCCTTAGCTTGGTTTCAACCATTGAGTAGTCGCAACTATCGCGATATAGGTCAACTGCTAGACGAATTCATTGTAGAATTTTCCAAGAGTGGTATCAGGCATAACACATCATCTTTGATCCACAGCTTCAAGCAGACACCCCAAGAAATAGTGCGACTAGCAGGTAGAAGGTTCAGACAGTACCTAGATAGATGCCCTGCTCTAGAGTTACCCACACCAGCCAAACAAGTGGCTTTGTTCTTAGATGGCTTACTGAGCACAAAGTTAAGATCATATGTGTACTTGAAAGAGCCTAGATCCATAGAAGAGTGTGTGCGGAAATGCATTGACATAGAAGACAACTTGGGTGAGGAGTTAGGACTATCCAAACTCTATCAAGATTCTGATAGTTCTACTAGTCATACTTCGAGAATCTCCACGGAAATAGATGAGATAGCTGAGAAAGTTGCCAAGAAGCTGGGAGTCCAAAATAGACAAACATAGAGAGACACCTCATTGAACCGATGTTATAGCTGCGGAGGGGACCACATGGCTAACGTATGCCCAATGCAAAACCAAAACATTAGAGAAAGGAATGTTCCATATTGCACTATTGAGAGAAAATACACGAACCACACGGCTCAAGATTGTCCCTACAATAGGCAAGGTGTTAAGAAAACTTATCAGCAACCTTATCAACAAGGTAGGTATCAGAACCAATACCAACAGCCATATTATCGACCACAACAGCAATATCAGGCACAATATAGACCACAACCAGTCTTGAGAAACCAACCACCAGCTCCTGCTAATGTGATTCCAGTCAAGTATGCTATGGGAGAGGAAAATCCAAATAGGGCATTGGTGCCACTAACCCCATTGATACCAGATAATGATTCTCATGCTCATAGGTCAGAGCACTCCCATGAAGGTAGTCCACATGCTTATTACACAGAGTCACCTGAACATAGTGAGATTTACCCGTATCAATATGAGGCACCACCTATGGAACAAAACTGGGAGCCTGAATACTCCAATGTCATGTACACCAATGCTAACCCTAGGCCCCAATTGAGACAAGTAAGACCACAAGCCCCTAGAGGACCATGTTTCAGATGCTAGGGCGACCATTTCCTTCGTGATTGTCCCCACCCACCATCTTGTTAAAAATAAAGAAGTAAGCTCGTATATATTTTTTGCAAAAAGGATTTTCTTCAAGTAGAAGGAAAATACAAAAATGAAAATAGAAGCATTTACTTCAGCAAATAGTGGAGGCCAAAAGAGAATCATTCAAAAGAGAATCAAATCCAAAAACTGAACTGTAAGAGGAGTGGCTGTCCAAAGTAGTGGAGAAATGATGGAGAAGAGCTCTCAAACTCATCATGAGAGTTTTTGGTCACTTGGCTATAAAAGAGACAAGGGAGGACACTCAAGAATAGAGGAAGAAGGCGTGGAAGCCCCCTTGTAGCTACTTCATTTGTTTTGAGTCATTTCGTTCAGGTTACTCTCATAGAGTATGTCCAGCCGCACACCCATTTTTGGGTAGTCTACTTGTGAGAGTCATATCTCTCAATATATGTATCGAATTTTAGTGTTTAAACATTCGTTGAAAGCTTAACTCAAGTACTTCCTCTATATAAAACAGTTTTATGAAATTCTTTATGCTCTATGAGTTATTCAGGTTTTAGTGAAGTCCAGTTTTCAGCCTAACTGAGTGGACAGGTAGTCTGTTTTGAATCAAATAGTTGCCAACTCAAATCTACTCCAAATTGAGTGTTTTATTTCTCATTTGAAAGCTCTAGGTGTCTAGTTTGAGTGACCAAAGTTTCAAGTTCATTGGATATTTCAATTGGTACCAGTTTTCATTTGAAGGTTTTGTTGTTGGCAAGAGTCTTGATCCTGAGAAGGTCTTCTACACTTTCCGCTGCGATTAGGAGAGGAATTCTCCAACACATCTCCGAGTCAAGGACATGCTATCACAATACAAGCTTTTTGTCCTGATTGTGGCAAAGACCATCTCCCCAGAGATTGTCCAAGAAACCCCTCTAGTGCACCCAAGATTACACCCATTAATGTGGTAGGCTTAGTGGCAGATTCAAGTTCAAGTAGCCATAATGTGGCTCCTATACAAGCTGTCACTAGAGCACAAGCCTTAAAATAGGATAAACCAGCAGAGCAATCGGAGTCGAGTGAATCGGGAGAACCTAGTAAGAGGAAAACAAGAACATGGAAGGATACTAGAGAGAAGGCCAATCAAAAGTGGAATAGAAAGTTATCAGAACTGGAAGAAAGCTTGAAAGAAACGAAAACAAAAATAGATGACATTGCATCTCAAAGCCCCTCGCATGCCCAAACTCCATCTACTCCACCTCATCCCACCCCACCACCCATTGTAAATAGACCGCAACCAGGGTCTGTTCTTGCAGATCCAACCCCAGAAGGCTTGGACATGATGTTCAAGGCCTACGAGGCTCGACTTCAAGAAGGGCCAACAGCTGCAAACCTAGACAAGAGTTACCCTAGAGCAGATTTAGAGATTGAACGGATGAAAATGTGCATGAAAATGGTAGAACAAGCTCAAGCTATACTCGAGACTAGTCAAAAGTTCAATCAGACAAACTCAGTCAAACCGGATTTGCATTTCTAGGACTTACTAGAAAGATTAGAGCAGTTGATAAACAAACCACAAGTTTGTTTACCTCCATAGGCTCAACCAGTTATTGAAAGAGGAAGCTCACCACCAATGGGAGCTTATGTTCCTAATTCCACGGATGCTGGAATACCTCCTTCAGTTCAATAGTACTCTCAAGAGTTCTTGCGGGAAATACAAGAAGAGGAATGGGCCAAGGAGAAGGGTAATTCCCCTCTTATTCCCGAGATTGATGATCTTCATGATCAATTTCCCTAAGACATTCCATCCATTTACGGAGATCAAGTCGAGCAACAAGAAGACGAAATGATAGATTTTGAATCTAATACCTTAGAAGAACTGCCTCAATTTCTAGGCCCATCGGAATCTGAATCTCTTCAGATCAGAGCTCCCACAATACTGGTCAGACATGAAGACTCAGTGGTCCCAAGGAACACTAATGTCGTGAAGAACACTAAGGTTCAATGCCATTTCATTGTAGAAGAGCTACTCAAAGCAAAACCTGAGCTATGGAATCATGTCAAGAATCAAGTTCTAGAACTTGATTCCAAATTGCCAAAAGCAGGCTCTAAGCAAAAAGTACCAGAGATACCTCTAGACAAAATAGGAGACATGTGTGAGGGCGAAGAAGGTAATACTTATCTTCCAATCACCTACCAAGGTTACACAACCAAAGCTATCATAGATTCAGGTGCTGGTGTTGCTATTTTGACCACCTCATTGTGGGAGCAATGGGGCAAACCCACATTAAGACCAACTAGAATGAAGCTTCAAATGGCAGACGGTCATTTTGAAAGACCTCTAGGATTGCTCGAAGGAATAACTCTAACCACTTGTGGCATAGAGTTTGAGCACACATTTGCTATATGTGACTTTGAGAAAAATAATGTCTATGAGATGATCTTAGGAAGACCCTTCCTACGACAATTGCAAATAGTACAAGATTGGGGAACCAACTCGTTGTACTTACAACACTTAGGGGTCACCACCAAGGTCAATTTGAAGGATTACTCCTTTAGAGATGTACCACCCCTACAGTGGAATCCTATCCACAAAGTGAAAGAAGATTCCATCTCTGTGCATTCTGAAAGTTCACCTGATCCATCATGGCTGCATGAAGATACTCATTTGTGGATGTGTAAGGTCGCAGAGGAAGAGGAAAAACGCTTGAAGGTGAGAGAAGAAGGAACTTCTCAAGAAGATAGACCAATTAAAGACCCAGCCTATACACCAATGATCTTTCCAGATGAGGAATTTGAGCCTCATGGCTGGCCAGAAATCTTAGCCACCATGGACATTGCGGTCAATGAAGAACAATGGACACCTCATTGTGATGAGGAGGGTTATGATATTTCATTATTCATGTGTCAACCCTTGCTAGAAGAATGTGACCCTAGTGATGTCATAGAAGAAGAAGAGAACGATGATGATATAGAGTCCATTGTGATGGATAGTTGCTTTAACTCAAAGCTGAAGGGCTTTGGTGTGCAGAACAAGAGGAGGAAGAAGGAGATGGAGGGAGAGAGAAGAGAGGAGAGACGCGCGGACATGCGTGGGAGCCTCAAAACCCACATAATGAACTCTCTTGAGGCAATGCTCTATATATGATGTATATATATGAATATGGAGGTAAGGTCACATGACCCTTACATCCCCAACAATCTCCCACTTAAGGGTCAATGTGACCATAAGTGGTAACATATACAAAGAATGATGTAGGACTATACAATAATGTACAGGAAGAGTCCGGATCTCTACCCATACCAATCAACCTACACCAACTGCCTCGAACAAGGTGTATCCATGCACCTCAAACTGCTCTAGACTCATATCGACAAGAGTCGAGCTCACATATGACTGATGCAAGAACTGACGAAGTTCCTGCAAAGCTCCCACTCGCTCCATGCCTATGTCAATCATCGAATGACTGACAAGTCCAAGTGCAAATGCTCCAATAGCAACTGCAATGTCTGGTCTCGAGCATAACAACTCATACATCAGACTCCCGAACGCTGACGAAACATGTGCTATCCTGGCTAACCTAAGTATGTCGGCCATGCCTATATCCAAGGCATCCAAAGCACTATCATCAAGACCAACATGTCCTGACATATCTGTGTCAATATCTGGCATGAGTGAATACAAGAATGACTGCATAACTGATGACTCCTCAGCATCCAAATCAGCCATCCTATCAACCAAGGATGTGTCTAGCTGTGCATCCTGAGAGCTAATATGCTCTGGTATACGTTGTGTACCATGAGAGCAATCTTGCTCTACCACACCAAGTGTATGATCATGCTCCACATGAGCAAACTGCACAACATCAACACCAAGATCAAACTGATGATCACACTCCAAATGAGTATCATCATAATGCTCTACATGAGCATCCACATCATGCTCTAAAGCATCCAAATGATCATCCAAAGTGTGCTCCATAAGAGCATCCATATGATCAACAAAATCATGCTCTATATAAGCATCATGAGCATCCGAAACATGCTCTACATATGCATCCATTTGAGCATCTGAATCCTGCCATACATGTGCATCATGAATGTCAATAGACATATGTGTAGGTAGACAAAATGAGACATGACGAGTCTCACATCGCACATAAGGCTGAACTCCCACTGAGACGAGACTGTCTCTCACATGAAGTACCTGTAGTGGATACCTGTGCCCAATCCTAGCACCTCTCACAAGCATAAGTTGTCCCAACTGCAACTGAAAATGATGCTCACCAAGGAATGCATAATAACTGCTCTCCTGTAACTGGGTAACTGAAATCAAGCTCATAGGGAATGAAGGCACATAACGTACATGTCTGAGTATAAGTGATGCTCCACTAGGTAGCATAATGCATACATCTCCTGCACCCTCAATGTCATATGATGTACCATCAGGCAAGTGCACACATCCACGACTCTCACCTGAGAATCGACAAAACCACTCACGATGTGGAGTAACATGAAAAGTGGCTAATGCATCAAGCAACCAAGCCATATGTCTGCTATCCAATGAACAAGAGGAATCCTGAGATGAACCATAGGAGAAAGTGATATCACCATCACTGGCATAATCAACTATCGTAGACTCTCTTGAAGTCACTACCTGACCTACATCATGTGCATATCTCTGACATCGTCATCGCATCCGCCCGAAGCAATGTCGTCGAATATGGCCCTCATGACCACAATGCCAACATCGAAGTCGTCGATGTGATCTATGTCTCACATGAGTCAATAGACTCGCATACATGTCATGTAGTCTCTGCCATAATGCACTACTCGTCTCCTCATACATAACAGACTCATATATAGAATCCACAAGTTGTAATCGGATAGTGGAGCTGGCCAATGCATCCATATCCATCCGTACATGGTCAGGCATGTCACGAGGCCTCTATGCATCTCTATGCACATACATATGTAACCCTGCATGAACCAATGTATGCCATATCTGAGCTTTCCATCTCGGAAAGTCAGTGCCATCAAACCGAGAAGACATCATGCTGGCAATCCAAGAGACTAGAAATGTAACAATAGACTAGAAATAATACTCTATCGTCAATAGAATCACACCTGCATATCCATACACATAACTCACATCACATATGTCTGTGTGGAGAAGAAAAGCATGAGAACCACCTGTCACATAACCATGCATCTAGCATGCACATAAAACCATGTGAGCATAAGCCTGCTCACCAAGTCTCCAAAGTGACTACGTAGATGTGAAAGAATCCTAGCAAAATTTCGGTAGAGTATCCCCTGTAAACTGAGCAATCAAACAATATAACCAATATCAAAGGAACAATGAGTAATCTGTCACCACCTGTCACTGATGTAATCAAGGATAATGACAAATACATATGCCCATAAACTAATGGCAATACATGCCAATACAATGGCAATACAACTCCCACTCAAGAATAAATCCTGCAAGATGGTCCAATCTATCACAAATAACCTGTGACCAAGTCCAAGTGAATGGAGATAGTCAATGATCCAAAGCTATCGCACAAGCTTCAAGATCCACTAGAGCTCTCTTATAGCATAAAAGCCAATGAAATTTCGACAGCATCTCCTCTGTAAAATGGACTCTAGAACCAAAATAACCATGTGGGAATCACCATCCACAACATCAAATCAATGAAAATTTGCTAATAGAATAGCAAATCATGGTGACAAACAAGTGTGCAACTGAGGCTCCAATCTAGATCATATACCTGCAAAGAAAACAAAGATACAAGTACCAATCTAGATCCAAACAATCTCTCATAAAAGATGTGCAATCGGTAAGTAAATCCGTAACCAAGTGGCATAAGCAAGATATAGACCACAATGCCACTATACATCCATGATCGAACTCATGATGACATAAATCTCAAAAAAGAGTATACCACAATGTCATCTTACATGTCAAACGCGTGACAAGATCATGCTCTACTCTCATATGGAGGAGCTACCACAATGATCATACATGTACAATGCTTTGAAGCTCTGAAAATAAGAGCTTGCACACCAAAAATTCTCTCTCGAAGAAGTTCCAAAGCAAATTCAACCTCCAAGTGCAATTAGGGTTCTTATAGCATAAATGTGCTGCTCTGTGTTTTGCTGTTTCAGAGGTGATAGCCTCTGAATCTGAACTTTTGGCCTTCAGCAAACTTCAAGATCTAACTCTTGGCTACATAATGAGATAAAGAACACCTCAATCGAAGGTGCGTAGCTCAAGATACGCTCAAAACAAGTACCTGTTATCAATTTCACTTTCACTTGCAACAGTACTGCTCTGTATTCTGCAATTTCGGCAATCTAAAACTCAAAATCTGGATCTGTTTTCTTCTACAAAGTTGTAGCTATCTTTTCAAGCTACGCACAGCAATTTGAATCATCGACTCTCGAGCTGTAGAACGCAAGTTATGACAAAAAAACCGACCTGCTGTCCTAGTGAATATAGATTCGCTTTCTATAGTAGTCTGCGTTTTTCGAATTTTCGGCACTTTAAAAGTCCGAACCACGTTCTGCGCCCTTCTGTGAAGTTGTAGTCCTGTGTGTTAGCTACACACAGAACTTTAAAACGCATCAATCCGAGTTTCCTAGCTCAAGTTACATCCGAAATACTGAACTGCTATCAAGAGATACCGATCTGCACTTCTACCCCTTCTGACCTAAGCTTCCATTGAAGCTTCTTGCTTACCAGCCTTCAGCATGCTCTGATACCAATGAAGGGCTTTGGTGTGCAGAACAAGAGGAGGAAGAAGGAGATGGAGGGAGAGAGAAGAGAGGAGAGACGCGCGGACATGCGTGGGAGCCTCAAAACCCACATAATGAACTCTCTTGAGGCAATGCTCTATATATGATGTATATATATGAATATGGAGGTAAGGTCACATGACCCTTACATCCCCAACAAAAGCAACACTATCTAGAAGATATAGGAGTGTTCACCCACAAAGAAGAAGAACCTCTCACAAGTATTAAAACGGTAAATTCAACGGATGGAAGTGAGAGCAGTCAAAAGAAAAAGAAAAGAAAAGCAATGAAACAAGAAGAGGAGGAATCACTGTTTGAAGTACCAGAAAACTTCAAGAAATATGAAGTTGATGACTGCAAAATTTTGGTACGAATGCTTAAGAGAGAGGCCATCATCGGAGAATCATATGATAATAAAGAAAAGACCAAGAAAATTGTACTGACCATTGAAGAGAACGAAGAGAGATGCACATATATAGGCAATGACCTAACTACAAGGGAAGAAATGGAGCTTGTAGCTCTATTAAGGGAATATAGGGATGTGTTTGTGTGGCACTATAGAGACTTGAAAGGGGTAGATCCAAGAATTTGTTCTCATACTATCCCCATGATTGTTGATGCCAAGCCCACCAAACAGAAGCCCTACACATATAATGATACATATGCAGCCAAAATAAAAGAAGAAATTGACAGGCTGATTGAAGCTGGATTTATCTATGAGATTGAGCATACTGAATGGGTGTCCCCCATTGTAGTGGTGCCCAAGAAGAACGGGAAGTTGCGAGTGGGTATTAACCTTAAAAAGTTAATGCCGCTACAATCAGAGATAGTTATCCACTTCCAATCACGGAACACCTATTGGAGCGTGTTGTAGGCAAGGAAGTTTATAGCTTTCTTGATGGATTTTCAGGTTACAATCAAGTAGCCATTGCCCTAGAAGATCAACACAAAACAGCTTTTGCCACAGAGTGGGGAATCTTTGCATTTCGTGTGATGCCATTTGGGCTCACCAATGCACCTGCAACATTCCAAAGGCTCATATGTCATGTCTTTAAAGAGTTCTTGCGGAAGAGCTTAGAAGTGTATGTGGATGATTTATGTGCCCATTCCCAAGAAAGAAGATACCACATCCCTGAGCTCAGACAAATCTTCAATAAGTGTAGAGAATATCGAGTGTGTCTGAACCCAGAAAAGTGTGTGTTCATGGTGCGTCAAGGTAAAATCTTAGGTCATATTGTTTCTAAGAATGGAATCTCAACAGATGAAGATAAGGTACGAGCCATAGCGGAGCTGCCAAGGCCAAGGAATGTTAAGGAGGTACAAGCCTTTATGGGCCATTGTGGATATTACCGTAGGTTTATCCACATGTACGCGATCATAGCTAGACCCCTTTATGCCTTGTTGTCTAATTTTGAGTGGAACGACGAATGTGAGAATTCTTTCAATGAACTGAAGAAATGTTTGTGCACAGCACCAATACTGACCACTCTTGATTGGAATAAACCATTCCATGTCCATGTGGATGCATCCAATCATGCCATAGGATGTGTGCTAGCACAATCCACCGGAGAAGGAAATTTAGATTTACCCATAGCATATGCTAGCAGATAGATAACCGCAGCGGAACGAAACTATACCACAACTGAGCGAGAGGGCTTAGGCATGGTATATGCTGTGAAGAAGTTTAGACACTACCTATTGGCCAACAAGTTCAAGTTTTTCACTGATCATCAAGCTTTGTTATATCTGGTCAATAAACCTTGCAATGTAGGACGGTTAGTAAGATGGTTTCTCTTACTTACGGAATATGACTTTGAAGTTGTTGTTAGGAAAGGTAGAACCCACCTTAGGGCAGATCACCTTTCTCGCATCACTTCAGGAGAGTCACCGCAAGGAGTGTCTGATGACCTACCGGATGCTTATTTGTTCAATTTGGAAGTTGCTCCTAAATGGGCAAATAAGTTGGTACCAATCCTAACCTTCGGACCCGCAAATAAGAATGTTAAAACATCACAAGAAGAAATTGTAAAATCACAAAAATATCACATATTGGCCGGCAGCATGTACAAACAAGATACTGAGGGTGTATTAGCTTGTTGTGTCGAGGATGATGAACATAGTAGTTGGTTGCAACAAGCTCATGAAGGATTGCTAGGAAATCATTATTCTAAACAGTGCACATTACAAAATATCAAATGTTTAGGAGTGTATTGGCCTAGCATGGACAAAGAAACACATGAGTGGATTAAGAATTGTCCAATGTGCAGAGAGAGACCACCAGTGGAGCATGCCACCCTTTATCAAGTGTCATTAATTCCTGATTGGAGTGCTCCATTGGTAGAGTTTATGAGATCGGAAAGATTACCCAAAGAGGCTAGTCTAGGAAGAAGACGAGGCATGGAGCAAGAGGCTCAAGGCTATGCCTTAGTAGGAGACAACTTATACAGAAGAGGCAAAGATGGTTACTTAAGACTGTGCGTTCATGAATCAGACTATTTGAAAGTCTTGGAAACTGCACACAACGGTGTCGCAGGTGGACACTTCGGTCCTGATCGAGTAATCAAGACCATTCTATTCTCAGGACTTTGGTGGCCCACTCTTCATATGGATGCTCATACCTATGTGAAGAAATGTGACACATGCCAACGTGCACAATATCCAGTTAGAAAAGACGAGATGCCTTTGAGACCAATGATGGGAGGGCATGCATTTTCGAAGTGGGGCATAGACTTCATAGGTCCTATTAACCCCCCAGCTAGAAACTCCCATGCAGAGTATATTATTGTAGATTACCTTACAAAGTGGGTCAAAGTGAAAGCCACAACAAAGAATGATGCTCAGACTACGGCTAAGTTCTTATTCAAGAATGTGTTCACGAGATATGGGCTACCAATAGAGTTAGTGAGCGATAGAGGCACACACTTCTTGAATGAGGTTATTGAAAATCTTCTCCAAGAATTCTTGGTGATACATAAGAAGTCCGCCCCTTATCACCCACAAGCTAACGGACAAGCCGAGAGCACCAATAAGATCCTCTATAACGTATTGACAAAACTGGTAAATAATAAATGCTCTGATTGGGACAAACAACTTCATCATTCTGTTTGGGCTTATTGAGTTGCCTACAAAACGGTACTCAATGCCACCCCATTTCAGATGGTCTTTGGACAGAATGCGGTGCTACCATTAGATTTCTTAATCCCTGCTTTAAAAGTAGCACGAGAGTATGAGTGGAATGGACATGAGTTGTCCTCTAGGATCTTTGATTTAGAACGCTTAGGCGAGACGAGGCTACGAGCTGCAGCAGGCATCTATGCTGTAAAGAAAAGACAAAAGGCATATTTTGATGCACACGTCAAGGATAAAGGGTTGAAAGAAGGAGACTTAGTGTTGGTTTATACGCTAAAGCAACATGCCCGTAAGTTGGAGAAAAGAGGATATGGACCCATGATCATTAGTAGAATTTCCACTAGCGGTGCAGTTCAGTTGGCCACTCTAGAAGGAGATATCTTGCCAAACTATATTAGTGGATGTAGAGTCAAGTTATACCAAGAACCTCTTACAAAGGATATGCTTACGAGACTCAATACTGCTAAGAAGCGAAAAGAAGAGGAGTTAAGGGTGAGGGAAGAAGCACAGGCAGAGGCCAGAGAGCGTATTAGGTGAAATAAGTTACGGCGACTAGGCCTAGATGTCAACTCAAAAGCCCAAAAATATCACATGGATATGTGCCAAAAATCAGGCATAATTACTTCTCAAGTCATTGACCGACATCCCTTTGTGACCATAGAGATAAGACAAGGAAAGGGTGCAAGTAGTGTGAAAGCATTGATTGACTCAGGTGCAGCAAGTAGTGCAGTTAGATAGTCCTACTGCCAAGACTTGCAGCTGAACATCAATCCCATAGAAGCTTATCTCATATGATTGGGAGGTGTGGAAACCCCTTGTTTGGGCGAGGTGGAACTTCCCATCTACCTTCAAGATGTTCCAATGAAAGTCAAAGCGCTAGTGTGTCAAGATGAGAATCTTACAGAACCACTTGTCTTGGGTCAAAATTGGATCTATGACCATGCAGTTAACTTAAACCTAAGAAGTCAAATTCTTCAAGTTTGGGTACATGAACAATGCATTACAATAGAATTAGGGAACTGTGTGCTCACAGATCATGGCACCACACACTCTCTTAGTCCCTCTAAGACTAATCTTCACCAGCAAGATGTTGTTTGTGTCAAAAGCTCTATGATCCAGACGGACTCAATCATGGAAGGACAATCGCAAAGGCAAGCAAAACCTCCTTCTTTTTTGAAGAGTAAAGCATCCCCAGTAGTTCAACCTAAGAAGCAAGCACAACAATTCAAGACAACTGCTATAGCAAATAGAAAGACACCATTCAACAAGAAAGCAGTTCCGGGCATGACGCAGATCTGGGTACGCAAAGGAGAGCAACCTCCAACCTTGCCCTCACAAACCCCATCCAGGCAATCCAACCAGGCCAGACGATGAAGGAAGAAGCTCGGACAAGCTCAATCACAAGATTTTCGAGACCTTTGGGTGCCTAAGAAATTAGTTGCAGCTCAACAAGGGCGATTACACATGTGGGTACCCAGGAAGCTCTTACGTCTGCAACAACCTATGCTCTCCCATACGCGAAAAGTCTCAACAAAGAAGCCAAGGTGAGGCAAAGGTCAGAACCAAACACCAAGAACAAAAGTGAACCAACTAACCTCTCCAACGTGAGTCAGGCAACCAGCCACAAAGCTATGGGTTCAGAAACCAAAAGCATCAACGGCCCCTACAAAACCAAAGCGCCAACCACAAGGGACACCATAGTCAAGAAACTAGCCAAGGATGAATAGGCCAAAGGTGCTCACTACACAGTCGCAGATCATTCTCAAATGGATCCCCATAAGGAGGATGGATTAGTTGTCATCTCGAGATCCAATGGATACCTCCACGACAGATGGTATCAACATCCGCAAATAACATTGAAAGCCTCGACGAGCGACAAACATGTGCTCCTTGCACAACCCAGCCTTTTGCACCATTCAGGTCATGCATTTCCAAAGTATGCATTAATAAAGGGCCACATTACATGGCCGTACATAGACACATTTGAGAGTCCCATGCACAAGAGCACATTGACATATGTCAACTATTTTTTCTGATACTAACATCTGTCTTCTTGTTTGGTGACATTGTTCCTCAAAAAAAAAAACGGGAAAAAACAAAAAAACGGAGAGGAAGCACTTGTTCCCAGGTTTGGCTCATGAAACATGAATGAGTCATGCTTAGTTGAAGGTGGAATATCAGTTTGGATAGAAGTATGTCTCGGCTAGCAGATGATATAATTGCTACCTTATCTGGTAGATGTCAGGAACTTGGCATGAACATGGCATCCACAACTATGGTTTCCTCTTACCATGGTAGGAGTGAAGAGCTGGAAGGTCCGCAACTTGAGTGATGCCTAGCTACTGCATGTACGAGAGCATCCAGGGAGATATCTGCAAGGGGTAGTTCTGGTACCCTGCAAATCTTTGTATGTATACTGGATGAGAAGACTCCTGCTTATGAGGAGACAGGATCAGCCATTCAAAAGATCTCATCAGTGGACCATCAACACGGACATTTATCAACAATGTTCCATCCCAAAGGCCAAGTGTACAACACGAAGAGATGAACATCGATCGACCTTCTCCATGGTACATATCTTTACTTTGGAAACATCATAACCATGATAGCTTAGGAAACCTCTTCGTTGACATACCCTTAAGCACTTAGCTCAAGAACCCCAATTTTTGCACCATACTTCTTCCAATGCATTTTCCAAGTAAGAATGCATAGGGCTACATTACAAGGCCGTGCACAAGGCACATATTTTCCTCAACCCATGCACGAACACACTTACCCATCATCCACTATGGGTTATGAGTACTTAGCATGACTACTATGAACATCAACTTTGGAAGATCTAGAGGACATCAACAGAGACTCACAATGACACAGTCATGCTGGAATCCAACGAAGAAGTACATATCAAGGCACTACAACTTGCAAAGGCTCACACTGATAGATGAAGAACCGGACAACCAACTGTTGGAAGCAGCTAGAGGCACAGACGACACGGAAGCATGTAACGACAGAGCAGGGAGCCAATCGAATCGTTTTTCAAATAATTATGTTTTCAAATACTTTCCAAAAACCTCCAACAGTGATTTTTATCACTATTGTAACATATGTAACATAGAAAACCCCATTTTGTAATCCATAGCTCCATTTTGTGCAAGCCGAGGAGTCCTCGAGCTTGAGGAGCTTAGGTAGAACAAGCGTACCAATTTTCGTTATTTTTAGACATCGTTTACCCTTCCAAATAGCATCTAGGACCTAATTTTTAACTATGTCGGTCACTAGATGTGAAACCGGTCAAAACTAGTCTAGAAACTATAAAAAGAGCTAGAGAGCTCATTTTTGAGGTTAGCTTGTTTGAGGTTGAGTTCTTTTGAGCTTGTAAGAGTGTTCTTGAGTAATAGAGCTAATTTCCCACCTTCCATTGTGTCTTGCTTGTCTCTTCATTGTGTGTGTGTATGTGTGTGTGCATCTTGATGCTTCTCACCTTCACTCTCGCTTCATCTCACATTCACGATCTTCATATCACTCCTATCTCTTCCGCGGATTGACATTAAGGAGGTGAAGCTTCTTAACGTGGTTCTCACCATTGTGCTAGAGCAACACCAAATTTGGCGCCGTTGCCGGGGATCGAGTCTAGGACGAATGTGTGATGGTAAGAGTATAGCAAGAAGTGGCGTTGGAAGGTAAAAATTTCAGTTTTTGTTGTTGTTTTTACTTAGTTTTTAGTGTTTTTCACCTCCCCCACACTCCATCTTCATCACCGCATCATCATCTTCATCTCCAAAAAAATCAGAAAATTCACCATATCCACCCATTCTCCTCATTTCCCCTCATTTGTGCATGCGAGAGAGTGAGAGAGAGCTTTTGTGCTTGTGTGTACTTTTGCTTTCTTGAGTTTTCTTGCAGGAACAGTACTCCAGTGCATCAGGAAGGCTGCAAAAAGGTAAGAAAATCATCTTCTGTCAGAAATTTCCGAGTGTGTCAGACCATCGCGATGGTCTGCAACCTTCGGCATTTTTGGTAAGCGACCACACTAGCGTGTAGGCGACACCAGCGCCTCTACGAATCCACAGCTGCATTGCAAAAATTCATAGTTTGGTGGACCATCGCGACGGTCTCTGACCATCGCAATTGTGTCACACCATCGCGATTGGCTCACGCCATCGCGACGGCTTGGCCGGACCATCGCGACGGTCTCAGACCATCGCGATTGTGTCACGCCATCGCGATTGGCTCACGCCATCGCGATTGGCTCACGCCATCGCGCCGACGGTGCCACGTGGCAATCTAGACCATCGCGACGGTGCACTTCAGACCATCGCGACGACACCCTCACACCATCGCGACACTTCAAAAATTCAGACCATCGCGATTGGCTCACGCCATCGCGCCCAGACCATCGCGATTGGCTCACGCCATCGCGCTCAGACCATCGCGACGGTTCACTTTGGACCATCACGATTGTGCACGTTGACCGTTGACTGACGCCATCGCGATTGTGCAAGTTCACGCCATCGTGACGGTGCACTTTCACGCCATCGCGATTGTGCAAATTCAGGCCATCGCGATTGTGCACTTTCACGCCATCGCGATTGTGCAAATTCAGGCCATCGCGATTGTGCACTTTCAAACCATCGCGATTGTGCACTTTCAGACCATCGCGATTGTCCAACCTCACGCCATCGCGATTGTGCAATTTCACGCCATCGCGATAGTGCAATTTCACGCCATCGCGACGGTCCCAGACCATCGCGATTGTCTCAGACCATCGCGATTGTGCACCCCCATCGCAAATTTTAGGGTTTCATTTTTTGGCCAATTTTGGGGCTATTTTTGGGAAATTTTTGGGTGATTAGACTCATAGGAGACCCCTTAGCTCATATTTGGAGAAAAACCTGTTTGTCAGTTTTTACCCCCCAGGGCCTGAACGGTCATAACTTTTTCATTTGAAGTCCGTTTCTTGAGCTTAATAGCTCGTTAGAAAGCTCTCTACGAGTACTACGTGACCTCAACTGTTTTTTTCTTAAAGGATACGTCTATTTTTAGATAAGCTATTTTGAGGTTGACCTAGTTTGGGACTAGAAAGCCAGGGGGCAAGCATTAAAAAGTTGGGCAAAAGGGAAAGGACTTAAAAGGTGTATATACTTAAGTGTTTGATCATCCAACTGTGAATTGGTCTAATATTGGATTTTTCCAGGTCTAGCAAGGGCAATCGAAGGCAACCAAGGCAAGGCAGTGAAGGGCATAAAGCTTGGGAAGCGCGGCTTCTTGGGCATCAGAGCAACCAGAAAAGCTGACTCGAGGTTGGAAGATTACTCAACCCCCTCAGTCAATTCTTAGCTTAGGATAAACGTTAGCATTGTGGATTAAGACGATAGGAATGCCTCAAGTTCAAGAGAGTTAAATTTATCAAGTTCAAGACTAAAGTAAAGGTGTGTGACACGAAAACCTAAAGGAAAGAACATAAGTCTGACGGAACGAGAACTCAAAATTATAACGGAAAGTCGAATTCCTGACGCATACATTAAGACAAGAATCTAAAGAAATCCAAAAAGAATCAAGACAGTAATAACAAAGAATCTTTGACGATCTAAGCGTGTACTGAGTGTGCAAGGAACAAAATTCATGAACCTTAGATCGGGCAAACATATAGGTAAGTCAGACCGACGAACAACAAGGGGCAGGAACATCATCAGCCCATGGAAATCAAAGAGAGGGAAATAAAGAGAGACCGGAAGTAAGCTTCACTCATCCCATAGGGAGAGATAGAACAACCACGAACACTAATAGAGCGGATAGACAAAGAGATCATGGAATACCAGGTGGTAGAGATGATTTTCCTCTACCTAGACCACGTGAACACGCAAGAATACTGAGACCCACTCAATTAGTGAAATCCATGAAAAATTACTTTGATGGGACAGGAGATCCCTATGACCACGTCGCAGAATTCAAGCAAGTACTAAGAGCAGAACAAGTCGAAGACATGTTCACGCAATACAACGCATTTGGACTAACGTTAAAGAATACGGCTTTAACTTGGTTCCAACCTCTGCAACAAAGGCAATTTAGAGACATCCATCACTTTTTAGAGTCATTCATCACTGAATTCTCTAAAAGTGGGATTAGACATGACACGTCTTCGTTGATTCATAGCTTTAAACAGACCCCTCAGGAAACAGTAAGACTGGCAGGACGTAGGTTTAGACAATATGTTGAACGATGTCCAATGCAAGAGCTACCTTCACAAGCCAAGCAAGTGTCATTGTTTCTAGATGGCTTGTTGAGCTCTACACTACGCTCCTATGTGTACCTAAAAGAACCCAGAACGCTAGAGCAATGTGTGAGAATATGCATAGACATTGAGGACAACTTAGGAGACGAGTTGGAACTCTCAAAGGTCTACAAGGACTCAGACTGTTCATCTCTAGCATCCACAAAATTGTCTAGCTCAATAGAAGACCTTGCAGAAAAAGTGGCCCAGAAATTAGGAGTTTCTAGCAAACCTAGGGTACTAACGAACAAGCGTTGTTACACCTGTGGTGGTGACCATATGGAAAATGTGTGTCCCAATGCACCACAACCACAAGCCAACCCTAGTGGCCAATATTGTACAATTGAGAGAAGATACACGAATCATACGGCTCAGGACTGCCCATACAACAAACAAACCATGAGACAGAACTACCCACAAGCATACCCGCAGCCAGGTAGGTATCAAGGCCAATACAATGCTCAGCCCTATTACTATAGGCCTCCTCAGAACTTCCCATACCAGGCTCAACAGAGACCTCAACCTGTCTTAGCTCAGCAGCCACCCCCACCAGCGAATGTCATCTCAGTCAAATACGTTGCTGCAGAAGAGAACCTAAGTAGGGCCTTAGTGCCTTCTTCACCTTTGATCACAGAGAGTGACCCACACTCAAACAGTTTTGACTCTACGCATGTAGATAGTCCACCCGCATATTACACAGAGTCACCAGAACATGTGGAGACATATCATTACGATAGTCCACCAGTGGAACCTAGTTGGGAGCCAGACTATGCTAATGTGATGTACACAAACCCAAATCCACGGCCCCAACTGAGACAACAAAGACCACAGGGCCCTAGAGGACCATGCTTTAGGTGCCAAGGAGACCATTTCATAAAGGATTGTCCATATCCCCCGATAGCAGGACAATCACAATACTATAACATCCAAGGCTTTTGTGCCGATTGTGGCAAAGAGCACATAATCAAAGATTGCCCCAAGAATCCAGTTAATGCTTCGAATGTGACACCGATCAACGTGATAGGTATTGTAAATAACGCAGATGGATCCAACCCTACATACGTGCCTATCCAAGCTATAACAAGAGCCCAGGCACTCTTACAAAACCAAAAGCTTAATCAGGAGAAAGTAGTCGGAAGTAGTGAAGTTGCAGAATCTAGCAGTAAAAAGACAAAATCTTGGAAAGATTCTAGAGAAAGAATAAAGAGAAAGTGGAGTAAAAAGATAACGGAGTTGGAAGGAAGTTTGAAGGAATCTAGAGCCAAAATCCAAGAATTGACTTCACAGGAATTGAATCAAGAGAATCCAGCTCAAAAATCAGGATCAGTTTTAGCGGAACCTATACCAGAAAATCTAGACATGATGTTTCGTGCATATCAGGCTAGATTAAAAGAGGGACCTCAGGTAGCTGAAATGAGCAAAAACTACCCTCGAGCTGATCTAGAAATTGAGAGAACTAAACTTTGCATGAAGATGGTAGAATTAGCACAAGCTTTGTTTGAAGCCTCTAGATATCTTAATTGGATTAACATGGCAAAACCTGAATTACACTTTCAAGGACTAATGGAGAGGCTAGAATACTTGGTAGAAAGCAAAGAGAAAAAGGATTAGCCTAGGAACCCTATTGTCCCAGAGACACAGGAAAGGAATGCGCCATCCCTGTCTCAAGTACCCAACTCAGAAAGTCAAGACAACCTGTCTTCCATACATAGGTACTCACATGAATTTTTGAGAGAAATCCAAGAAGAGAAATGGAGAAAAGAACAAGGAACCCATCCTCCTATTCAAGAAATAGATGACTTGCAGGAACAATTTCCCCAAGATATTCCTTCGATTTACGATGATGTAGAGGAGGAACAACTAAGTGAACACACAAGATTTGAATCTAATTCTTTACAAGAATTACCTCAGTTCACACGACCTTGGGAAGCAAAGTCTATTAGTATGAGAGCACCCACGATAATAGTGAGGAATGAAGAATCAATAATCCCTAGAAACACGGAAGTGATCAAGAATACTAAAGTACAATGTAATCTCACTCTAGAGGAGTTGTTGAAGGTAAAACCAGAATTGTGGAAACATGTAGCAAATCAATTCCCCGAGCTTGCTACTACTCCCTCACAAATAGGATCACAAGATAAGGTACCAGAGATACCCGTAGAAAAGATTGGAGATGTGAGCGAAGGAGAGGAAGGTAACACTTATCTTCCGATAACCCATCAGGGCTACACCACGAAAGCCATCTTAGATTCAGGAGCCGGAGTAGCCATAGCTACCACCGCTTTATGGAAACGTTGGGGTAAGCCAGCATTGAGACCCACCAGGATGAAGCTACAAATGGCCGACGGACACATAGAAAAACCATTAGGCTTACTAGAAGGCATATCTCTCACCACTTGTGGTGTAGAATTTGAGCATACTTTCGCCATTTGTGACTTTGCAAAAAATCATGCATATGAGATGATATTGGGACGACCATTCATGCATCAGTTGCAAATTGTACAAGATTGGGGAACTAATTCTTTGTACTTGCAACATTTAGGAGTGACTACCAAAGTCAATCTTAAAGACTATTCACATCGAGATGTACCCCCAATACAATGGAATACCATCCATAAGACACCAGTAGAGACGGAATCCGTGCACTCATTAGAATCAGATCCTTCTTGGTTGCATGAGGATACTCATTTATGGATGTGTAAAGTAGCCAAACAAGAGGAAGAAAGGTTAGAAGCCAGGACCTTAGGTGCAGAACAAAATCCACGAACCCTTCAAGATCCAGCCTACGCACCTGTAGTATTCCCAGACGAAGAGTTTGAACCCCATGGTTGGGCAGAAATCCTAGCAACCATGGACGTAGCCATCAATGAAGAACAATGGACACCCCACTGTGACGAGGATGGCTATGACATTTCAGTTTTCACGATAGAGCCAATCATGTGCGATGCGATTTTAGAAGAGTGTGAACCTAACACTGATGCTTTTGAGGATGCAAGCGATTTTGATTTAGAATCAATTATCATGGACCCACCCTTTGCATCAGAGGAATAATATTTTTTCGAAGTAGAGACTCACACTCAGAGACACGAGGAAATTACGAATGAGGTGAGGTTAGCCACTCAAGTGACTACTAAGAGTGAAGGTAAGAAAAGAAAGAAGAAAGCAACCATGTCAGAAAAAGAAGAATCCTTGTTTGAAGTACCCGAGAACTTCAAGAAATATGAAATCGAAGATAGAAGAATCATGGTACAAATGCCCAATAGAAAGGCGAATGACGGACAAGTATATGATAACCGAGAGAAAACCAAGAAAATAATAGTTGCTATCGAAGGAGAAGAAGAAAAATGTACATACATAGGGCATGATTTGACAACTGAAGAAGAAGAAGAGCTAGTTGCCCTATTGCGCGAATATAGAGATGTTTTTGCTTGGAGTTACAAAGATTTGAAAGGAGTAGATCCAGATATATGTTCTCATAGAATCCCTATGACTCCAGATGCAAAACCGACAAAACAGAAACCGTACGCGTACAATGATAACTACGTTGCGAAGATTAAAGAGGAGATAGATCGCTTGATAGAAGCAGGATTCATTTACGAAATTGAGCATACCGAATGGGTATCCCCCATTTTGGTTGTGCCCAAGAAGAATGGAAAATTGCATGTGTGTATTAACCTTAAAAAAGTTAATGCCGCAACGATTAGAGATAGTTATCCTCTTCCTATCACGGAACATCTATTGGAAAGAGTTGCGGGCAAGGAAGTTTACAGCTTTCTTGATGGATTTTCAGGCTATAATCAAGTAGCCATCGCTCCAGAAGATCAACACAAGACGGCATTTGCCACTGAATGGGGCATATTTGCATTTCGTGTGATGCCATTTGGCTTAACAAATGCACCCGCCACTTTCCAGCGACTCATGTGTCATGTTTTTAAGGAATTCTTACGCAAGAGTTTGGAAGTTTATGTCGATGACATATGTGCTCATTCTAATATTAGGCAGACGCATATCCCAGAGTTAAGACAAATATTTGACAAATGTCGAGAATATCAGGTTTGTTTGAACCCAGAAAAGTGCATTTTCATGGTCAGACAAGGTAAAATTCTAGGACACATTGTGTCAAAAAATGGAATCTCTACGGATGAAGAAAAGGTGAAGGTAATTGCAGATTTACCTAGACCAACTAATGTGAAAGAGGTACAGGCATTTATGGGCCATTGCGGTTATTATAGGAGATTCATACACATGTATGCAATCATAGCCAAGCCTTTGTACTCTCTTTTAACCAATTTTGAATGGACAGATGAATGTGAAAATTCATTCAATGAACTTAAACGACGCTTGTGCTCAGCACCTATATTGACTACACCAGATTGGAGTAAGCCATTCCATGTACATGTGGATGCATCCAATTACGCCATAGGATGTGTGTTAGCACAACCCACGAATGAAGGTAACATAGATCTCCCCATAGCTTATGCGAGCAGACAATTGAACGCAGCAGAAAGAAATTACACCACGACGGAACGAGAGGGATTAGGGATGATCTACGCAGTAAAGAAGTTTAGGCACTATTTGTTGGCCAACAAATTCAAGTTCTTTACGGATCATCAAGCCCTATTGTACTTAGTCAACAAACCATGTAACACAGGACGATTGATACGTTG
Organism: Ceratopteris richardii; assembly: GCA_020310875.1. Classification (NCBI taxonomy): domain Eukaryota; kingdom Viridiplantae; phylum Streptophyta; class Polypodiopsida; order Polypodiales; family Pteridaceae; genus Ceratopteris; species Ceratopteris richardii. The sequence goes on from CM035415.1 coordinate 33,056,496, forward strand.
GTTTCTATTACTCATGGAGTATGATTTTGAAGTCGTAGTCAGGAAAGGAAAGACACATCTTAGAGCTGACCACCTTTCAAGATTAACCTCAGGAGAAGCTCCTCAAGGAGTAGCGGATGAGTTACCAGATGCATACTTGTTTAACCTTGAGATAGCACCAGAATGGGCTAAGCCTATAGTCCCCGTTCTCACATACGGACCCAAGAATCCTAGGATAAAGATCAAAGAAGGAGAGATTACCAAGTCTCAGAGATACCAAATAATGGCAGGAAGCATATATAAACAGGATAATCAAAAGATTCTTGCTTGTTGTGTAGATGAATCAGAACATGCGAATTGGTTGCAATTAGCACACATAGGTGCATTAAAGCAACATCATTCAAAACATCGAACATTACAGACTCTGCATAGACTAGGAGTATATTGGCCTACGATGGAAGCAGATGTCTACAGGTTGTGTAAGGAATGCAATGTTTGTTGTGAAAGACCACCAGTAGAGCATGCTACACTATATCACGTGTCTCTCACACCAGACTGGAGTGAACAGTTAGTGACATACTTGAGGACGAACACATTCCCTCAAGGAATGACTTTAGCACGACAACGCAGTCTAGCGCAGGAAGCTCACGACTATTCAATTATCAGCGATAATCTATACAAAAGAGGAAGAGATGGATATCTAAGACAATGTGTCCATGAGAGCGATTATCTGAGCATACTAGAGACTGCACACCAAGGTGTTGCAGGAGGTCATTTTGGACCCGATAGGATAATCAAAGCCATCCTCTTTGCAGGATTATGGTGGCCCACTCTTCACATGGACGCTCATACCTATGTAAAGAGATGTGATGTGTGCCAAAGAACTCAGTTTCCTACTCGCAGAGATGAAATGCCATTGAAACCCATGATGGGCGGACGTGCATTTTCAAAGTGGGGTATAGACTTTGTAGGACCCATTAACCCCCCTGCAAAAGGTACACATGCGGAATACATTATTGTTGCCACAGATTATCTGACGAAATGGGTAGAGGCAAAAGCCACGAAAAAGAATGATGCACACACAACTGCAAAATTCTTATTTGAAAATGTCTTTACAAGATATGGATTGCCGATAGAGCTAGTGAGCGATCGAGGCACTCATTTTCTAAACCAAGTCATTGAATATTTGTTACAGGATTTTATGGTGATTCACAAGAAATCCGCACCATATCATCCTCAGGCCGATGGTCAGGCTGAAAGCACTAATAAGATCCTTTGTAACGTACTGACGAAACTCGTGAACAACAAACGTTCAGATTGGGACAAACAGTTACACCACGCTGTTTGGGCATATCGAGTGGCCTACAAGACCGTACTCAATGCAACTCCCTTTCAGATGGTTTTTGGTCAGAATGCTGTGCTTCCTTTGGACTTCTTGATACCGACCCTTAAGGTTGCACAAGAACATCAGTGGACCGGCCATGAATTATCAGCTAGAATAATGGACTTGGAACGATTAGGAGAAACCAGGCTAAAGGCAGCAGCAGGAATATATGCAGCAAAGAAGCGACAGAAAGCGTATTTTGATGCACATGTGAAAGATAAAGGCCTAAAAGAAGGAGATTTAGTTCTAGTATATACGCTAAAGCAACACGCACGTAAGTTAGAAAAGCGAGGTTATGGACCTATGATCATTAACAGACTCCCAACAAGTGGAGCAATACAATTAGCCACGTTAGAAGGAGATATAATGCCTAATTATATTAGTGGCTGTAGAGTCAAGTTATATCAGGAACCTCTTACTGAGGATATGCTTAGACGACTCATGTTAGCAAAGAAACGTAAGGAGGAAGAAAATAGAATACGAGCGGAAGCTCAAGCAGAAGCAATAGAACGTATTAAACGCATGAAGTTAAGAAGACAAGGACTAGGGAGAGAACATTATAACCATCTAGAAACTACACCCAGATATCCCATGGCCATGTGTCAAGAAAAGTCAACCACTCATCCTAGTATAGTGGACAGGAGACCATTCATTACAGTCAGGCTAGAGCACGGCAACCCTTGCCAAGAGCTCAGAGCTTTAATTGACTCCGGTGCTGCGACTAGTGCGATTAGATGGTCCCACTATAAAGATTCAGGAATAGAAATGCGGCCAATTGAGGCATACCTCATACGGCTAGGAGGCATGGAAACCCCTTGCATGGGTGAGGTGGACCTTCCTATCCTCATTAAGGATGTGACCATGACAGCGAAGCTACTAGTGTGCCATGATGACGACCTGATAGAACCCCTAATCCTTGGCCAAGATTGGCTATACGATCACTCAGTGGACCTAAATCTTAGACAAGGCTCCTTACAGATTGGAACCTTGGAACAAAAGCGAGTGATACCGCTTGACTTCCCTAACGGCATTCCGATTGAGGTTTGTAACCCTAGACCCTATGAAACGCATGCGATGGAAGACCGGAAGATCTTGGGTCAGACCAGTCACGTTACGTCTACACCAACCCACTCGGGCTTGGCTAGGGACAATTGTCAATCAGAAGAACGACAGGAGATCTTCCCGGGGGCTTCGTGCAAACTAGAAAGGGCAACTACCCAACCGCTAGGGCAGATGAACACAATCAGCGGTCAGGTGGGTTGCATCAGCGGCCAAATGAGCACAACACCCTGCGGTGCTCATCCTTCCAAACTTGCTGCGGACTGGCCTAGATTAAAGATAAAGAACGAATCACTTCCTAATGGGCAGGTCACGCAAGTGTTGGATCTCCCTTCTTTTCCAAAGCAGAGCGTCCAATGGACCTCTCAAACCCAACCACGAAGGAGTCAACCACAACAGAGGAACCCAGACCGACGACAACACCAGACAAGGCAAGGAAAACAGCAGTATCAACATCACAGAACAAGTGGCACAAAACAAATATGGGTGCCAAAAGGACAGCAACCACAGGCTATTGGCAACACTGCAGACGAGAACAGGACAACGTTGCAACAGAAGCAGAGTCAGTATTCAAAGTCCCCTCGATCTCCTTCCACAATTACTCGACAGATTTGGATCGCCAAGAAATATCTTATCCATAGACCCACACCCATGCAGATTTGGGTACCCAAACAATGTATTATAGCCCAACCCTCAAGCCATGTAATATATACCCCTCAAAAATCTTTTCATCCTTCAATACCACCAAACCCGATACCGCTTTTTGTCCCTCAGCAGAAACACACCACCCACTCAAAGACTCTTAGGAGATGGATACCGAAACGTATCCAGACGTCTTCTTGTACCCCATTATCTAACAATTCTCCCACCCCGTTTAAACTCCACCCTTGTACTAATTCACCTTCAACCAAACCTTGTATAAATTCATACACCCAAAACCCACATCATGCATAATAACGGCTCATCAAGAAATGTATGCATAATCTGACCATGTAGGTGTCTAGAGACCTGCATTAGTTTTGCAAATAATCATTGCATCAATCACTTCACGACACTTGGCTACACGGGTTACACATCGGTTATGGAAAGGGATTGCGGTCTCACCTTAATGGGATCATAATTAATTTCCATACTAATGTGTTAATCTTTTGTAGCAGATCTTTTCCATTAGCTCATCAGTCATCATGCAAACCGAAGCAGGACCATCGGAAGCAGGCCCCAGCGTGGCTGCGGTGCCCTTCAATGTTTTACGAGCAGAATCCCACCCGACCGCTCCACCGCCAGAGTTCCAAGGATTTCCGGGACCCATGCCAATCGATAACCCACCTATGGGATACACAGAGAAGATACATTGTAACTCTCACTGGTTCCAAGGCCTAGCAGGACCATTAGCTGATGCTGACTTCATTTTTGAAGCAAATATGACATTTGATGACCGCACATGGGGCACGTATCAATTATTCTCAAGAGAATTCGAAGGCCTTCAGAACACCCAGGACTTAACTCATGTTTGGGCCAGAGCCGGCTTCACGGAGTATGTCAGTGATCCTCTGCCCAAACCTGACTTTTATAGGTGTTATTATTTGATCACCACTTTGTTGGCCTCAGAGAATAAGGATATCCCAGGAACGATCAGCTCTATTTGGCACAACATAGGTGGGAGCGAAAGAAGGTAATCAATGGGTGCTGCGCCCTCACCAGGATCATATACATGTGCTTGGCGTATGACTTACCAATTGAGCGCGCCATGACTAGTGAGGAACTGAAAGCATTCAAAGGGACCACTAGGAAGGCTAGAAAGTCTAGCAAAGGCAGAGCCGGAAAGCGGATGAGAGGTACTATCCCGTGCCTACAAGTCCCAGAATCACCCTCGCCACAACCATCTCCAGAGCAGTCACCAACAGCAGCCACTCCCATAGTACAACCTATTTGCATAAGGTTATCTAGACCAGTGGTAACGGAGGGCACCACCAGTACTGTCGCACCCCAAGCAGCCACAACCACAGAACCTATCACCACAGCAGCTGAACTTCCCACCACTATCGGTGCGGAAGCTTTCTCTTTTCCAATACCGCATTTAGAACCAGGACAAGCCGAGCCACTGGACCAAGCTTTTGATTTTGAGATGCCCGATGCATTCTCCAACGAGTTCCAGTTTTCAGAAGGACAAATGTTTTCTCAAGAATTTGAAAGGCCTAGCTACCCTACCACACCCAGGGATCAGCCACGAGGACAGGTCGTGTCTAGCTCTGATGACGAAAGAACAGCAACCGATGACGACGAAGGAGACGACGAAGCTAGCCAGGGAACACATGAATCCCAAGAGCATGAACAGACAGATGGCCAAGGCCAACAAACAGACACACATGGCGATACAAGTACCCATGAAGATGAAACTTACGAAGCAGCAGCTTACACACTGGCTATCAAGAAGCTGTATAGAACTATGGAAAAATTTTGGGCACGCAAAAAGCTGACAGAGGAAGAGAGCCAAAAAATAATAGAACAAGAACTTGTCACAGGCGGATTCGAAGATGCATACATCAAAGGATTCAGAGAGTTAGTCAAATAAGTAGGCTCCAACGAAGCCCTCAGGTACTTGCAAAGAAAGCCACTACCACAGTTTGACCCCCGCAGAGTACGACTACTTTCAAAGCCCGGCGAATACATTCGTGTACCAACCGGAGAACAATCTTCAGAACAAGCCAAGGAGGCACGCCTCGTCCCCGAAAGTTCATTGGCCGTAGAAACCATCATTGTAGATTCCCCACCCCGCGCTACAACTATACCTACCTCAGCAGTCACTGAAGTACCGACCAACCCCATCGCTCCTCTCTCACCGCCCATCCATCCAGCCTCCCCTCTTCACCCTCCTTCCCCCAGACCAACATCTTCATTCGCCGGAGGTGTTGCTGAAATCGTCTTTACGACCACTCACCCCACAATTCCCGTACCCATTAGCCCTAGTCTACCCTCACCCACACCCACCTTTCTATCCAACCCATTCCTCCATCCATCTTTTCCATCTTTCCCCACAACTCCAAGACCCCTATTTCCATTCCCACCACCATTAACATTCTCCCCCGTCTCACCTCCCCGACCCATTGTAACCCCTCTTTCCCCTTTCCACCAAGCTGCTCCAACCAGCCCCCCTGTAAATTACCCCTCAACCTTTGTAAATCCCGTATTTACACCAGCACGAGCACCCATGATCACACCCATATTCACGGTCACCGCACTAGATACGTCCACTGACATGGACATCTCACCACCCACAGCACCATCACTCACTTCACTCACGGCACAAACATTTTTAAGCACATCACAATTTTCAACAATCATTACATCATCCACCGTCCCATCCCCATTCCCCGTTCCCGTTGCATCTATACCAACTGCATCTTCATTTAGCACCCCGTTAATACTATCACCCACTGTAGATAATACATTTCGACAGATGTTCATGTGTATGACGCAAGTAAGAGATGAGTTCACATCTCTTGGTGATAATTATCAGCAGCTGCAGAGGACAACCAATGACTTACAGTCGCAGCTTAATTTATTGTCTACCGAGAATGCCTCTCTGAACACCCGCTACCAGGAATTACGCGAGGCTTATCACAAATTGGAACTAGAAAGCGAAGAAAAGACCAAGGAAGCCACTGTTGACCTGGATAATTTATTAAGAGCCCAGACAGTCCGCAATGCAACGCTAACACGAAACATGGGCTTACTACGAAGACACCTAGCAGCTGCCAAGGAAGAAAACCAGCGCTTACAGGATCAGAACCGAGAAAACTTAGAAGCAGCGCTCGACCACCCAGACCAACCACTCAGTCCTAGCAGGTTCAAAGCCATTCCCTCAGACTCGATGAGGATGCTGCTAGACGATCATGTGAGATTGCTAGATGAATATGACCACATGAACGAGGAGTTACAGAAACTCAAAGAAGATCACAAATTACTCCAGTTACAAGAACCGGCACACCAAGACATACCAGCACCTGTGGACCCCTCTCCTGACCTCCTAGAGGAACTCAACTCATTACGGGCCCAGGTATCACACCTTGAATCAAGGATCGCTATATATGAAGCACCACCAAGGCCAGATTCCCCACCTGAGCTTCCAGCTGAGGAAGAAACGGTCACCATCCCGATGGAGGAAACGTTTGAAGAAGCATACGAGCCACAACCCATCCCAGGCGGACGCGTCACGGCCGAAGGTCAGATGACGTACGAACTTCCGACCCCCGCGTGGATGAAGACTATTGAGGAACTTGGAACAACGCACTCCGCGAGAGTAGAGGCACAATTACATGCCATGGCGATGATAGAAGAAAGAATATTAGAGTCTCCATTCTTTGCTCATTTGGCCCCGCGACGATACATATCTGGGCATGAGCTACAGTATAAACCGTACTTCATGTTAATGGCCGAATACCAGTTAGCCATTGAGAAAGAGACAGGTAAGAAACCATCGCATGCAACTCAATTCGAGGCGGCTGATTTGCCACTAGATGCACAGAAAGGAAGGATCTATCAACCAGAGTGGCGAAAAAATTTACTACAGCAGTATCCAGAGATGATGAGTACATGGGTAAAGGCACCTTTGCACTTAAAGTACAACCCATGTTGGGGACCAGTGCCACGACGCCGCTCCTGGACTGCCTTTGCTATTAAGGTACAAAACAGTAAGCAGTGCCAAGACTAGTTGAATTACCCCTATTTTAAGCCACCCATTGAGTTACCAACTGTTGGCTACATGATGGCTACAATTCGCCACTGGCTCCCTAGATTAAAGCATATGGACGATATAGCGGTGCATATGACTGTCAAAATCTTTGACATGATGCAAATGATTTTTAAAGTCTTCCGACGTGTCAAGGCACCACATGTCAACACCCCGGGCTTTGAGCATGGAAATTTCGATCTGGTATATGATATGAGTACAACGCCATCGCTACGGGTGTGTTATGCCTGGCACTGCAGAATAAAGTACCTACCGGCGTGCTACAAGCAGACATTCGAAGAGATGTTCACAACCGGCTTCTGGGAATACCATTCAGAGGTATTCATAAGCAGGCCTACACATTTATTACAATTATTTGCCTGTGAACGAATGGTCTATTCCACACACTATCAGCTCCCGCCACCGGAAGAACCGCAACCAATCGACTGGGAGAAACTCGAGGCCAACCTGGCCCGAGGCATTCGTATCTCCGAGCACACCCTCGCTCAAGACCTCCTACATAACTATATCCGGCAGACCTCACAGCAAGGTTCTGTCAGGGACGACAGAAGCGAGAGGGAGGGGGATGTTGGAAGCAGCTAGAGGCACAGACGACACGGAAGCATGTAACGACAGAGCAGGGAGCCAGTCGAATCGTTTTTCAAATAATTATGTTTTCAAATACTTTCCAAAAACCTCCAACAGTGATTTTTATCACTATTGTAACATATGTAACATAGAAAACCCCATTTTGTAATCCATAGCTCCATTTTGTGCAAGCCAAGGAGTCCTATGTGTGTGCATGTTTGTGTGCTTTCACTCATGCACTTGTGCCTTCTCTTGCTCGTGGTCTTCATACCGGTCCTCACGTCTCCGCGGATTGACAAGTAAAGGAGGTGGTGCTTACGCTTGAGCTACAGTGAGTAATTTATGCAAAATGTGGATTAAAGTGATAATTAAATGGTGTATGTGGATTGTGTAACAAAAGTGATTAAAGTAGGTTAAAAGAGTGATGTATGTGAGTGTGCTAAAGTGAGGTGTGGATGAAAAGATAAATGTGTGCATAGTTCTATTTTTTTCCTAATGTTCTTTTTGCAAGTACTTTTCTTTCCCCTTGCTATTTTCTTCTTCTTCCTCCTCCCTGTTGTTGTTGTACACGCACATACAAGGCTGCAAGCAGTTGATGCTGAGAGTTTAGAGGGACAGAGAGAGAGGGAGAGAGAGAGAGAGAGAGAGAGAGAGATTTGATGTAATAAAGTAAGTCTATGATCTAAGGGTCTAGCTGGTTCAGACAGATCTGAAATCGGACACCGTTTGGTCACTCGTTTGTAGGACCAAAGATCTCAAGAATAGACTCAAGCATAAGTTCATGTGCTCTCATATTCAAGTAATCCACTTAGCCTAGTGGTTAAGTCTCATGGTTGTGAAGGAGGAGGTCTTGGGTTCAATCCCCATGGGAGCATGGGAAGAGAGTTTTGCCCAAGGAGCTCTAGAGCCTTCTAACTCAAGTTAAGGTGGAAAGAATGTAATAAAGTAAGTGTATGATCTAAGGTTCTGGCCGGTTCAGACAGATCTGAAATCGGACACCGTTTGGTCACTGTAGGACCAAAGATCTCAAGAATAGACTCTTCCATGTGCTCTCATATTCAAGTAATCCACTTAGCCTAGTGGTTAAGTCTCATGGTTGTGAAGGAGGAGGTCTTGGGTTCAATCCCCATGGGAGCATGGGGAGAGAGTTTTGCCCAAGGAGCTCTAGAGCCTTCTAACTCAAGTTAAGGAGAGTTAACTTGAGTCCAGTGAGACTTAACTTGAGTGGCGAGTACAACAACCACTAGTGGACTCTAGTGGATGAGATTGCACATGCACTTGTGGACTCTAGTTACATTTGTAGTCCTCGTTGATTCAAGCAGCTATATATACAGGCATAAGGTTGGGAGGAGAGTCATCTCTCGAGCACGTGGTGGTCGTAATCCTCACTCTCTTGCATTTGACATCTTAGATTCCTTTCGGTGGCTCTGTGTAAGTAGAGAGAGAGAGAGAAATAGAGAGAGACTTCTTGGCAGCAGCGTAGCCGCAGCTATACCATCCACAACCTCCGTTTCTTTCTCTTCTTCATCATCAACATCCTCAACTCACTCGCTTTTTCCGCTTTCACGTGCCTCTCAAGAGAGTTTATGCACCTCCTTTCTTCCACACCTTCCTCAATAGGCACACAACCGTCAAAGTTCACAGTGTATATCCGATCGTTGCAGCTCTATTTCTGTTGTAAAAGCGAGTCTCGATAAGCCATTGGTGGGAAATCTAGCGCCAGATTTTGGAGCGGAAGCTGTTTTCATCCAGGAATTCATGAATGTGAAACTATCAGATTATAGGGAGGCAGAGATAGAGAGAGAGAGAGAGAGAGCCGACAGTAGTCTTGACAGTGTTGGTAGTAGAGCGATAAAGAGACAAAGAGAGAGAGAGAGAGAGAGAGAGAGAGAGAGAAAAAGAAGACCTTCTCCCCCTCCTCCGGGCAGCTCTGGCACACATCGCATAGGTGGAGAGAGAGAGAGAGAGAGAGAGAGAGAGAGAGAGAGAGAGATTCAGGAATGACAACTGTGCAGGTAGAAAGTGATTGGAGAGAGAGAGAGAGGAAGAGAGAGCAAGAGAAAGAGAGAGAGAGAGTGAGAGAGAGAGAGAGAGAGTTATTTTATTTACATAAATTATATATTTTATTAGCATGAATGCATATGTATGGATGCGTTAGTATGCATGTGTGCATGATCATGATGTATACATGATGTATACATGATGTAGGTATGCATGAGTGTGCATGTATGAATTAAAAGTATGTATGAATGATATTAGATGCATAAGAATGAGTGATCATATATGCATGTGCATATTAGATGCATGTATGCATATGAGTGCATGTAAGATTTTAGATGCATGTGAAGTATAAATGTATGTATACATAAATGTATGAATGCAAGTATGAATATATGAGCATGCATATGTATGAAATAGATGTATGCATTAGAGTGCATGTATATACCTAAATGTATGCATGAGCATATGCATGAGTATAGAGGTAATGAATACATGATGTATGAATGCATGAGCATGTAAGAGTTTAGATATATGAGAATGAGGATGCATGAGTATGTATGATTTAGATGTATGTATGCCATGTGCATATACCAGAATGCATATCCAGAAGACCGTTAGTATGTATATGTGCATGCCATGCATGAGTATGAGAGATGTAAGCATGCACATGGAAGTGTGTGCAAATGTATGTGAATTAACATTCATAAGAAAATGTATTAGCACGATTGAGAGTGTATATGCAAATGTATGTTAGAAGCATGTGTGTGTGGGAATGCATGAAGTAGATATGTGCATATGCATCAATGAGTGTGTGCATATGTATAATCATATGAGTGCATATGCATGGATGAATATATAAGAGTGAGTGCATATGCATGTTAATAGGAATGCATATGCATGAGCATAAGAGAGAGGTGAATGTATGTATGCACTTAAGCATGAATGCATGTATACATGAAAATGCAAGATGTTAGAAGTGATAATGCATGTGCATGAGAAATGCATGTATTCTAGCATGCATATGAGGATGTTTATTAGCATGTGTATCAATTTATGAAAGTGTGTGTTAGTATGAGTATGAGAATATGTTAGCTTGCATGAGTTAGCATGTGCATAAGAATGTGTTAGTATATGAGTTTATGAAAGTGAGTTAGCATATGTTAGCATGCATGAAAGTGTATGTTAGCATGAGCATATGAAAGTGTATTGTATGCATAAGGTATAAACATGCATATGAGAGTGTGTAGATTGAATGCATAATCATATGATTGTGTGCATGGTTATGAGCATATACGAGTGTGTGTATATGTGTGTTGAATACATAAATGCATGTGCATAAGTAAGTTCGCATATGCATATAGAATGATGTGAGTGAATGAATGAGCATATACATGTATGTTAAGAATTAAATAAGCATGTTTTATGTTTCATAAAATTTACTTATGTTTTCTAATGTTTTTCTGCAGAGCATTGACGAGAATTGATGAATTGATGATTACTTAGGAGCTTTTGATGGAGAGATTGGAGCTGCTTATATGCTGCTTCTTCTACCTTTTCTAAATCACATTTTAAGCTTAAATCTTGTATTAGACTTTTTCATTAGAGTATTTGTATAGGGTTTATTATAGTTTTGGATCATAATAGCAACATTACCACTCAAAAATTCTTTAGCAATTTATTATCAAGAAATATTTTTAGAATTATTCATTAATCAATTGGCATTTTTTATTTGTTCCTGATGTCTAATGAGTCTACGAATGAGTCTCTGGACAAAAATACAATTTCTATAGCTTTCATATTGAAGTTATATTACCACCAGCTACAAATACTACCATTCAACCTGAACACAACATAGTTAATATAGAAGTAGAAGAAAAGGAATTTATCAAAGACCGCACCACTAGTGAATCATTAGTCTCTCCATGATATGAGTATTGTTTTTCTAGGTTTCTAGCTGCATAACCTTATGGTCATAGCTTAGAATAGGCCATTAGCACCTAATTAAACATATCACATAGGTTGATCTTATATATTTTATCATAGATAATCACTTCCCACAACATTGAATCACATCTTAGATACTATAGTACACTAAAAAACATGATGCATGTAGTCACACACTGCAGCCATAAGAAGTTCAGTTCTGATCTATCGTTGGTCTCCATTCACACCCCTCAACAGCTCGTGTCACTACGGAGGGGTCTGTTTCTATTCGTTTTGGGGATTGATCCCTGTTTCACTATTCTTCATTCACGATCCGATTCCGATTCTGATTTTGTTTTCATTTCCGTTTTCGATTTCGATCCCATTTTCTTTTTTGTTTTCTTTTTTTATTCCTTTTCTAGTTTCTAGTTTCTGTTCTTGTTCCAATTCCAGAACCAGAACCTATGTTTACACCTACGTTTACTCCTTGGACTTACTCCAAGGTGTCAACTAATGCATAGAAATTAGGCATAACTTAAGGCATAACTAAGGCATTACTTTGGCACCCAAGGCTCCCTTGGCAGCCGTTGGTTACGCTCAAACCAATTTTAATTTATGAGTGGCAATAAGGAGTTTTATATTCACCAAGGTGGGAGGATTTGAACCCACAACATCACTCTCGCAAGGGAAGTGCTTTACCACTACACTATCTCTTTGTGTTGTCACTCCATTTCTCTTTTCTTATATTTAACACAACTTGCATCTCTTTTTTACTTTTTCAATTCCCAAGAACAACCCTTCCTTTTACATTTTAATTCAAGCAATCTCAAAAATTGTTTTTACATATCTAGCAAGATGGTTTTGTTCTCTACATACTCATGGACCCTACAAACACCATGGAAGATTTCGGTGAGTCACCTCTACCCGAGGTAACACTCGAGCAACAGCTCGAGCTCTCATGGCGTGAACTTCGAGGCACTCAGAACGAGATCTGGCAATGTGACAAAGTACTCCAAAAGTTGCAATCTGATGAAGATAACCTTACGGGGGTGGTAAAAGCTATTCAATTCATGCGTGGTTTTTGTTAATGTCATGAATGATTATACTCATACACTTCCTAATGCACATAAACCTTTCATGACTACTTAGAAGGATTGTTTTATGTCTGAGTATCCCTCTGAACTACCACCATCTCGAGGATCCTTTGACCATAGCATAGACTTAGTACCTAGTAGTTCTCCTCCTCATAAAGCACCTTATAGATATGGCCCACTACACCAAAAGGAAATAGAAAACCAAGTAAAAGCCCTACTACAAAAAGAACTTATAAGGCCTAGTTCTTCCCCATTTGGAGCACCAGTTTTCTTAGTAAAGAAGAAGAATAAAACTTATCGAATGTGCATTGATTATAGAGCCCTTAACAAGATCACAATAAAGAATAGATACCCTATTCCTGGAATAGATTATCTTTTAGATAAATTATGAGGAGCTTATGTCTTTAGTAAAATTGATCTAAAATTGGATTACCATCAGATTCGTACAACACAAAATGATATTTTTAAGATCGCATTTAGAACTCAAACCAGCCATTATGATTTTATGGTAATGCCCTTTGGACTTACTAATGTCCTTGCTACATTTGCACGAATGATGAACAATATTTTTCTTGCTTACCAAGCTTTTGTTCTTTCATTCTTTGATGATATACTTGTTTATAGTAAGAATGATAGTGGGCATGAGAAGCATCTTAAAACAGTTTTTCATTTGCTACAAGAGAACACACTTTACGTTAAAGAGTTACTTCTTTCAACATAAGCTAGAATATCTAGGACATTATTCCAAGTGAAGGCATGCATGTGGATCCAAAAAATATTAAAGTTATAGTAGAATGGCCTACACCACAATGAGTCAATGATGTTCGTTCTTTTCTTAGGTTGGCTAGTTTCTATAGGAAGTTTGTTTGAAATTTTTCTTACTTAGCACTACCTCTTACTTTATTAAATTGATAAAGAAAATAAAATTTGCATGGGGACTTTCCCAAAAACAATCCTTTGAAAAACTCAAACATAAGGTGAACTACCTTCTTGGCCTGATGCCAAGTCTTCCATGAGGGTGGAGCATTGACCATGTCTAACACCCCCCCTAAATGTCCACCCAAAGGTGAACTACCTTCTTGGCCTGATGTTAAGTCTTCCATGAGGGTGGAGCATTGACCATGTCTAACACCCCCCCTCAATTTCCACCCAAAGGTGAACCACCTCCTTGGCACAATGCAAGGTCTTTGAAGATGTATTTGTAGATCCTTTGTAAGCACTTTGGTGAGGATACTCCTTGCATTCTTCATGGTTGCATAGTAGACTATTTCCACCATCCTTCTCAAGTGTACATGCTTGCCAACTCTTGAATGTCCTTCACGAGCTCTATTACCAAGCCTTCTCAAAAGTCTGACAAGAAAACTCATATCTTGTATGGTACTCCATAAGTACATAAGACTACCAAAGACCTTTATGTAGCTCCCAATGTCTATCTGCTCATACAATGATCTTAGGGCTTGTTTCATCACATATGATGCCTTCTTTAGCTTACATAATATGTCCTTTGAATGTGGAACCTCAAACCCTAGTGATTGAGACACATGTACGTCCTCTTTGAGGTTTACATTCAAATGTTCTGATTTGACATGTAACATGAAAACTTCCCACTTCATCTGAGCTCCTACCATTAGTATGCTACAAATAGTGATCATTAGATCAAAAGATTCTTGGAAACCAAAACCCTTCACCAGTGAAAGTCCTTGTGCTATCAATGTGTCTTGATAGCATTCCAAGATACCTTGTATCATGTACTTCACTTGCCAGACTCACTTGGTGCTAGTGACCTCCCATGCTTCATTGTTCATTAAGCTATCATAGTTGGCTTGCACAACCTCCTTCCATGCCGGATCTACAAGTGCTTCATCTTCAATTATTGGATTCATTACTTCCTTCATAATCACAACCATCATGGCTATATTGACTATGCGAGTAGAAGCCCACTTGTGCTCCTCTATTCTCTGTGATCTCCTGGGTCCTTTTGCCTTCTCTTTAATAGTTGTTGGCATAGGATTACTCTGACCATAGAGCTTTTCCTTCACCCCTTGCAGTGACAACCAATCTGTTTGGGTGACTTTAGGTTGATAGACTCTCTTCTCACCATCTAATGATGATGCTTCCTCCTGTTCATAGGTAGGGATGGCTCTTGGGCTAGGTACATAGTGAATTACTCCTTCGCTTGATGACAAAATGGAAGCTTCTTTCTTCTCCTCCATTGCATCTGGCTACTCCATAGACACCACATCACAACTCCCTTTGATATTCTTTGCCTCATGGTCATATAATGTGAAAGCCCTTTTCTTTTCACAATAATCTAAGAAGATGCATCTCTTGCTTTTTGGTTCCAACTTGTTCTTTCTTTGACGTGGGACAAGAGCATAGCACACACACTCAAAAATTCTAAAGTGTAAGACCGATGGATTCTTACCAATGTAGACTTCATGATGACTCTTTATGATTTGATAAGGAAAGCTCATGCCTCCCCTCATACATTTTGCTATCTCAACAATGGTGTATAAAGATTTGATAAGGAAATCTCATGCCTTCCCTCATACATTTTGCTATCTCAATAATGGTGTGACTCTTGCATTCCATAATGCCATCATGCTATGATGTGTGAGGTGTCATTGATTGACACTTTATCCCTTTGCACTTGCAAAAGCCTCAACTCCTCTGAGTTGAGCTCAATGCCACCTCCTATTCCAAGCTTCTTCACACTTTTCCATGGTTCATTTTCAACAAGTTGTAGTTGTTCTTTAACTTACCAAAGGCTTGAATTATGAAGAAAGTACATCCACATCTTCCCCCTATAGACATCGATGATCACAATGTAGGAAGATCCTCCCAAGGCCTGTATAGACATCTTACTACACAAGTTAGCATATACCAACACTAGAGGAGCCTTTGACCTACCCTTGCTTTCTTGTGGGAATGTCTCTCTGTGTGGCTTTCCCATCATACAACCTCTAGAAGGTTCCTTCATTCCATTCACTATAGGTAATTGATGAAGAACAATACCTTGCTTTTGCATCTCCCTCCATACTGTCCATGTCACCATGATGGGTTCTTGTTGGGGTTGCATAGAACTAGATTGACCTATATCATTGGTCATTTGACAAGATGCATCACTGTCTAGTACCCATGAATGCACAATTGATTCTTCTTGTGTTGAGGAGCATACCACCTTTGCTTTGGCTCCATGCATTGTCTCCTCGTTCACTTCATCTATCCTCTTGACATGACAATCTGCAATTGCATGTCCCTTACTTTTGCAATGGAAGCATTTTCCTTGAATCTTCCTCTTACCAATACTCCCCTTCTTTGCATTCTTACCTTTGGTTAAGGAACCACCTTTACGTGATGCATCGGTGGAGAATGTAGCTTCTCCCTGACTACTTCTCACTTGGGCTTTAAGCTGCAAATCCTCTTCCATTGGTATTGAATAAAACTCCTCAAGTATCAAAGCTTGAGGTCTCACCTGAGTGTTGAGAGTAGTTACCCTTCCATCATACTTTGGTAGAGTATTTTGGAGAAATCTTTGAGCTAGTCCCCTGTTAGTCTTCTCTATCCCTTCACAAGTCATTCCATCACATGGCTTCTTGATCTGAGTAATGGATGCCTTCACCTTCTCTCCTTCTACAAACATCTCTGCTTCCAATTGATTTTCTAAAATTTGAATGCATCTTTGGTTTCTTACCTCATACTGAATCCTCAATATACTCCATGCCTCACTTGCCTTGGGTGTATGTTGAATAAGGGGTAGAATAGAGTCCACACAATTGTTCACTATATAATATAGTGCATTTGCATTCCTTATCTTCCAAGCTTGTAGAAGCTTTGTGTTTGTTGTTACACTTTGGAGTTGTCCTCTCCAATCATTATAGCATAAAAGATCAACTACACCTCTTTAAATTGTCAATTCTGGAAGTATGCAAAGACCACAACCCCTTCTAGTTAATGGAATCCAAGAATAAGAGTTGAGATGATTGTTTTTCTGAGAGATTTATGAAGAAGGAGGGAAATATCTAGGGTTTTGATTATCTTGAGTTCCACAACAGCATTTTCAATGATCTTTGTGCCTAAATTATGCCATTTTCACAATAGAATACAAATATGAAGTCAAATTTCCAAAACAGTTCCTGTATCACACAGAAGAGACAATCGCGATTCTATAAAAACTAAGAATTTCCAATTCTAGCTTTGTTCTTCTGCACTTTCTTACTCAATACACTGACAATCACCTCTCTTCATACATCTTACTTAGAAATACACAAGAAAAGTTCACAAATTCCATGGATTATACAATGAAAAGACTCAACAAATCAAGAGAAAGATCATGGAAGGAGAAAACACAATTTTCTGCAGGAAAGCTCTTCACATTACTTGGATAGCATCAAAATAATACAACCAACCTCTTCAAAATAGAAGAAATTATCTTTTATACTTTTTCAAGTGTCCCTTTTCACACTTGAAATTTGGTCCTTTTCACCTTTTATTCTAAATGTATGCTATCAAAGAGCTTCCAAAAATTCTAGGAAAAGTACATATGATCCTATCATTCATGAGGAAGACTCTTCCTCAATTTTACATCATTTGTATAAATATTTCTACAAATTTTTGACATTTTCCAAATAATTTTTCTTCAAGAATTGCTTCTTCTAACATCCTTCCCCTCCTAGACTTCTTGGCTCTTGACAAAAAATATTCTGACAAAAAAGTAATGAGAGCTTCCTTCATTTCTTCTTTCTTTGATAAACCTGAGATAACAAGTCATGACTCTTTCTTTCTGTAATGTTCAAATTGTTCACCATTTCAAACAAAGCTTTCCTCCATTGTACTGCTGCCTCTGGTCTGTCTATCACATCTTTCTTCAAGTATTCTGTATAAGCAGCTTCATATGCAGTGAGTCTTGATTTAGTGACTACTGATAGATTCCCAAAAATTTTTGACTCCCTTTCAAAAAACCCATAGTCAAAGGCATCTTCAAAGATTTGAAGATAATGGCTTCCCAAAAATACTATTCTGTTGTAATATGCCATTAAACAAATTCTATCTGGAGTTTCACTTAAATCAAAGAGTAAAGCATCTGTAGGTGAGTTGAATCCAATGTAATTAAGAGTTCTCACTTCGGTATCTGTGAAGGTTTCTAAGTAGGTTACCACAAGTCGCATCACTCTTACTAATAAAATGCAAGCTGGATCATTTACATCTTTGTATGTGGATATAACAGATTCTGTTGTATCAATCATGTACTTCTTAGTTGGCCAAGTTCCTGCTATTTTTGGAATATTCAACCATTTTGCTGGAAGTTGTCCTGCATTTCTTCTTTCCCAAAATACTAACCATTCTCTTCTTCTAGCTACTGGACAATAGGCTGGATTTATCTTTAACTGCAAAGGTGCCTCTTTCTAGATCTTCCTGCATTCCTTGTTGGCATCCAACCATCTGTTCCTCCATTTAGGGTTAGCTTTTTCAAACAACTCCTTCTTCATATTCCAAATATCTGTTTGGTGGTAGTCCCACCCTTGCAATCTGATAATTCTTAATACTTTCCATAATCATACAGAATGGTATTCCTAAACCATCAGCTGCCCAATGATGTTGATCTAGATTTACTCCTTTATTTAGAGCAAAGTTTACAATCTGCTCTTCATACTCATTATGCATTTTCGGTATGAACTCCATTCTTGATTCCCTATCTCTTAAAAGCCTCTGAACAAATTCATATGAATATTCTTCAACAGCTTTGTCTTCTTGTTCACCAAAATTTTGAAATATGTTTTCTTCTCCTCCTTCATGTTCCTCTACTTATGTGGTCACTACCTGTTCTTCAACCTGTTTTTGTGAGCATTCTAGATTTTTCTGTAACTTTTCCACCATCAACGTTAATCCTTGATTATGAGATATCAATAGCTCTTTCTCTAATTTCCATTCACTCCTTTCTCTGTCCACATCGGAATGCAATTTATTATATCCTCTCATTGCATTAGCAGCATGCACATTAGCTTGTTTCTCCAATTCCTTGAGTTCTTTCAATTCTTCCTGCAATCCTTGAATTTCCTTATTCAACTTTTCCCTCTCATCCTGAGTTATTTGTACAATCTGACTTTCCTCTTTTATTGTTCCTTCCTCCATCAACAATCTGTTTATGTCTTCATTAGCTTTGACCATTATCTAATATGAACTCTGAAGAGTTCTAAATCTCCCTTCCATTTTCTTCAATTCCATGTCCATTTTATTACTATGCTCCAACTGCTTAGCACATTTATTCTCAAGAAATTGAATTTTATTCTGGCTTTGAACCTCCCGTTCTTCTAATGAAATTATTAAATTGGACAAAATTTCATTCTTTTCTTTGATTACCCTGATCTGATCTTCGAGCTGCTCCTTTTCTTTCTTTTGCTCTTTGATGATCATACTACCTTTTACAAATTCTGACTCAGCCACCATCCCTCATATAATCATATTTCTGCTGGAGGGTCTGAATTGTTCCATGCTACTCATGATGATTTTACATGCAGATTTGATACCCTTTGGTATCCTTTCAAGGCCATTTTCCAACTCAATTTGCTTCACTTCTATCTGCTTTTCCTCTTTATATTCATTTTTTTCTCCATCCTCTTCCTCATATTCTGTAACCTGATTCTCTTCCTCTTCATAGTCTTTTTCTTCTTTCAATACTTTTGCCTCTTCTCCATCAATTTCCTTTTGTGTTTCTTGAATAACTTGTATTTCCTCTTTGTTTTCCTGTATTAAGGCTGAATCTTTTTCCACTGAATTCCTTTTTTGATCATTCAATTTCTGCTCTTTTTGTTCCATCTCTTGTTCATCTATGTCCATAAAATCTGTTTCTTCTTCCTTTTCCTGATTCTCTATATGTGTGAAATCTTAATTATGTCCTATATCAAAGAGTACTTCCTCTATACTCTGATTTATTTCTCTTTTTGTACTTCCAGCTCTGCATTCTATGAAATCTATTTTTTCTGTCCTTGCAACCTTTTCTTCCTCCTTGCTTCCATCCTCTTGACTCTGCATCTGACTATGTAATTGTGCTTCTCTTTCCAATCCTTGTTTTTCCTCATATGGTTGGTAATGAGGTTGTTGTGAGGGTTTTGTCCATATGGCTTTAAATCTGGTATCCACCAGTCCACTACCGAGTTCTTCCCCTGCTTCAACCTCTTCTTCCCTCATCACTTCTTTACCTTTTAATTTCCTTTTTTCCTCCCCAGGAGTAACTTGTTTTGTTGATTCTTCACAGACCTGTATCCCTTCTGACTTTTGACTCAATTCCTCTGGTGTTTTGTTTTTTACAGAAGCATGTACTGTTTTCACTGGTGTGCTGGGTATTGAGAGATTTAAACTTTTGAGAAGGAAATTTTCAATATCACTCTCTGAATCTGAAGAGAATTGTGAAGAAGCAGCTATTCCTTGTTTGTCCATTCTGTGTTCTTCCATTTCAATTGATTTTTTCTGATTCCTTTCTTCTGATGATAATTTTACTAACTCTTCAACATGTACATGTTCAACTGCCTTACCCTTATCCTTTTTGGTTGACTTCTTTTTCTGGACAGGCTTTTTTTGGACTTTCTTTTTCACCACCACTGTAGTTCTAGTCTCTGGAGGACCTTGTAATTCCTTAAAATAAGCCAATAATTCCACTTCTTTCTTAACAAACACTTCTTCAGTTTCTACAGCCATCATTTGATCATGTAATTCTTCATAATGTTCCACCTCTTCTTGTATCCAATCTGTTGCTTTACATGAATAATTTTCCAACATTTTCTGATATTGAGCTTCATAGATTGCCCTATCATTACCTTGAGTCAAATATGAATAAATTTGTTCCTTGCTTGTTTGAGGTGGATGGGGTTCCTTTGAGGCCTGAACTTCTTTCTAAGCTACTTCACATTCCTCTTTTGTCACTTCTTCCTGTTCCAAGACCACATTCCTTGGATCTAGTCTTCTCTTCTTTACTGGAATTACTTCATCTGATACCCCTTTCCTTTTCCTTCTTGACCCCCACATGCTTGTCTGGACTTTTGCTTCCCTTATAGACATCATCTTTGAAGGACTTTTAACTCCTGCCATCAAACTCCTGAAATATTGAGCTTCTGGAGCCAACTTCAACTGATCCTCCATACCTAAAACATGGTATATAATTCTTGTTAAAAGTTGTGCTCCATTCATAAACTTTCTTTGCTCCCAATGCTTTGTTGCTTCCTTCAATTGGTCATGAATGTAGGGAGTTACATCCATTACTCCAAATGGTTTAGTCTTGTCCTTATTATTGAGCATAACCAATGTCACTGGCTTATGCGACATTGTATATCTTGGCAACTTTGGAAAACACAGATACTGAAGAAACATTCTGGTGGCAAATTCTTCATTTTCTTTTCCTTTGAAGTCCAAAAACTTTGAATATCCAGCATATGAGGATGCATTCTTCTTGACAAAACTGCCATCCAATTTAGTTCCCATGGGATAGAATTGAAGAGCTTCCCTGATGTGTTCTGCTTTTATGGTGATCTGTACCTCTTTGTTCTCTTTGTCCTTAATTGAACATTTGAAGTATGCATCATTGCCTTTCCCCACTTCCAACAGACTAGACATGACTTGTGATACTCTCTCAAAATCTATAAAGAAGAGAGGTTCATCCAATAGTCTATGTAACCCCACTGCCTTCCATCTTTTATAATTAGCTGCCGCTTTTTGAAATTTGTAGAATTCCTGACATAGCATGGTATATTTATGACCTCCAATTCCCACTGTAAAGATATGCTGACCAATGATATTGATAGTTTCCCTCAGCTCTTTGGCTATTTTCTCAGCTTCTGGGATATCCTGTTCTTCATCAGATTCTAGCTCTACATCTTTTGTAACTGCTTCACTGTCCAAAAACCAGTGTCCTCTTGACAATGTCACAGATTTTGCTTTGAAGTCATGAATAGGTAATTCTTTTGCATTCACCATTCTGAAAGACATATAACACATCACAACACAAACTCCCACCACATAAGTCACAGGAGATATAAAAGAGAACACCTTTGTCTTGAGATAAAATGATATTCAAGAAAAAATAAAAGATAAACAATGACTTTCTTATTTGCATCACAGGTACAACACAATTGAAGTGATCATCACATGTGTTAGCAAGATATCTAGTGCTCTCCCTGTTGATATATTTAGGTAGTGATGTGTGTGAACACACTAGGACCGCCAGGGCACTTTTTTCCCTCTTTAGGAGGTTTTTTTCCCCCGGCTTGTATATACGCCTATTGCCCTAATGGGCTACTTATCTTTGTACATTCTCTAGTAATACATTCAGTATTGTGTGTTTGTGCTCCAAGCTTCGTCTTCTTCCTTGTGTTGTTCGCGTGCTTCTGCAGACGTCTAACTCCAATAATTGGTATCAGAGCAGGTCGTCGCTTCATCTAGGGCGCCATCGACACTCCTCCATTTGCAGTCTCAGATTCGCACGAAATTTGGTGAGCATACTCAAGGTGTTTCAAAGATCAAAACTGCTTCGCTCTGTGGTGCCGAAATCGCGATCTGAGCTCGTTTCGGCCTCCAAACGCACTATCGCAATGCTTGTGCAGGCTATTTCGTCTTTTTGTGCGAAAGGTATATACCTGTTTCTGTTCGCCAGTATAACCGTCTCAAAGTCTGCTACAGGTTTAGTAGAACTTTTCTGGGTAGTTGCGTTCAACTTTTTGAGATACAGTCAATTTTCTGCATCAAGGTATTTTAGTCACCAGCCATGGCTAAAAGCAGTGATGTATTCCATATGTTGGCTGTTGAGGATAAGTTGGATGGTACCAATTACCCATTATGGGCTTATATGATGCAGCATGTATTGGTTGCAAAAGGATTGTGGAACATTATGCAGGGTGTTGAAAGACGTCCTGTTACACCTGTAACGACAGGTACTGCAAATACAGGTGCTGGAGCTGATGAAGATGGTGTCGAAGATGATATTCCACAGATTCCTGTTCGTGCTGTTATTTCTGTTGCACCTACTGCAGAGCAAATTTGTTGGGATGGCAGAGATGCCCAGACACATGCATTGATAGCTTTGTCTATCAAACGTGCCATTATTCCTCATATTCGCTCTTGCAAAACAGCTAGGGATGCTTGGGATACACTTACCATATTGTACCAAGCTAGGAATGAGGCTCGTGTTGCTTACCTCCGAAAACAGTTGGAGAGTGAGCACATGAATGAAGGTGATTCTATGGACAGTTTCCTAACGAAGTTCAAAGATTTGAAGGAACAATTGATTTCTTTTGATGAGGTTATACCAGATAGCTCACTTGTGCAGACCGTTCTGAATGGTCTTCCTGATTCATATCAGAGTTCTGCTTCTACTCTTCGGTTGATGATGAAAGGCAATCTGAATGCCTTATCATTTGAGGAGTTAGTCTCTGTTCTGTTGCAGGAAGATCAGTCCAGGCAGAACAGGTCCATTATGCGTGTTGCAGATCAAGCTTTCCTAGCTAGTCAGAAGGGCAAAGGAAAATGGAGCTCTTCTACTAGTAAGCAGAAATCTGCAAATGCTGCACATTCGAAGAACCAGGATAAAGATGAGAAGAAATCAGAAAAGCGGAAATTGTTTTGCAAGGACTGTAAAGGGAATGATCATATCATAAAGAATTGTCCAAAACTGGCTGCAAAAGAGGCAAAGAAAAAGGAGGCTGGAATGGTTGTTGCAGAAGCCTCTACACCAAAAATAGAGTCTGCTAATCTTATGCAGGAAGAAGAATGGGTGTTTACTACTGTTTGCAGTTTTGAACCATCTTCTCATGAGCAGTGCATGTCTGCAGTGGACTCAGATGTTTGGTACTTTGACAGTGGGGCGACCAAACATATTACCTCACAACGCAGTTTCTTCTCTTCACTCGAGCCTGCCCCTACAAGGGAGTGTCACATGCGCCAACAACTCCTCTTATCCTATTATGGGAGTTGGTAAGATCATTCTGACTACTGCTGATGGTAGTTCTTTCACCTTGTCAGATGCTTTATTTGTGCCAGGGATCAAGAAGAATCTGTTATCAGTTTCTGCATTAGCCAAGATTGGCTTGGTTGTGAAATTCGTTGATGACAGGTGTACAGTTCATGATCTATCAAATGGCGATGTGATTATTGCTTCTGGCATTTTATGCCGTGGTCTGTATAAGCTCATAGACTATGAAAGATCTGAAAATGATTTGGCATGTGCAGTAAATGATTCTCAGGCTATGTCAGATGCAAAGCTTTGGCATGCATGCTTTGGTCATCTGAATTTTGCTAGTTTGCTATGCCTGCAGAAATCTGAAATGGTGTCCTCTTTGCCCAAACTTGAGGCACCTGGAAAACATGTTTGTGAAGGCTGTATTTTGGGCAAAATGTAGCGTTCATCCTTTCCAAAAGATGGTTCAGTTCCGGCTACTCAGAAATTGCAGCTTGTACATAGTGATGTCTGTGGTCCTATGCAAACACCTTCTTTTGGAAATTATCTTTACTTCGTGACTTTCATTGATAATTTTTCCAAGCATGCATGGGTATATCCATTGAAGGAAAATTCCGAAGTGTTCATGTGCTTTAAACAGTTTTTGGTTTTGGCTGAAATTCTGTCAGCATGTAAAATGGGCACCCTCTGTTCTGATCGAGGAGGGGAATATATGTCTTCTGATTTTAATGCATTTTTGGCTGAACGTGGGATAAAACACCAGTGTACAGTGCCGTATACACCTCAACAGAATGGAGTTGCTGAACAAAAGAACAGGTCACTCATGGAGATGGCGACGCGCATGGTCAAGAGTCAAGCTTTACCACATAGTTTTTGGCTTGAGGCTGTCATGTGTGCAGCATATGTACTAAACAGGTGTCCCACTAAAGCGCTGCAGTCTATCACTCCATATGAGGCTTGGCATGACCGCAAGCCATCTGTTGCTCATCTGCATGTTTTTGGTTGTTTGGCATATGCATTAGTGCCTGAATCTATTTCTTTGTGTTTACTTTTTCTATATGTTCCTGAGATTTTGTCTTTTATAGCATCAGTAGCTTCCACTTGTTCCAAAAATTATGTTTTTCCAGTTTTTAAAATTATTCCTTCCTTCACATCTTCCTCTGTTTTTGACACCTTTATCATTTGTATTCCTATATGAAAAATATCATATCCTTCTTCATTTTGGAATTTTACTCCCACATATTCAGCATTGGCCAAATCCATTGTGGTCAAAATCTGATTCCAACCATAAGGCTCAAACTCTTCATCTTTAAATTTCTGTGGTATGTAACTTTCATCTTGTGACTTCCTTTCATCTAGACAATCTTCCTTCTTTAACATCCTTTTTTTATATATGTGGTTCCTCATCACATTACATTTCCAAATTGATGATTCAATGTCATTCTGATCTTCACTCCCATATTCTTCACTCAGTTCCTCATTTTGATGTACTTTAAACCATTCCTGAGGGGACATGTCACAATATTGCCCATTTCTTAAATTTACTCTAGTTACCCTTCCTTTGCTTTGAAGGTATAGGCAATATTTTCCCCAATCTTGCACAATTTGTATTTGTCTCATAAATGGTCTTCCTAGGATGATTTCATATGAGGTAGATTGTGGAAATTCGACTATGGCAAAAGTGTGCTCAACCTCTATCCCACATATTTGCATAATCACTTTTTCCCAAATTCCTAGGGGTTTTTCTATGTGTCCGTCTGCCAGTTGTAATCTCATTTTAGTAGGTATTAGCTCATTCTTTCCCCATTTCTCCCAGGTTTGTTTAGTCATGATTGCCACTCCAGATCCACTATCTAATATGGCCTTGGCATGATTATCACCAAATTGTGTTCTCAAAGTTGAGTTCCCTTCTTCTCCTTCACAGTATCCTCCTATTTTATCAATAGGTATGTACCACAATTCTTCCAGTTCCTCTGTTATGGATCTATACTTTTTGACTTTATTTCCTAATTTTTCCTATTATGTTGCAAATGAGGATCTTGTTTTACCAACTCTTCCATTGTAGTTTGATATAAAATTGTACAGTGTTTGTCTAGATTGATTTGGAATGTGATTTGTGAATTATCTTCCTGATCAATATGTTTCCTAGTTTTTGTTGCATCTGACTCTTCACTTGTTGTTTGATGACTGTCTATTTCCCCAATCTTAAGTTGTGCCTCCCGAATGATTTGTTTACATCTTTGCATTCTTTCATCCTCTATATCTGGCATAGGATATGCCATCACATGATCTGTAGGGTTTGGTCCATCTTGAATTCTTCCTTTGTATGCTCTTATCAAAGTCTCCAGACTTTGTGAATTTTTTACCTCTTCCTGAGTCTGTGTATTTTGTAGTTGGCTATTTTTTGGATGTTCCATAGTTTCCTCTTCCAAATTTTTACCCATTCTCATCTTCCTTTCCCATCTTCCTTTTTGTTTGTTTTTCTTTTCTTTTGCACAGGAATTTTCCCTGTTGCTCTGTATGTGTATCTCATTTTTTATGCCTTGTAGTTTAGCTTGAGATCTTGTTATGGCATTTACAGTTACTTGATCATGATCACTCAATTCTTCTTGCTCCATTATGCTAACTGTTTTTAATGGTATGTTACTAGATGTGTTCTGTTGTTTTTGAGGGTTTCTTGGGAAATCCTTTATTAAATGTTCCCTGCCACAATCCTTACAATAGGCTCCTTCTATTCTTAGTGTTGGAGGTTGTGGACAGTCTCTAATGAAATGTTCCCCCCGCATCTATAACAAGTTATCTTCTGGCCTCCTTTGAATTGGGGTTTCTAATTGGACATGTAATTATTAGTTATGTACATGAATGTGGTTGTGTCCATTTCAATTCTCCCATTTCCTAGGTCCAAGGCTTGCAGTTCTGGTTCTCTCTGTTCATATCCTTCCCAATCTTCCTGATATCCTTCACTCACATGGTAATCCTCTCTGTAAGATGATCTGAGTCTCATGCTTTCTTCTTCAACTGGTGTGTATTTTACTGGTACTACATTTGTTGGTAATGGTGGTTGTTGACCAAGTAGAGGTCTTGGTTGCTTAGCAAATCCAGATTCTCTTTGTAAGTTATGTTGGTTCATAAATTCCCTTTCTTTGATGGGTTGTTTATTGTAGAAACACTCCTCTCTAGTATGGTTTGTCCATTTTCTTTCTAAAGTACAATATTTGAGTGTTTTCCTATCTTGCAAATGTTGTGGTTTATGATAAGGACATTGTTGAACCAAATGACTCTCCCCACAATTATAGCACTTCTTATTGGTTGATATTCTGGTGTTCATTAAATTTGTCTTGGTGTTAACTTCTAGGGTTTTAGCAATGGCTTGTGCTAATTCCTCTGCTGGTGGAATTTTATCTTCATTTGTTCTTGGTTGATCGAATGCTAATAAATCTTGTCCTCTGTTATCCTCTAAGTCTATTGCCTCTTTCACACAGGCTCCTAGATAAGGGCATCTCCTATAATACACCAAGGTTCTTAATTGTGCACTTCTCAGTCCTTCTATGAACAAAGACACTTGTTTTGCCATTGAAGGTACCTCTTCTCTTGGACATCTATCAATGTATTGCTTGAATCTCCTGGAAGCCTCTCTGACATTTTCATCTTTTTGTTGTTTAAAACTATGTGTCAGGGAAGCTGTACTATGTTTAATTCCAGTTTTGGAGAATTCCCCTATAAAGGCTTCAAGGAAAGATTCAATATTTGGATACATTTCCTTTCTCAATGGAATGAACCAAGATAATGCAGGTCCAGTTAGGGTTAGACCAAATGCTTCAAATTGCACTTTGTAATCCTCTACTTCTTTTGCCCTTATCAATTGTCTGAATTCTACAGCATGAGCATGAGGATCAAAATACCCTTCGTATTGATTCTTCATGCATTTTGCTACTTGATAGGGCCTAAGCATTCTTCCATGTTTTTGTCACTCATGTCTCCTTCTAATAGGAAAATCATTCATTCCTTCTGCTTCTCTTTCAAAAGGATTTGGGGAAGTGTGTACTCTCCTCCCTTGTTGTTGTTCAATATTAGTGTGATTTTCATTTTGTCTTGGCAAGTCTAGTTGCCCTAGGTTTTGTTCCCAAGGTCTCTTGTCTGCACACTACCCTAAGTCATTAGAGTTTTCTGGATCTTGTGAAAATATCTACACACATCCTTGTTTATCCTCACATCTACCATCCTTGAATTGTGCCACTGGCATTATATTTAAGGGAATTTCTAAGTTTCTCATCCTAATGAGAAACTTATGCATACCATCTTGATACACATAGGCTCCAAACCTATTTGTATACATGTACTTGAGGATATTTCTATAATCACTAGTTTCAGATGCTTCATTTGTTTCATTTAAATTTTCCATATTATTTGTCTGTCCTAAATCCCTTTCTTGTAATTCTCCTACCACTATCTCTATCTCTTTCCATTTTAACTCTTGTTTATCAGGTATACACAATTTATTACCAGATCTCAAAATCATTCAATTATTTCACAATTCTATGAAGAGAATCGTGTTTTTCACGATTCTATGAAGGGAATCGTGTTTTTCATGATTCTGTGAAGGGAACCGTGTCTGTCAGGATTCTTTGAAGAGAATCGTGTTTTGTCATAATTCTGTGAAGAGAATCGTGTTTGTCACGATTCTGTGAAGGGAATCGTGTTTGTCATGATTCTATGAAGGGAATCGTGTTTGTCACGATTCTTTGAAGAGAATCGTGTTTGTCACGATTCTGTGAAGAGAATCGTGTTTGTCATGATTCTTTGAAGAGAATCGTGTTTGTCACAGCGCCTACTCAAAACATTAACATGCAATAAAGAACATTCAACTAAAAGACAATTTTTCCTTCAAAAAGTTCAAAAAACAGAAAAACGCGATTTTGTGTGTTCAAAGGTTTTCTGTGTTTTCTGATCCTTTCCCAAAATTTTGAACTTGAATTTATGCAAAAACTTGATGTGAAGAGAATTACCTTGTTGCTTGATGAAGAAATTCCTAACTACTTTGTGGTTGCAGGAAATCGCGCTTTTGATAGCTCTCCTCACTCAGTCTCTCTCACTCAAATGCCTGATTTTTTGTGAATTTAAGCTTTTATAGGCTTTAGACAATCGCGATTGTGAATGATTTTTTATAATTCTAAACTCTTACTTTCCTGAGCTTTATTCTTGTGCAAGTTTATGGTTCTATTCCTAAAATCTTGTCCCTTCAAGCAAATTTTCATATTTCTTCATTACTAATGAAAATTGCAATTTTGTGTTCAATTTCTCAACATGATCACCTGATGCTCATTCTCACTGAAATTCTGCTTACCTCTTATTATGCAACTATTGAACCCTAAAATGGCTTACCTCAATACCCCTGGATCATTTTCATTATCTTACTGAAAATCGCGATTCTGTGATGAGAATCGTGTTTTTTCCTGAACTTCTTGCTTTTGCACCTTTTGACTTTTCTTCCCTCTTGGTCTTCCCCACTGTTCTTCACCAACTCCAGCTAATTGTCACCTGCAATTATACACCACCCAACTCATTCAAAGAGATTAAACTTTGAAAAAATTAAACAGCAACTTTTACTCTAAATATTTTTTATTTTTATTTCAATTTCTCAATTTCTTTTTTCACTATTCTTCTTCCACCATTCAATACCAAACCTTCTGTAAATTTTCCTTAGTAGAAAGAAATTTGTTTGAATTTTAATAGATTTTATGAGTTTTTTTAATACTTTAATCCCTAAATCAAGGAAAACACTTCACTTAGGGTTTTCTTGTTTCAAGATCCATTGATCTTTTGTCTCATGATTGGTTATACTCTTTTATGCTTGCAATCTAAAAGTTTGGAAGTAGAGCTTTTCAAGAAAATATGTGTTAAGAAGTACCAATATCAATTTATGCAAAGATAAACTCAACACCTTTTTTTCTCAAGTGACAAATGAATCTTTTGTCAAGGCTATTATTTTACCTTGGGTAAACAAATGGATCAATCAATTTGCTCATAGCTACTTTACTTGACTTTCCTCATTGCAACCATGTCATCTTTTCCAAGATTTGACAAATTTTGCTTGGTACTTGGTCAAAAAGCAATCTACTTATGCAAGGATAATCACATTTTACCTCTTTTTCAACAATCTTGATTCATTTTTTTGTTCACACACTTGCACTTTACTCTTAAAAGGTATGAGCAACTATCAACTTGCAAAAATTTCACAAAATTCTTTATCTCAAAAGGTTAATTCATTCTTTCTTTCCCCAAAAGACAAGCAAAGAAACCTACCTTTCCAAATTTTCTTTCTTGATTATAGAGTAGTACCTTTTCAATGTGTTCAAATACCATCAACAATGGAAGATCCAGCAAGGTCCAAGACTTCAATGAAGCTTTTGCTTTGTTCTCCGGCAACGACGCCAAAAAATGTTTGTTGTTACACTTTGGAGTTGTCCTCTCCAATCATAATAGCACAAAAGATCAACTACACATCTTTAAATTGTCAATCCGGGAAGTATGCAAAGACCCCAACCCCTTCTAGTTAATGGAATCCAAGAATAAGAGTTGAGATGACTGTTTTTCTGAGAGATTTATGAAGAAGGAAGGAAATATCTAGGGTTTTGATTATCTTGAATTCTACAACAGCATTTTCAATGATCTTTGTGCCTAAAGTGTGCCATTTTCATAGAAGAATACAAACATGAAGTCAAATTTCCAAAACAATACCTGTATCACACAAACGAGACAATCACAATTCTGTAAAAATTGAGAATTTCTAATTCTAGCTTTGTTCTTCTGCACTTTCTTACTCAATACACTGAGAATCACCTCTCTTCATGCATCTTACTCAAAAATACACAAGAAAAGTTCACAAATTCCATGGATTATACAATGAGAAGACTCAACAAATCAAGAGAAAGATCATGGAAGGAGAAAACACGATTTTCTCTAGGAAAGCTCTTCACATTACTTGGATAGCATCAAAATAATACAACCAATCTCTTCAAAATAGAAGAAATTATCTTTTATACTTTTTCAAGTGTCCCTTTTCACACTTGAATTTTGGTCCTTTTCACCTTTTATTCTAAAAATATGCTATCAAAGAGCTTCCAAAAACTCTAGAAGAATACATATGATCCTATCATTCATGAGGAAGACTCTTCCTCAATTTTACATCATTTGTATAAATATTTCTACAAATTTTTGACATTTTCCAAATAATTTTTCTTCAAGAATTGCTTCTTCTAACACTTTGCATCTGGGATAATGACCTTACTTGGATCCAATGGGTCAAAGGTAGGTTGTGGACCTTGCTCACTTCCCATCACCATCTCCAAAAGATCATAAGAATCAAGGATAAGTGTAATCTTGAACTTCCAAAGAAAATAATTCATACCATCTAACTTGCCTTCACTGAAGGTTGGTGGATGAACCCATAGTGTTTGCATTTTTAAATCCATTGCACCAAGTCCACTTCCAATTCCACGTCTAGATTCGAACACCTCCATAGTGTTGAAGCCTTTGTGTCCCATGAACTTGAATCTTTGAAGCCTTCACCTCCCAAGAACTCTAGCAATGAAGCCTTTGGCTCTTGAGAACTCTACAATTGAAGCCTTTGCCTCCACATGCTATAGCGTTGAAGCTTTTGCCTCCCAAGAACTCCAATGTTGAAGCCTTTTCCCACAAACTTTCGAGTTGAAGCATATACATCTAACAAGATTCAATGTTGAATCCATCCTTCCACAAATGCTAGAGTTGATTCCTTAGCCTCCACGATCGCTGCAATCTTCTATACCTTCGCCAGCTCTGATACTGTTGGGGATGTAAGGGTCATGTGACCTTACCCCCATATTCATATATATACATCATATATAGAGCATTGCCTCAAGAGAGATCATTATGTGGGTTTCGAGGCTCCCACGCATATCCGCGCGTCGTTCCTCTCTTCTCTCTCATTCCATCTCCTCCTTCCTCCTCTTGTTCTGCACTCCAAACCCCTTCATTGGTATCAGAGCATGTTGAAGGCTGGTGTCCAAGAAGCTTCAATGGAAGCTTAGGTGAAAAGAGGTAGAAGTGCAGGTCGGCATCTCTTGATAGCTGTTCAGTATTTCGGTCATAACTCGAGCTAGGAAGCTCGGATTGACGCGTTTTAAAGTTCTGTGCGTAGCTAACACAGAGAGCTACAACTTCACAGAAGGGCGCAGAACCTGATTCGGACTTCTGAAGTGCCGAAAATTCGAAAAACGCAGAAAATTGTAGAAGGCGAATCTACATTGAGTAGAACAGCAGGTCGGTTTTTTTGTCATAACTTGAGTTCTACAGCTTGGAATGCGATGATTCAACTTGCTGCTCGTAGCTTGAAAAGATAGCTACAACTTTGTACAAGAACTCAGATTCAGATTCTCAGTGCAAGGTCACCGAAACTGCAAAATACAGAGCAGTACTGTTGCAAGTGAAAGTGAAATTGACAACAGGTGGTTGTCTCAAGCATATCTTGAGCTACACACCTCCGATTGAGGTGTTCTTTATGTCGTTACGTAGCCAAGAGTTAGATCTTGAAGTTTGCTGAAGACCAAAAGTTCAGATTCAGAGGTTATCACCTCTGAAACAGCAAAACACAAAGCAGTACAGTTTTGCCCAAACAACCCTAATTCCACTTGGAGGTTGAATTTGCTTTGGAACTTCTTCGAGAGAGAATTTATGGTGTGCAAGCTCTTATTTTCAGAGCTTCAAAGCATTGTACATGTATGATCATTGTGGTAGCTCCTCCATATGAGAGTAGAGCATGATCTTGTCACGCGCTTGGCATGTAAGATGACATTGTGGTATACTCTTTTTGAGGTTTATGTCATCATGAGTTTGATCATGGATGTATAGTGGCATTGTGGTCTACATCTTGCTTATGCCACTTGGTTATGGATTTACTTGCCGGTTGCACATACTTTTGTGAGAGTTGATTTTGGATCTTGTTTGGTACTTGTATCTTTTGTTTTCTTTGCAGGTACATGATCCAGATTGGAGCCTCAGTTACACGTTTGTTTGTCACCGTTATTAGCATTTGGTCATTGATTGATATGTATTTGTCAGTGTGATTCTTGGCTTATGTGGATGGTGATTCCCACATGGTTATTTTGGTTCTAGAGTCCATTTTACAGAGGAGATGCTGCCGAAATTTCATCGGCTTTTATGCTACAAAGGAACTCTAGTGGATCTTGAAGCTTGTGCGATAGCTTTGGATCATTGTCTATCTCCATTCACTTGGACTTGGTCACAGGTTATTTGTGATAGGTTGGACCATCTTACAAGATTCATTCTTGAGTGGGAGATGCATCACCATTGTATTGGCGTATATTGCCATTAGTTTTTTGGCACATGTAGTTGCCATTATCTTTGATTATATCAGTGACAGGTGGTGACAGATTACTTATTGTTCTTTCATTATTGGTTATCTTGTTTGATTGCTCAGTTTACAGGGGATACTCTGTCGAATTTTTCCCAGGATTCTTCCACATCTATTTGGTCACTTTGGAGACTTGGTGAGCAGGCTTATGCTCATGGTTTTATATGCATGGTAGATGCATGGTAGATGCATGGTTATGTGACAGGTGGTTCACATGGTTCCTTCTCCATGGAGATATTTGTGATATGAGTTATGCATATGGATATGCAGGTGTGATTCTATTGAGGATAGAGTATTGTTTCTAGTCTCTTGTTACATTGCTAGTCTTGGATTGCCAGCATGGTGTCTTCTCGATTTGATGGCACTGACTTTCCGAGATGGAAAGCTCAGATGTGGCATACATTGGTTCGTGCAGGGTTACACATGTATGTGCATAGAGATGCACAGAGGCCTCGTGACATGCCCGATCACGTATGGATGGATATGGATGCATTGGCCAGCTCCACTATCCGATTACAGCTTGTGGATTCTATATATGAGTCTGTTATGTATGAGGAGACGAGTAGTGCATTATGGCAGAGACTACATGATATGTATGCGAGTCCATTGACTCATGTGAGACATAGATCACATCGACGACTTCGATGTTGGCATTGTGGTCATGAGGGCCATATTCGACGACGTTGCTTCAGGCGGATGCGACGACGATGTCAGAGATATGCAGGTGATGCAGATCAGGTAGTGATTTCAGGAGAGTCTACGGCAGTTGATTATGCCAGTGATGGTGATATCACTTTCTCCTATGGTTCATCTCATGATTCCTCTTGTTCATTGGATAGCACACATATGGCTTGGTTGCTTGATGCATTAGCCACTTTTCATGTTACTCCACATCGTGAGTGGTTTTGTCGATTCTCAGGTGAGAGTCGTGGATGTGTGCACATGTCTGATGGTACGACATATGACATTGAGGGTGCAGGAGATGTATGCCTTATGCTACCTAGTGGAGCATCACTTATGCTCAGACATGTACGCTATGTGCCTTCATTCCCTATGAGCTTGATTTCAGTTAGCCAGTTACAGGAGAGCAGATGTTATGCATTCCTTGGTGAGCATCATTTTCAGTTGCGGTTGGGACAGCTTATGCTTGTTAGAGGTGCTAGGATTGGGCACAGGTATCCACTGCAGGTACTTCATGTGAGAGACAATCTCGTCTCAGTGGGAGTTCAACCTTATGTGCGATGTGAGACTCGTCATGTCTCATTCTGTCTACCTATAGATAGGTCTATGGACATTCTTGATGCACATGTATGGCATGATTCAGATGCTCAGATGGATGCACATGTAGAGCATGTTTTGGATGCTCATGATGCTTATATAGAGCATGATTTTATTGATCATATGGATGCTTATATGGAGCACACTTTGGATGATCAGTTGGATGCTTTAGAGCATGATCTGGATGCTCATATAGAGCATTGTGATGATACTCAGTTAGAGTGTGATCATCAGTTTGACCTTGGTGTTGATGTTGTGCAGTTAGCTCATGTAGAGCATGATCATACACTTGGTGTGGTAGAGCAGGATTGCTCTCATGGTACACAGTGTATGGTAGAGCATATTAGCTCTCATGATGCACAACTAGATACATCCTTGGTTGTGAGCATGGCTGATTTAGATGCTGAGGAGTCAGCAGTTATGGAGTCATTCTTGGATTCGCTCATGCCAGATGTTGACATAGATATGTCAGGACATGTTGGTCTTGACGATGGTGCTTTGGATGCCTCGGATACAGGCATGGCTGACATACTTAGGTTAGCCAGGATAGCACAGGTTTCGTCAGCATTCGGGAGTCTGATGTACGAGCTGTTATGCTCGAGACCAGACATTGCAGTTGCTATTGGAGCATTTGCACTTGGAGTTGTCAGTCGTTCGATGATTCACATAGGCATAGAGCGAGTGGGAGCTTTGCAAGAACTTCATCAGTTCTTGCATCAGTCATATGTGAGCTCGACTCTTGTTGATATGAGTCTAGAGCAGTTTGAGGTGCATGGATACACCTTGTTCGAGGCGGTTGGTGTAGGTTGATCTGGTATGGGTTGAGATCCAGACTCTTCCTGTACATTATTGTATAGTCCTACATCATTCTTTGTATATTTTTCCACTTATGGTCACATTGACCCTTAAGTGGGAGATTGTTGGGGATGTAAGGGTCATGTGACCTTACCCCCATATTCATATATATACATCATATATAGAGCATTGCCTCAAGAGAGATCATTATGTGGGTTTCGAGGCTCCCACGCATATCCACGCGTCGTTCCTCTCTTCTCTCTCATTCCATCTCCTCCTTCCTCCTCTTGTTCTGCACTCCAAACCCCTTCAGATACCATGTAAGAAAAAGGTAAATGAAGAATAATGATTGAGTGGTGGGCTAATGGTGTAACTCTAATGCCATCTAGAGGTTACCACAACACACATATCAGATCAAGGTTAGATAGAAAGAGAGATATCACTACTCATGGAAATAACACAAGATATTTGGTTATAATGGAAAGTGGACTCAAGATGAATAGAAGATGAACTCAACTCAATTCAACTAAAACTCATAACTCCAATACAATTGACCTCAAACACTAAAAAATATGTAGATGTTTCTATCCACCGATGCACTCCTTATATGGAGCTTAGATGGTGATGTAGATAGAAGCTAGGTGAAAGGCTATAGGCCAACACAATGGGTACTAAGATGGATACCCAAACACTACAAATGATAATCCTACATGGGAAGGGTACCATCCTTATAAGCTCCTCCAAGCCTAAGTCGGCCTATCCATGTTCTAGGGTTGTGGTAGCTTGATCCACGCCCAAAATAATCTCCACCATTGATCTATGAGGTGAATCCAATGCTAGAAAGGTAGGATCAACAACCATTTGTTCGTCGCCCTTGATCTTGCTTAATCCACACTTAGGATCAAGTCTAGATCCAATGGCCCACATTAAATAGACCCTTCCCCAAGTTAAGAAAGCTCCTTTTGTTTCTAGCCCTTGATAAACCAGGAACCTACCAATGTCCAACACTCTCACATGGCTTCTCCTCATAATGGGGGCCTTACAAATAGAGTGTTATGGAACAATGGTGGTGCTACATAAGGTTGAGACATTGAGCATATCTAACACCCCCCTCAATGTCCACCCAAAGGTGAACTACCTTCTTGGCCTGATACCAAGTCTTCCATGAGGGTGGAGCATTGACCATGTCTAACAGTACATGCTTTGTGAATTTGGAAACACTATCTTATGGGCTCAAAGATCTTAATCAAAACCGATCAACAAGCTATTAAGCATTTATTAAGTCAACCCTTAATCTTTGATCGGCATCTTAAATTCATTCAAAATTTCCAACCCACGATCCAATATCAACCTGCTAAAGCTAATGTTGTAGCTGATGCTCTTAGCCGTTTTCCTTCACATTTTGTTGTTTTGCATAATATTTCTGCCATCCAAATTCATTATTTTCAAGAAATGATTTCCACTTATGCATCTGATTTGTATTTCTCACGTGCATGGCATGACTTCAACAATGGTGCACCTTTATCTGATGAGCAATATACATTTCATCATGGTTTACTTTATTTTCAACATAGATTGTGAATAACCCAAGCTTTTAAAGATCTTCTCATCAAAGAAATGCATGAACCATCTTACGTGCATCATAAAGGCATACAAAGCACCATTTCTACTTGCAAAGATTTCTTCTTTTGGACACACATGGAAAAAGATATTGCACATTATGTTTATCAATGCATTGTATGTCAGCATGTAAAATGTCATCATGGTAAACCATTTGGATTATTAATGCCACTTCATATTCCGAACAAACCATGGGAATAAATCTCTATGGATTTGATCACTGGTCTTCCTATCAGCTCATCACATAATGATATGATTTGGACAATAGTTGATAGGTTTAGTAAATATGCATATTTCATTCCTTGTAGAAAAACTTTATCTGCACCTGAGGCTGTAAAATTATTCATTAAATGCATTTTCCCACATCATGGATTTCCTAAAGTAATGTTATCTGATCGTGATGTTAGATTTTGTAATCATTTGGGTTGCCTTATTTCAACATTTTGGTTCTTAAAATAGATTTTACCTCTGCATTTCATCCCGAAAGTAATGGACAAAGTGAGGCTACAAACAATACTATTCTTGATTTATTGCATTGTTATTCATTAGATAATCCCAGTAATTGGGATGAAAAGTTTCCATTACTTCAATTTGCTTACAATAACACCACACACACCACTACTGGTCGTGCACCTTTTGAAATTGTTCATGGTAAAAAGCTTCCCACTCCCATGTCACTCACCCAAACGGACATTCCGATGGCTGATTTCATTACTCAAGATCACATTTCTATACTTCACGATGTTCATGAGCAGATTAGGAAAAGTCAGGAGTAATATACACATAATATCAATACAAAATGATTAGCCAAGGAATTCAAGGAAAATGATCTTGTATGGTTGCGTATCATTAAAAGACGTTTCAAAAATATTTTGCAGCATCTTAAAATTAAACTTGCACCATGCTACTATGGAACATTTTGCATTATACAAAAAATTAATGGTAATTCATTTATATTAGATATACCATCTCATTGGAATATACATACCTCTTTTCATATCAGTTTACTTAAACCATGTTAAGGAACTTTACCACTCACTCCACTTCTTGATGATGCTCCTTTAATAGAAGAACAATCTAAAATCTTGGTTCCTAAGAAAATAATTGATCATGCAGATGTCACTACTACACGCACATGTACTCAATATCATCGATATTTAGTTAAGTACAAAAAATCACTCTGTTGAAGAATGTCAATGGATACATAAAACACAATTAACACCTCATTATGACCACTTAATTTTTGCATATCATACACAAACACATTAATGTAACTCCTCCATGAACATTTCCATGCATGTGTTTTTACATGGAACATGCTTATTTTCGTTCAGTGATGGAACATGTGACTGGCCGTCCATGTTTATTTTTATTTTATCAACGGAAGTCAATTGCTTTTTCAACTTAGGGACATGTTATGAATTATGGAATGTGTTGAATAAGGAATTGTTGGAGTGTTAATTTATTAATGTATTAATGTGTTTTGGTGTTTTTGATATAGCAGTTGAAGGTTCATGAGGGCGTGAAAGGCGTGAAAGGGCGGACATCAATAATCCGATTTATAATTTATATAGTTTGTAAATAAACCCATGTAGAGGGTTCTATAGTTAGAAATAGTTAGCAAAGTTATGGTTAGAATAATGGTCATTGTAGACTGTAATTTTTTATATTAAAAGCAAAGGCTTTCTACAAAATTTACCAACTTTTACTTTCACATATGCTTTTGCTTTTTGGAGCCGCTCTTATGTAACCACTATTTCAACATAATAAAAAATTTCTATAAATACATCCACTCTGTGGACTGTCGAAACAAAGTGCATGGGGGGAGATTGCACCCAATACTATGTTCTGTCTCATCTCCTGGCATGTCTATTTTTTTTGTGTGTTTTCAGCATTCATAACCTCTATGTGCGCATGAGATAAGATCCCAAAAACACATTCCCTAGCAAGCAGAGCCATGATAGGTGGAAATGAAATGAGATTCAATCAAATGGGGGGATGTCAACAAAAGATCATGGGTAGAGTAATGTATATAAATAGACATGATTCTCCAAGCCCTACATTCTGTATCTTTTGGGAGAGCATCTAATGGAGATATGATATACGTATATGCATGAGGTAGAAACTTCATATGGTATGAGGACAAAGACATCAGAGACATTGCCAAAGTGAAACTAAATATATGTATTCTCCATGAAATTGTAGACTTAAGATTCTCGAAACTGTAAAAATGGTGAATAATCTCATATCTAAATGCAGTAAAGAAAAAATTAGAGGAATTCAATGTACATTTGGGATGAATCCATTGATAGATTTCGAGAGATGATCCTTGGTGGATCCCTTGATGGAGGGAACCCCAAGATTAGAGATGTCCTAATCATTGAGGGTGAAGGCAAAGATATCTAACGTGTTCTTAAAGGTAATTTGTATGCACAAATAAAAAATGAAAGGGAATCTGCTATCAATTATTACTAGAGGTAGATAACGAGGGACAAAAGAGGAAGCCAAAAGAATGGTGGACTTGAAGCAAGTGAGCACCAAGCATGGGCAAGTCTGTCATGACAGCAGAGGCAACCTTGACACCATGGTAACCAAGAAGATGGTGTATTCTAAAGAAGAAAATGGCCATAACCCGTACAGAGCCTGATCTGCCCATCGTCATTTTTTATGTGTCTCTACATTTGTGTAAACTTAGTATGGCTTGAAATCTGTCATGAAGAAAGGAAATCGAAGTGCTCACTTTCTGCTGCGAAGACGCTTCCTTCATTAATGTAGCCGGCAATGTAAGCTTTTGCGGCTTCGGAAATTAAGATATCTGGGAGCTAATTTATCTTCGTTATCTTCATCCGTTGACGCACTTCCCAGCACAGCATCGACGTTTTCGACTTCGACACAGATGATGGATAAGAAGGGAACGAATCGGAATGTTCAACAGCCTATGAGCGGTTTGCAGGAGGAACTTTTGAGCCTTACTTTGGAGACCTGTGAGGATTTTGGAGATGGACATAACTTCTGAACCCTACATTTGAGAGAGAATTTCACACGGATGACAGCACAGATTGCCATATTACAGAAACTATGAAGCTTTTGCAGATGGAAGCCACTGATGTGTCTTAGATTTGAGAGATTATATCACATGGATGACAGTTTCTGTCTTTATATAGGACCTATGAATGTTTCGAAGACGGAAGTAACTTCTGAGTCCTACATTTGAGAGAGAGAGTTTCCAATGGATAACAGCGGCTGTCTTCATTAAGGAGGACCTGTGAACTTTTTGCAGCCGGGTATGACTTCTGAGTCTTACATTCTAGA
The DNA here is from genome assembly GCA_020310875.1 of Ceratopteris richardii. Classification (NCBI taxonomy): domain Eukaryota; kingdom Viridiplantae; phylum Streptophyta; class Polypodiopsida; order Polypodiales; family Pteridaceae; genus Ceratopteris; species Ceratopteris richardii. The sequence continues at coordinate 33,096,612 of CM035415.1, forward strand.
GAGGGAATCTCACATGTAGCATGGCCGTGCATAGAGAAGTCGGTATTAATAAGTATGGATGGATTACAAGCCTATGGATTTTGATATGAACAGACATTGAATAGACGGACAATTGCGCAGATCGTAAAGGTAAGCCGTTGAGAAATAAGCGTTGATTGTATGAACCAGAAGTCTAATGCATTCAGCGCAACTATCTCCATGATTCTGCTCTTTAACCTAATTACATGTGATGAGTTGTATCTCTATTTTGCTGTAGATTCTGGGAAAAACCCATTTAAGCTCAAGATTTTGTGCCTTGAGCAGGATTTTCCCTTCTTCAACGATGGAGTGATCCAACTTGGGATATTCAGAACGGGTGTAACTCTCACACCTGCTGCACATGGAATGGGCCTCTCTAAGCTGTCAAGCCTTACAAGGTTGCCTCTTGAGTTCACCGGCATCATATTTCTTCCCCTATCTTCTTCAAAGTACTTTGGTTTGCACTGTTTTCCAGGAATCTGTATGTATAGGTCATTCTTCTTTGAATGGTTGGGGTATGCGCCACCTGTGTCAGTACATAACTGCTTATCGTCGCCTAATACTAATGTTTCGGAAGGTAGAGTGTTTATGTCTCTCATTTCAGATTGGGATTCTCTCGCTCGGATTGTGGAAATCACATGAACTCTATCTGCTGTTGCAGCTTTTGCTTCACATGCTAGCGACGGTACCGATTGAGAGGCCGCTATGGAATCCCACTTCGTAGCCAATCTTGTGTCGCAACCTTTTAAATTAGTGCAATCATCGAGGTCATGAAGCAGAGCACAGATCTGGGCTTGGCTAGTGGCAATGGTTTTCATATCTTTGCTCCGAGGATCATCCTTTCCCTTAGGTTGCTGAAGCAATGTCGACGTTGAATTTGACGTCTTAGTACTCCCCTCCTTTGTCTTGAAGATAGGAATAAAGGAATTCGGAAGGAAGGAAAATCTATTAGAAGAGATATTAGAGGCATCGAAACCAGCTTTGTTGGAGGCGATCTTGAACTTCGTCTTGAAAAAAATTTTGATTTTGTCTCTGTATTTCGATGTAGTCGACCAAGAAAAGAATTCGGAAGATGAACCAGATGCAGTGGGCGAAGTAGGCAACGTGGCCGGGACAGAAAAGGATCGTGTTGGGGATGAGCACTGTGAACTATCAAGACTGACACAAGACCGATTCGCCAGCCGGGAGAATCCTTCTACTGCAATTGAAGTCATTGAAGCAGACATTCTCCCCGCAGCTGAAGGCATTGAAGGGGGCCGAGGGTTTCTGTCAAACTTTCTTGATTGCAGGGCGTTGTCTTTTTCATTTGTTTTCCTTGATCGGCGAATTTCTTCTCTCCATTGGACAGCTACCCTTGAGTCCTCAGACTTTGCTGTTGGCACTGAACTAGTAGGCTTTAAACATGTCCTTGTCGACACCTTCGACTCTCCTCTCATGATGGCCTCCGTCAGCATGCTTCTTCTGTCAGGCCTTTCCTGCGCACGCACAAGCTTTTCGCTATGTGCGGTAAATCTAATCTCGAAAAAATGGGATTCATGATCTAGGTTATCCGCAGGAACTAGGTCTTCTTTGCCGATGGTCACTTCTCTATTGTCTCCATTACTCCTTAGTTCTAGCTTCTGCACAGCGAGCCTTTTTCCCTTCCCTTTCAGACTTCCGTCTGTTGGCTTTTTCAAGGGGAGAGGTTCTTCGCCTCTGGTCATCCTTTCATCTGGATTTTGCGGAAACAAGCGTTCTGCTTCGCCCGCAGATGGTGCCGCTTTCGTCTTATGGAGGGAATTCGTCAGCTTTTCCTTGTTTGCGGGTGATTTGAATGTGCAAGGTTTCTCCCTTGTTTTTAATACAGGTAAAGAAGCCATGCCTTCACTGCCTGTGGTCGCCGTTGGGTCTAATGGTTTCGAAGAAACTATCAGTTCTTCGCTCTTTGCGAGGTGATACAGTGCGCCTGCTTGATTTCGTTTTCCTGGACTCATCACGATCTGGCCTAGTTCACCGTCACTTGTCGGCAAATTGCTTTTGAAGGCGCCTAGCTCTGATTGTCCGCCTTGAACTGTAGCCCCACTAGCACCATCCTCTAAAGGGGGATGCTTCTCGCTCCAGTGGCTTACTTCAGAGCCTCCATCAAAGAATGGGAACTTCCCATCGCAGAAAAGGTCCTCTGCACTCATCATGCTCCATTTAAATCCCCGATCTGCACCCATAACGCTGGAGAATTCGAACTCAGAATCATACATGGCCAGACTACGAACAGGAGAAGCTATCCTCGGTCTTGGTGAGAAATTATAGGAGAAGGAGACACGAGGGCTGCAATCAACAGAACTAGAATAAGCTTCCAATTGATTCAGAAAGAGTTCAGTATTCTCCATCACTCTTGACTGAGGTAGAATGGCTATCTGAAGAGATAGAAAAGAAGAGGCAGCTCTAAGGCTTAGCGTTGGTTTGTAATTATAGGAGTGCTTTAACTTCTTGGACTTGCTATGTCGAGTGTCTCCAGTGTGTAGGTGGCTCGGCCTAAAGAGACAGCAAAGCAACTGCCGACGTTATGAAATTGAAGCTCTAAAGCTCAGATTTGGTCTTTATGGATCATTATTTACTTTTCCAAGTGGCTATGCCATACGTCAGATTCATCACTGAGTCGACTCACAGAGAAGAAAAGGACCGATGGGTAATTTTATAGACTTCAAAGTTGTCATACAAAGCTGTTTTCAGTACTGGCAAGTGATCCATTCGTGGAGAAGAAGAAGATGGATGGGGTAATTACGCTATGGTTTAGATTACGTGTGAGGGTGTATTCAAAGCTCGGCTTTGATTATTGATCTTCTTTGGTAAGGACAGATCTTCCACTTATTTATAATGCGATACGCATGTCCATGCTCATTCTCACGCTGGACAAACGTACAAGGCAGCGGCAGTAGCTTAATCCTCACCATGGCTTCTCATGCAGAAATCTGAATGGTAAGGTTCGAACTCCTGACACCTTATACTGTCAATTTGCCCGAGAAGAACAAAAAGAAAGGAGTGTCTTAGAAAGAGTAAAGGTTGTGTTCAGATGAAACTACTGGCAGTGGTCGGTGAAAATAATCAGGGAATTGTGCCACTCTTAATGTGAAGAGCTCTCTGCATGCCGAGTCTTGGTTTGCTTGCAAAGGTTCTCAAAGTGTTATAAGAATCCGAGAACCATGATTTGGAAATCCGAGAACCATGATTTGTTTTTCCATTTTTCAGGAAGTTGGATCATTTACATACTCTTCGAGTAATGCTTGAAAGATTGAAATGAACAACACATGCACCTTGGGCAACCACCCCTTCCCCCCCTTGGTTTTTTATCCAAGAAGTTCGGTGTTTGAGTGGTTTGTCGTGAGGCGCCGAATTGTGCATAACTATGAGGGGGACCTCGTTAATCATCTGGCGACCAATCTAACGTTCTTGCGATTAACATGCTCTAACCTCGTTCTGTGTCCCTCGAGCACACCCTTTCTCGAAAGCGCACTCCATGCCATCGAGAAGCCCCTTTTCACCATTTGTCCCTGTGTTTGCCCGTGACATTTAATGCGGGCCGCCTACCCTCAACGCATCTAGCGCGGGTCGGTTTGGGCCGTTGTATTGCCTTCGGGCCGTTTTGATGTAATCGCCTTCGGGCCGTTTCTAATACAATCAATGTTTCATGCAAACTCGCATTTTGGGGAAAACTTACTTTTCAAGCATGACTCCTCAAGTCGTCCCACCGACAGGCTAACATGATGCGTTGAGTTGAGCCTAGGGCAACTTGTTGTTTTGTCGGCTGCTCCTCGGGGCTCACGAACCAAATCAATTGGCAGCAGGTGCTGTTGTGCGAGGCGGTCGGCTGGCTCTAGAATGCCATCAAGGGTGAGACTCTTTGGAAGATTTGGAGGGAGTGATGTGCTGTCAATTTTGGCCAAACTCTTAAGGAATGGTCGATCGAGAAGTCATTGTTTCTTCTAGGTAAAAGAATCTCCCGAGATAAGAGATCTCCACCGTTTAAACATCACTGTATTTATCTCCTCGAAAACAACAAGTTGAAACCCAAATGGGTCCCACATGAGGGTGATGCTAGATTTATCCACCTCATTTGTAATGCTCTCTAACTCGCCATACTCCTCCCCTGCATTGTGGGATTTGGGGGGTCCCATGGGCACTAGTCCCATTCACTTGTAATTTTTCTTCTTTATTTTAATTAAAGTCTACGAAAATAGGCTAAGGCCGAACTTCCTTTTATTAAAAAAAAAAAAAAAAAACTTGTTATTTTGTCACACCTGGTCGTCCCCATTATTCTTCACTTTGCACGGGGTATAAGTTAAGCCGCACTGTCCAGTTCGCTGGCCTAGTGGCTGGGCCTCTCACCTCTTGAGGCGGGGGCGAGGGTTCAATCCCTGGCAGCAACATGTAAGGGACATGTAATCTGGAATGATGTTGCATTGTGGCTGAGTGCCACCGTTTGTCTGTCCTTGCGGTAGTGTTGACCGCCGTTTAACCCAGTCTTGTAAACCTCTGTTCTTGTGGGATAAGGGGGGTCCCATGAGTACTATACCCTTCCTTGTACAGTTGCAATTTCAAAGTTAAAGTCCGGGGGAATAAGCCTTGGCCGAACCTCCATTTAAAAAAAAAAAAAAAAAAAAAAAAAAAAAAAAAGTTAAGCCGCACTCCCAGTTTGAACAGTGGACTTCACAGTCCGAGGCCAGTGTTTTACCATTACACCATGGATCACCTACACCAATGCCACATTTAAGCTGTTGACTGTGAACACCATAATGGTGGCCAGTGGATTAAGTACAACTTGAACTGTTATTGCTCCTCCTCTGGAACTCTCTTTAATCTTCCTGTATCTTTTCGATCTGTTTTAATTTAAAGTGCCTTCTGAGAAGAAAAAAGCTTGAACTGTGTCTATTTTCACCGGGCCACCCATATTAATGATCTTTTGAGATTACTGCCATCCAGACTGGTCCGAGTCTAGCCTTGGTCGTTCAATCATATTAGATGCCCGGCATTGCCATTGAGTCAGCGAGCTTTGCTTTTGGGCGATGGGAAAGTGATCTTGGATCCTCCATGACATGCTACTAAAGGATAGCTTTTATCTGCAAAACCTCTTCTTATTTAAAAAGAATGCACACCAATGAAGAGATACAGTGTGCAGCGATTCCTATAATTCCACGTAGCTGCAGGAGCTTGAGATACAGTGTCCAGCGATTCCTATAATTCCACGTAGCTGAAGGAGGTTGCAGAGGACGAGTGTGCGTTTTAGAATGACAAGGAATACGTTGATGACAAGTCTCTTGAGCTCTCCATATCCGGTTTGGAATTCTTAAGAATATCCGTAATCACAGGATCACCTTCCCAACTGACATGCGTTCTGTTAGCAAGTCCAAGCAGCATAATGTACAGAAAAGGATAAGCGCTTACTTTTCAAAACCTGTTGACTATACTGTTTGAACCATGTGGGCGCAACAATGATAAGACGGCACTTTAGGGTCTGATGCATGTGAGAGATACACTCACGAAGCAAACCAGCTTAATGAAAATAATGGGCGGTCATCTAGTTCTAGAGAGCCGTGTCTATTTTCAGAGGGGAGTCAACATATATATGCTGATGTTTTTGTGAGTTTGCTTCCATCGTGGTTGGTCTGGACCCTGGCCCAATCGTTCAATTTTCTTAGATGCTCATAGCCATATTTGACAAGAAGGCATTGCCATTTAGTCCATCCGTACCTTTGTTTCTAGTGACAGGAAAGTGATGTTGGATATTCTGGCATGCCTTCCAAAGAGAAATGCACACCGAGTGAAGAGGTTGATTGATTTATGATTCTAATCATGCCGTGTAGCGAAAGCAGAGTCCAAGAGTGCATTCCATCAAAATATTACCGATTCAGCTACAGGTAGGGTTACCGATTTATCCCAATTGGGTAACCTTATGTGCATTTTTTTCTTCTTTTTTTTCCTTACAAGCTATCAAGGGGCCCCAAACTCTTTTTCTTTTTTACTTACCAACGAAGCTATTGATGCGGTTATCAACGGGTCTAGAAATCAACGAAAGAAAAATCCAGAGAGCGTGGTTCTCTGCATTTTCACTTTTATTTTGCAGAGAATTTCGAAACACACTCGTACAAGCATTCTCTTGGCACTCCAATTTATCACTCATACCTACATCAAATTAAGTGCACTTCCTTTACTTTCTTTACTTTCTCTCCCTTGTTATCCACAAAAATACACACATGCGCACAAACATTTACACACATATACACACACTTATACACACACGCATACACATACACACACACTTACACAAACATACACACATGCACAAACACACATACACACTTACACACACATATACACACACACTTGCACACAAACACATATTTACACACACACACACACACACTTACACACAAACACATATTTACACACACACACAGACAGACACACACACTTACACACACATACACACACATACACACACATGTTATTAAGTGGCTTTGGCTTTAGCTAACTCTTAGATTTTCTAGAGTAAGACCAACTAAGGTACTTGGCTTAGTGGTTAAGTCTCGATTACAACAGAAAGAGGTGGTTTTGGTTTCATATCTCACAAGAGACATGGAAGATGGTTTTGCAAAAGATCTAAGGCTTTCTAGAAGTTCACTTGAGTTAACTCAAGTGAACCTAGACACATCACTGACCAACCAATCCAATGGACTCTAGAGCACTAAGACACATGGCGGACATGTAACCACTTTCCAAGTTCAAGTACCCCTTGAGAGAGGCTATATATGTGAGGCTTGGTTGGGAGGTGAGCACTCATTCATTCAACAAGTTATCCCCCCCTCGCCCCCCCCCTCCGTTTTGCTCCAAGGCTTACGACTAAGGTGGCAACCAAGGCATAGACCTTGGCATGCATTCAGCCTTTTAGTGCCATTTAACTGCATATATTGAGCACATACACATTACATATGCTTATGTACGTCCATGTGGTCATTGATATAGTGGTTACGTTCTTTGCATAAAGCCTTTTATGTTTGATAAAGAGGGTCATGGTGAGGTTTTCTTGACTGGGAGACACCCAAATGTCAAGGTCTCTTCTGTGATGCAGGTGGAAGACTTACCACGCCTCGCCATAGGAGATGTATGATAGTTGTTCATAGGTTCTCGATAAGCCTAGTTGCCTTCTATTGGGTAAGAACTATGCAGGCAAACATGTTAGTACTTGTAGTTTTATGATATTTTATCACTTGTCATACGCTCATTTTGCAAAGGATACTTTGGCAAAATTTTTCCAGATTTTTGGTTTTGTCAACTATACAGTGGTCGATTTACTCCTTGATACACTTATTCGTTGGTGTTCGGACTCTTCTAGCTCCATTATCATTCCATTCAGTTCTCTACCATCATGGCATCAGAGGTCTCAGGCACATTCGGTGGATCAAGGTCTAGTGCTAGTGTTCCGAGGAGGAGCTATAACTTGTAGGGCAAAGACCATTTTGAGATGTGAAAATTTGATGGCAAAAACTTTTCTCTATGGCACAAAGATGTGTTGATTCAAAGGAGGCAATGGAAGACAGTAAATGGAATTCCAAAGAAGTCTGCTGACATGGATGAAGATGATTGGGATGAGTTAGATGAAATGGCCAGGTCTACTATTCGCTTGCACCTGGCAGATAATGTTTACTTTACAGTATTAGACTGTGAAAGTGCAAAGGAGCTTTGTAAGAAGTTATGCAATACATATGAAAAAGAGACGGCATCAATTAAAGTCTATTTGATGAGAAAATTATATGACCTTTGTATGAAGGACACACATAATGTTGCTGCTCATCTAAATGAGTTTGATGCTATATTATCTCAGTTACAGGCTCAGAAAATGGATATGGATAATGAAATGAAAGCAGTATTGCTATTCTGCAAGTTGCCTTCATCATGGGATACATTTTGCACAGCTATTAGCAATAGTGCACCTGGTGGTAAACTCGTCCATGATGACATATGTGGAGCACTCTTGAGTGAGGAAATTCGCAGAAAATCTATGGTTGGCACTCAGAGTGGAGATGCATATAATGTTCGTGATTCTTACCAAGGAAAGAATCAACAACGTGGCAGGAGCAAGAACAAGGAAAAGAATGGTCAACGGAATAAGTGTAGAAGTAAATCAAAGAAGAGGGATATCGAATGCCATTATTGTCATAAGAAAGGACACATGAAGAAAGACTGTTGTGCATTAAAGAATGCTAAAGGTAAAGGACAAAATGTTGATGGGCATGTTAAACAATTACCAGCACCATCTACTTCGACTGTGAAGATTGAAGAAATTAATGCTATTTCTGATGATGCTGATGTGTTGACACTTGATAGTACTGTGCCAACTGAGGCTCTTATGGCTGATTCTCTTTCCCACACCTGGCTGCTAGATTCTGGTGCTTCTTTCCATGTAACACCACATAGAGAATGGTTCTCTAATTATGCAGCAAAGTCTCTTGGTACTTGAGACTTGCTGATTCTTATCAATGTGATGTTGTGGGGGTTGGAGATGTGGTTGTGCAGTTCATTGATGGTTCAAAATTTACTATGCATAATGTACGCCATGTACCTCAGCTATCACACACTTTGATATCAGTTTGTCAACTTGAAAACCTTGGTTACAAGGTGGTCTTCTGCAACAGAACGAGGATTACGACCACCATGTGCTAGAGAGATGACTCTCCTCCCAACCAAATGCCTCTATATATAGCTCTCTCCAAGGGATTGCCTTCATGGGCAGGTGGATACTAACCATCCATGTGTCGGCCATGTAACTGCATGTGCGCCAAGTGTCCCAGTTAACTCGAGTTAACTCAAGTGGATGCTTCTAGAAGGCTCTAGATCTCTTTGGGCAAAATACTCTCCCCATGTCCCCCATGGGGGTTGAACCCAAGACCTCCTCCTTCACATCCTTGAGTCTTAACCACTAAGCTAATTGGATCACTTGTTCACAAGAGCACAAAGACCTCCTAGTAATTCTAAACTCGAGATCTTTGGTCATACACATGGATGACCAAAGAGTGTCCGATTTCAGATCCGTCTGAACCGGTCGGACCCCTAGATCACGTACTTACTTTATTACATTCTTGCCCCCTTGGAAAATATTTTCGTCCTCGAAAATAGAGCTATATATCTACTGTAGGCAACCCCCGAGCCTCATGTTCTAAAACTCGAAGAACATGGTCATGTTCTAGATCTAGAAGAACATGTCTCATCTCTGTGGTGGCATCCCTGTCCAGACCGCATTAGCTTCTTCCTGCAACGGAGCAATATCTGCCTCTAACAAATCAACTTTGCCTTGTAGATCCTGTCTGATATTGTCGGTTGCCAGCTTTATTTGAAGAGGTAACTGCTGAGAGAATTGAATCAAGAGACGACCCATAGACTCTAAGTCATGGAACATCATAGTCGGAGGAGGAAGAACAGGAAGTGGCTGGGATGAAGAGGCTGATAATAGGTGAGGGGAAGGTGGTGAAGAGTAATCGGGAGAAGAAAATGAAGTAGCGGGTGCGTTGGGAACAACAGGCTCAACGCGGACAACGGGTTCAACAGGGTTCATTGGTGGAGGAAGTGGGATAAGGGTATTCGGCAGCAAGATTAGACCGGTTGGATTCTGTTTTGTCGCCTCAGTTCCTTCAATCACAGCATCAACCATGACAATCACTTCGTTAAGAACTTCTACAACAATTTCCTTCACAGCTTCTTGATTCTGCTGATGAGAATCCTCCCGAGAAGAAACTTCTTCAGAGTCTTCTATGTGGGCACCTTGTTCCTGCTGCTTAATTGGAGAAGAAGGAATGGAAGAATCGACATGAATGGATGTAGCAGTGTCGTGGAAGACTTCATCTTCATGGCCAACAGTTGATCCTTGCACCTGACTGCCAGAGGGGCTCACACATCTTCGTTTTTGGTGAAAAAGTTGCAACAGGTCTACATCATCATCTTCCTCATCCTCGAGCATTTGAGTAGATTCTTCATGCAACAAGAAGGGAGTGGTTGGAGGGGGTTGCGCGGCTTGGATTCCTGGAAAGAGAAAAGTGAGGATATGGGGTAGACGAGAACGTGGAAGGTCACCCTTAGTGACTTGTTTGATAACCGCGACACATTCACGGTGAATGCACCGGAAGTAAAAGGATGTGAAATTGATAGTTTCACGGGACGCAATGTCTATCATCGAATAGAAGGGGCGAGAGATACCATAGGTGCATTTTTGTAAGTTCAAAATAGCGACTAAAAATTGCAGAGCTGTACGCTCCGGTTCAGGTCTACACAAAATGGCGTACTCATTAGATGAGTGCTAGGGAAACAACTCTTTCATGGTGGCTACGGGAAGAAGTGGACCATTCTCCAATCCTTCCCGAGGAAGTCGGAAGGCATCGGCAAACGAAGCTAAAGTAATAACGACTCGTGATGGTAAACAGGCTATGGGCCAACACTGCTCTGTAGCAGGTGTAGAGGCGATGGCAGAAATGATCTACACATAGAATGGTTGACACTCCATTGAATGCCAAGGCAATTCAACGAAGGCCAGAAGACCACGGGTGCACAAATACTCACTCAGTTCCGGAGTGAGTCCTGCACGGAAGGTGGCGACATTCACGAGAGCTTCCATGGCGCACACGAGTAATCACAAGAACGCAGAAAACAAATAACGCACAAGCACACAAACACAATAGCGACTAACAATAAAAGAAACAAGATTAAGTAGACACACAGGCAACATTAGGCAGTCGAAAATCCTAATCATCGTGCGGTATTGGAAAGATATCCGTCATAATTACAACATGCATGCAGGAGCAAAAACAGTAACCCAAGGCGGCGATTAATCATATTTAGATATCAAAACAAGGGGATTACAGTCTGTGGTCAACCGAAATACGGGGATGAAAAGAAAATAAGTGACACGCGAAAAAGACGAGCTACACATCATCGGTTATTGGCCGGGTGTTCATATGGGCAAAGCTTAGATCCATTAATCACTTTTGGAAGGGGAACTTCCGTTAAGGTGTACAACCGAAAAGTAGCGGGTCCCATCTATTCAATAATTCGGTATGGACCGAACCACCGTAACTTAAATTTTCTGGCGGATCTGTTTGCTTTGGCATTATAGAATAAGACGAGTTGGTCAATCTTAAAGACAGGGGTTTTGAGAAAGCGATCATGGGTACGGGCTTGACGAACCTGAACTTCTTGAAGGTTTATGAAACTTTCCCAGCGCTGTTCATCCAATGTTCTGAGCGTATCCAACCGAAAGGGCAAAGATTCTTCCAGCAGCAATTTCTGAGCTAAGGCAACTCGTAGGCTCGGCACTACTACTTCCATCGGCGCAATAGCTTCCAATCCATAAGCAAGCTTGAACGGATTTGTTGATATATTCAGGTAGTGATGTGTGTGAACACACTAGGACCGCCGGGGCACTTTTTTCCCTCTTTAGGAGGTTTTTTCCCCCGGCTTGTATATACGCCTATTGCCCTAATGGGCTACTTATCTTTGTACATTCTCTAGTAATACATTCAGTATTGTGTGTTTGTGCACCAAGCTTCTTCTTCTTCCTTGTGCTGTTCGCATGCTTCTGTAGACGTCTAACTCCAACAATTGGTATCAGAGCAGGTCGTCACTTCATCTAGGGCGCCGTCGACACTCCTCTGTTTGCAATCTCAGATTCACACGAAATTTGGTGAGCATACTCAAGGTGTTTCAGAGATCAAAATAACTTTGTTGTGTGGTGTCGAAATCGCGATCTGAGCTCGTTTTGGCCTCCGAATGCGCTATCATAACGCTTGTGCAGGCTATTTTGTCTTTTTGTGCCAAAGGTATATACCAGTTTCTGTTCGCCAATTTAAGCGTCTCAAAGTCTGCTACAAGCCTAGCAGAATTCATCTGGGCAGTTCTGTTCAACTTTTTGAGATACAGTCAATTTTCTGCATCAAGGTATTTTAGTCATCGGCCATGGCTGAAAGCAGTGATGTATTCCGTATGTTGGCTGTTGAGGATAAGTTGGATGGTACCAACTACCCATTATGGGCTTATATGATGCGACATGTATTGGTTGCAAAAGGATTGTGGAACATTGTGCAGGGTGTTGAAAGACATCCTGTTACACCTATAATGACAGTTACTGCAAATACAGGTGCTCGAGCTGATGAAGATGGTGTCGAAGATGATATTCTGCAAATTCCTGTTCGTGCTGCTTTTTCTACTGCACCTACTACAGAGCAGATTTGCTGGGATGGCACAGATGCCCAGGCACATGCATTGATAGCTTTGTCTGTCAAACGTGCCATTACTCCTCACATTCGCTCTTGCAGAACAGCTAAGGATGCTTGGGATACACTTACCACATTGTACCAAGCTAGGAATGAGGCTCGTGTTGCTTATCTCCAAAAATAGTTGGCGAGTGAGCACATGAATGAAGGTGATTCTATGGACAGTTTCCTAACAAAGATCAAAGACTTGAAGGAACAATTGATTTGTGTTGATGAGGTTATACCAGATAGCTCACTTGTGCAGACCGTTCTGAATGGTCTTCTTGATTCATATCAGAGTTTTGCTTCTACTCTTCGGTTGATGATGAAAGGCAATCCAAATGCCTTGTCATTTGGAAGTTAGTCTCTGTTCTGTTGCAGGAAGATCAGTCCAGGCAGAATAGGTCCATTATGCATGTTGCAGATCAAGTTTTCCTAGCTAGTCAGAAGGGCAAAGGAAAATGGAGCTCTTCTACTAGTAAGCAGAAATCTGCAAATGCTGCACATTCAAAGAACCAAGACAAAGATGAGAAAAAATCAGAAATTGTTTTGTAAGTACTGTAAAGGGAATGATCATATCATAAAGAACTGTCCAAAACTGGCTGCAAAAGAGGCAAAGAAGAAAGAGGTTGGAATGGTTGTTGCAGAAGCCTCTACACCAAAAACGGAGTCTGCTAATCTTGTGCAGGAAGAAGAATGGGTGTTTACTACTGTTTGCAGTTTTGACCCATCTTCTCATGATCAGTGCATGTCTGCAGTAGACTCACATGTTTGGTATTTTGACAGTGGGGCAACCAAACATATTACCTCGCAGCGCAGTTTCTTCTCTTCACTCGAGCCTACCCCTACAGGGAATACTGTTACATGCACCAACAACTCCTCTTATCCTGTTATGGGAGTTGGTAAGATCATTTTGACTACTGCTGATGGTAGTTCTTTCACTTTGTCAGATGCTTTATTTGTGCCAGGGATCAAGAAGAACCTGTTATCCATTTCTACATTAGCCAAGATTGGCTTGGTTGTGAAATTTGTTGATGGCAGGTGTATAGTTCATGATCTGTCAAATGGCGATGTGATTATTGCTTCTGGCATTTTATGTCGTGGGCTATATAAGCTCATAGACTATGAAAGATCTGAAAATGATTTGGCATGTGCAATAAATGATTCTTAGGCTATGTCAGATGCAAAGCTTTGGCATGCACGCTTTGGTCATCTGAATTTTGCTAGTTTGCTACGCCTGTAGAAATCTGAAATGGTGTCCTCTTTGCCCAAACTTGAGGCACCTGGAAAACATGTTTGTGAAGGCTATATTTTGGGCAAAATGCAGCGTTCCTCTTTTCCAAAAGATGGTTCAGTTCAGGCTACACAGAAATTGCAGCTTGTCCATAGTGATGTCTGTGGTCCTATGCAGACACCCTCTTTTGGAAATTACCTTTACTTCGTGACTTTCATTGATGATTTTTCCAGGCATGCATGGGTATATCCACTCAAAGCAAAGTCCGAAGTGTTCATGTGCTTTAAACAGTTTTTGGTTTTGGCTGAAAATATGTCAGCATGTAAAATGGGCACCCTCCATTCTGATCGAGGGGGGGAATATATGTCTTCTGATTTTAATGCATTTATGGCTGGGCATGGGATAAAACACCAGTGTACAGCGCCGTATACACCTCAACAGAATGGAGTTGCTGAACGAAAGAACAGGTCTCTCAGATGGCGAGGTGTATGGTCAAGAGTCAAGCTTTACCTCATAGTTTCTGGCTTGAGGTTGTCATGTGTGCAACATATGTACTGAACAGGTGTCCCACTAAAGCGCTGTAGTCTATCACTCCATATGAGGCTTGGCATGACCGTAAGCCATCTGTTGCTCATCTGCGTGCTTTTGGTTGTTTGGCATATGCACTAGTGCCTGAACAACATCGCAGAAAATTGGATGATAAGGCAGTAAAATGTATTTTTGTTGGGTACAATTCTGAAAGTAAAGGCTATCATCTGTATCATCCACAGACTAAACACATTCTGGTTAGCCGTGATGTTGTCTTTGTGGAAGAGTCTATTCAGCCATTGCTTTCATGTACTAAGGAGACATCTGTTAGCTCTAAAGACATGTATGATACTTTGATGCCTCTTTTTACAGGTGGACAGTCTAGTGCTGGTCCTAATGAGGTAACTTCTCAACCTTTGCAGGTTTCATATGATGATGCAGATCATTCCATTTCTGATGCAGATTTACATGATGCACTTGTTGATGAGAGAGTTGATATTGAACAGGCAAAAACTATGCCAAAATGGCTGGTACAGACTTTGCGTGACAACAAATTAGATGCACCTTTGTCATATCATACTTGTTCAAGCTCTCATAGTGCCTCCTTTGCATCAGATTCCTATGCTATGGCTGCGTCTAGTCTCTGTGATGAGAATGAGCCTGTTTCTTTTGATGAAGCACAGAATTCAGAAAATTGGATGGCTGCTATGCAATGTGAATATGATGCTATAATGAAGAATGGTACATGGTCTTTATGTGACTTGCCTCCTGGAAAGAAGGCCATTGGCACTAAGTGGGTATATAAGCTGAAGTGTAAACCTGATGGTATAGTTGACAGGTATAAGGCTAGGCTTGTTGCAAAGGGTTATGCATAGAAAAGAGGCAGTGATTTTGATGAGACCTTTGCACCTACATGCCGTATGACTACTGTTCGGAGCATTTGTGCACTTGCAGCCCATCATGGTTGGAATGTACATCAGTTGGACATTAAAACAGCATTTCTGAATGGTGACTTGCATGAAGAAGTGTATGTTTTTTAGCCCCGTGGCTTTGTGCAGAAAGGGCATGAAAACCAGGTGTGCAGGTTAAAGAAGGCATTATATGGTTTAAAGCAAGCACCACGTGCTTGGTATGAGAAGATACATGCCTATCTGGTTGCACATGGTTTTGAGAACAGTCCAACTGAAAGCACCTTATATGTTAAGCGTGCTAATGATGAGCTTCTGATCATTGTTGTCTATGTTGACGACATGCTACTCTCTGGTCCTATTGAGAAGCATATTGCTGATTTCAAGGCTGATTTGCATGCCTCATTTGAAATGTCTGATTTGGGGCATTTGCATCACTATTTGGGCATTCAGTTTATGCAAGTTGATGGTGGAATGGCTTTGTGTCAAACGAAATATATTGACACATTATTGCAACATTTTGGCCTTGAAGACTGTAAGCCTATTGCCACTCCTATGGAGACAGGTTTACGATTGAGTCTTCATGATGCTGGAGATGCATTTGATGATGTTCTCTATCAGCAGGCTGTTGGATGCTTGATTTACTTATGCATTACTCGACGAGATATTCAGTTTGTTGTCTCACAGATGAGCAGGTTTATGCATTGCCCAGGAGTCATGCATTGGAAGGCGGTTAAGGGCATCTTTCGCTACTTGAGTGGTACTCGGCTACTCGGGTTGTTTTATCCCAAGGGGGGATCACTACCGCTAGATTTGCATGCTTTTTCTGACTCAGATTGGGTTGGTTGCTATGACACTCGTGTGTCCACTAGTGGCTTTTGCTTCATGCTTGGTAGCTCGTGTATATCTTGGTTGAGCAAGAAGCAGCCTATTGTGGCCACTTCCAGTTGTGAGGCTGAGTATAGGGCAGCTTTCACAGCTACTATTGAGTGTGTGTGGCTCAGACGCCTTATGGATGATTTGGGTGTTGCTCAGTCTTCTACCACCACCATCTTCACTGACAGTCAGAGCGCATTGGCAGTTGCGAGGAACCCTGTGTTCCATGCTCGCACTAAGCACATTGAGGTGCATTATCACTATGTCAGGGAGAGGTTCTCTGCTAGGGAGATCAGCTTGGCATATGTGCCCATGCAGGAGAACATTGCAGACCTTTTCACGAAGGCTCTGCCTAGGGAGAAATTTGAAGCTTTCCGCAAAGCTTTGGGCTTACTTCCTTTTGTGGAGTGATTTCCACATAGCTTGGCACTTCCTTATACATGAGTGCCAGCTCCTTGTTCACCGCATCACTCCAAGGGGGGATTTGTTGATATATTTAGGTAGTGATATGTGTGAACACACTAGGACTGCCGGGGCACTTTTTTCCCTCTTTAGGAGGTTTTTTCCCCCGGCTTGTATATACGCCTATTGCCCTAATGGGCTACTTATCTTTGTACATTCTCTAGTAATACATTCAGTATTGTGTGTTTGTGCTCCAAGCTTCTTCTTCTTCCTTGTGTTGTTCGCGTGCTTCCGCAGATGTCTAACTCCAACAGGGTCATACCAGTAGCTACCTTGTACGTAGTCCGGTAAGCCCACAAAACTACAGGTAGTAACTGGTCCCAACGTTCCGGACATTCCAAAAGCAATTTGCGGAGCATATTCAATAGAGTCTTATTGGTACTCTCAACCAAACCATTAGCACGTGGATAGTACAGTGAGCTGAATTTATGCATAACCTGAAAAGTCTGAGTTAGTACTTGCATTAAGTTGTTTGCAAAATGCGTTCCTTGGTCTGTCACGAGCTCCATAGGTAATCCATAACACGGGAAGACATCCTTCATTAAACACTTCGCCACCGAAACAGCTGTGCCAGACCGTAAAGCCCAAGCTTCCGCCCACCTAGTGGCATAATCTGTACAAGTCAATATATATCGGTTGTTGGTGAGGGTCGCTGGTGGTGTTATTGGGCCAATAAAATCGAGACCCCACTTTTGAAAGGGTTCCAGAGGTAAAACAAGTTGAAGGGGAAAGAAGTGTCGCTGCAAAGGCTGTCCCGACCGTTGAGACTCATCACACTACTGCACAAAGTGCACCACATCTCTGTACATTGTAGGCCACCATAGCCCACTTTGCAAAATTTTTCGGTGAGTAAGATCAGCTGCAAAGTGTCCTCCAGAGGGTACTGAATGAGCCATAGCCATAACCGATTCTGCTTCATGTAGAGGGATACATCGAAGTAAAACACGAGTATGATCCATGTAATACAGTTGATCGACAATCAACCGGAATCGTCGATTGTAGACCACAATTTTTCATCGCATAGCAGGGGGAGTACGAGGATGGAGACACCCGTCAGTGAGGAAAGTTAGTAACGTAGCGTAGTATGTAGGAGCAACAAGAGGTTCTGCAGATTTGTCAGTAGTTGGCTCGGTAATGTAAATTGTTGGTGTAGTGTCATCAACCCCTACCCGAGACTCACCGGAATCCAATCGAGATAGAAAATCTGCCAAGGCATGTGATGTGCCAGGTTGATGAATAACTTCATAATCAAACTCCTGTAATAGTAAAACACAGTGAGCCAATCTACCACCTAAATGCTGTTGCCGAACCAAGTACACCAGTGCAGCATGATCCACATGGAAAGTAAATTTATGGCCCAACAAATAATGTCGGAACTTCTTAACAGAATACACCAATCCGAGACACTCTCTTTCGGTCACTGAGTAGTTCCTTTCGGTAGGGGCTAATCGGTGACTTGCATAATAGATGGGCCGAAACCATTTCTCAGTTTGCTGCATTAGGACACTACCAATCGCAATATCTGACGTGTCCATGAAGACATGGAACGGTTGTTCCCAATCAGGTGGTTGCAAAATGGGGGCCTGCGTCAATAAAACCTTTAAACGATCAAATGCATTTTGGCACTCCTGTGTCCAATCATACTATCACGGAGCGCAGGTCATAAGCCTGTTAAGTGGTGTTGCTAAGTGAGCTAACCACCGTAAGTGCCTGCCATGCCACCGGATTTGACCAAGAAAATGCATAGCTTCTTTTGGTGTCGTTGGGACTGGTGCCTCCAACACGGCTGCTACTTTATCCGGATTGACCTGTATTCCTTGTTTTAGAGATAATATGGCCGAGCAGTTTACCACAGGAGACCGCAAAGACAGATTTGGTCAGATTCAAGCATAATCAGTACTCTCGGCATTTTTCAAAGCAGCACCGTAAATGATACAGGTGCACCGAAGTCTTGCCAAATAAGGAAAAATCGTCCAAATATACTTGCATAAAGGTAGTTAAGTAGGGTGAAAAGAATTCCTGCATGCATCTTTGGAAGGTACTCTGGGCATTCCTTAAACCGAACCACATTACATTGCAAGCATATACACCCCAGTTTGTGATACAAGCTGTGTCCGGTATGTCTTGTTCCGCCATCCTGACTTGATTATATCCACTATACCCATCTAGAAAAGAATACATTTCGTGCCCTGCTACCCGATCTAGCATTGTATCGAGAAAAGGGATAGGAAACGGATCCAGTACAATGGCAGCATTCAGTTTCCGATAATCAACACAGATACGCAACTATTTATTTTTCTTCGGGACGATCACTATTGGAGATATCCACTCAGCATGCTCAATTGGCACAATGAATCCCACCTGCAATAACCTATCAAGTTCTGCTTTGACCTGTGTTGCATAATTGGGGTTCATTGTGTAACTAGATTGTTTGATTGGCCTCGCCTCCGGTTTGAGCACTACCCGATGTTGATAAATCCGCGGATCAAGACCTTTCATGTCTCTCTATAATCCCAAGCAAAACATTGGAGAATTCACGTAGGAGTTGTACCAAATCATCTTGGAATGACTCTGCTAATCCTGCCTTAATCTTAACTGGTCGCAGGTTGACCGTGTCACCCAAATTATATGTTACTAATTGATCTTCTGGTACATAAACTTGTCAAGGTTTTACCAAATCATCAGTTGGATGCAATATTTGATGTAAGGTTGCTTCATCCATAGCTACACTATCATCTGCTTCCGCATCTCCGGTCACTGGTACGACCGTACAAGCTGCCGGACTCCACTTGTCTGGTACCGACTAGAGATCGACAGTACCTAATGAGATTAGATCCTTATTGGTCTTCAGGAATGCCTCTTCCTCATCATCAGATAATCCATCCAACATATGGACCGGCTCCGCTACATATGGTCGTGCATGAAGATCACAGGGTTGCATAGCATCCAATTTAACTACATATTTCCGGTGATGGTCTTTGAAAATTAACTCTTGGGCTGACCAATCCTATACAACTTTGGCTTGCTTGAGCCATGGGCGACCGAAAAGTAAGTTGTAGTTGAGACTGGATTCTGGTAATTCTAGGACTACAAGAGTCATTTTAAATGCGGTGCCTTGCAAGGTAATCAGAATATTACGTACTAATCCCACCGGATGGACTCGGGATTGGTCTACCATTCGTACAAAAAATTGTACGGGTTCAATTTGGGTCCAACCCAATTTCTTGCAGAGCACTGCTGTTGCAATATTCACACCAGACCCACCATCAATTAACACTTGGGTAATCTTCTGGTTTTTATGCCAGACGGTGATCAATGGGACTAAATGATCCACCGTAGAATCAATTTCCGGTTGTATGGTGGCAGTCGCCGGAGTACATGAAGACCCGGGGTTAACCTGCTGTTGAAATTGCTGCCTTACTCCTGGCACTAAGGCGAGCAACTATCCCAAAGGGAGTGTGATGGACGCCTTAGATAGGATATCCCATACCTGATCTGTTTGGGTCGTAATTCTCACCGATTCTGATGATGATTCTAATGTTGTTGGGGCAAAATTTTGTTCATTCGATCTTGCCTGTGGCAGAGGGACCTGTGTTACAAGAATGGGGTCAGGAAACATAGTCGGCTCCTAAGCTGTCCATTGACTAGCCCTTGCAAACATTCGCTGCTGCTCACGGATACCAAGCTTGAACACTTCAGCTGCTAGTTGCAACTGCTTACCCAATCTTGTCTGCACTAGAGCTACTTATGACTCGACTGGTGAAATATAAACCATGTTGGTCATTGGATTTTGTCGCTCCTTCTTCCTTTTTTCGTACTCGACGGCTTCTTTGTAGAATCTACGAAGGTGGCCAACCTCGCCAAAAAAATGACACTGAGGGGGTGGAAGAGAAGTACCTTCCGCTGATGTACACGCCTGCCATCGATTTGCATTGAAATTGGTGTTCCGTTGACCCCGGTAATTCCTATATCCTTGCGACTGATTGGTTCGCATCTGTGGTGGCATGTAATGGGTTGCTGGCTGACCTGGTTCTTGTATGATGGCGTTTACAGCTGCTCTACCTTGCACCTTAGCATTATACGTGTAGGTTTCCGTTGAGTGTCCTGTTGTGTTACAGATGGCACAATACATCTGGTTAAGGGCACATGTAGCACTGGTGTGCCCTGGATTTTTGCACTTGGTACAATACATCTGTTTGGCCGGATCATCCGCTACGTTCTTACTGGCTTTCAGCAAGTCTAAACTCTAGATCTTTGGTCATACACACGGATGACCAAACGATGTTCGATTTCAGATCTGTCTGAACCGATCGGACCCCTAGATCACATACTTACTTTATTACATCTTCTATGCTCAGTCCTTTTGCATATCAAAGGGCAATATGGTTATTGCAAAAGGAAGGAAAGTTGGATCACTTTATCCTTTATTTGTATCAGAGAAAGAACACTTGTTAGCTGTTACTGAACAACCTATGGCTTGTATTTGGCATGGTCGCTTGGGCCATATATCTCATAGTGGAATGGAAAATCTTTCTCATTCTGGCTACTAACCTGTGTTATCTTTCTTTGATTTTTCATTTTGTGAGCATTGTCAAAATGGAAAGCAAACCAGAAATGTGCATAGGATGCACATTGACTCTTCAATTCATCCTTTAGATCTCATCCATACAGATGTGTGTGGTCCTATGTCCACTAGGTCCTTAGGTGGTTCTCTTTACTTTGTCACTTTCATAGATGGTGCTACTAGAAAAGTTTGGGTATATCCTATCAAATCAAAGGATGAGGTATTCCCTGCTTTCAAAAAATGGCTTGCTTCAATTGAGACTAAAAAAGGAACTAAGCTTAAGGCTTTATGTTCAGATAATGGGGGTGAGTATACCTCACATGAAATCAGCTTTTTTTGTCCATGTAGAGGGATTCATAGAGAGTTTATAGCTCCTTATACCCCATTACAGAATGGTGTAGTTGAAAGTATGAATAGAACTATTCAAGATAGAGTACTTTCTATGTTGCATCATGCAAACCTCTCACAAGGCTTTTGGGCAGAAGCAGTATTGACTGCGGTTCATGTGATTAACCTTTCACCTAGTACTAGCAAAGGTATGAAAGTGGCACATGAGTTATGGACAGGTAAGCCACCATATTATGATCATCTTCGAGTCTTTGGGCGTGAAGCATATGTTCATGTACCCAAGAATCTTAGACAAAAGTTGGACCATAAGTTAAAGAAATGCATTTTTCTTGGATATGGTGGAGAAGGACAATTTGGATATCGCTTATGGGATCTTGAAACACGGTCAGTGATCAGAAGTAGTGATGTCGTTTTCAATGAGTCTAAGATGCATAAACAACCCATTAATGAGGTTGAAGTGAGAAGAGTGGTGTATGAGGATACTAGTCCTCCGATTAGCATGCATAAAAATGCTGCACATAGGGATGTTCAAGAAAGTGTCCATTCAAATCAGTCTGCACATATTCCTGTTCAGCAACCATTGAGACGTTCTGCACGTGTGTCAAATCCACCTGATAAATATGTTCCATGTTTAGATTTTGTTATGCTAACAGTTGCCAGTGAGCCTTCTTGCTACAAAGAGGCTATGCCGACAGAGGATTATGTCAAGTGGGAGCGTGCCATGAAGAGTGAGTTGGATTCTATTCGCAAGAATGGTACTTGGGATTTAGTACCTTTGCCAAAGGGCAGGAAAGCTTTACCATGTAAATGGGTATATAAGCTTAAATTCTCTAAAGCATAAAGCACGACTTGTTGCAAAGGGTTTTAAGCAACAACATGGTGTTGATTTCGAGGAAATCTTCTCTCCAGCGGTCAAGATGACTACCCTGCGCATGTTGCTTGGATTCATTGCAATGGAGGACTTAGAGCTAGTCCAAATGGATGTGGAAACTGCTTTCTTGCATGGAGATCTTACAGATGAGATCTATATGGAACAACCAGAGGGTTATGTAGTTCCTGGCAAGGAAAGTCTAGTTTGTAAGCTTAAGAAGAGCTTGTATGGACTTAGTCCCCTAGAGAATGGTACCAAAAGTTTGATGCTTTTATGAAGTCTCAAGGCTATTCTCGAAGCAATGAGGATCATTGTCTCTACACAAAGAGATGCTCATATGGCAGCTTGATATGCTTGATACTTTATGTCGATGATATGCTGATTGCTGGGAAGTCCTCTTATGATTTGTCAATTCTAAAAAAGAAGTTGAGTCAGACATTTGATATAAAGGATTTGGGGGATGCCATACATATTCTTGGCATGCCCATTACTCGTGATAGGAGAAAAAGATGCATATACCTGTCTCAAAGTGAGTATATATCCAAAGTACTTCACAGGTCCAATATGCAGGGTGGAAAGGCATTGAGTACACCTTTACCCACATATGTGAAATCGAGCAAGGATGATTGCCTCAAATCAGATGAGGAAAAGGAATTCATGACCAAAATTCCCTATCAGTCTACTGTTGGTAGTCTCATGTATGCTATGGTAGCTAGGAGAGCATACATTGCATTTGCAATGGGAGTTGTGAGCAGATATATGTCTAATCCTGGCAAGAAACATTGGGAAGCGGTCAAGATGATTTTAAGATATCTGAGTGGCACTACGGACAAGTGTCTATGCTTAGGTAGAGGGAAATCATCCATTATTGGTTACAAAGATTCTGGCTATGCTGGTTGTGTAGACAATCATAAGTCTACATCAAGGTACATTTTTCATTTTGTTGGAGCTGTTATCTCTTGGAGATCTCGTCTTCAAGAATGTACAGTTGTTTCCACCACAGAAGTAGAGTATGTTGCAACAAGTGAGGCATGTAAGGAAGCATTGTGGCTTTCTCGTCTTGCTTGTGATATGGGTTTACCTTAGCATGTACCTCATTTGCTCAGTGATAGTCAGAGTGCCATTGCTTTGGCTAAGAATCTGGTCTATCATTCAAAGACCAAGCACATTGAGGTGAGGTATCACTTCATTCAAGATTGCTTAGCCACTGAGCGCATTATTCTTGAGAAGCTTCACACTTAGGTGGGAGGTATAGTTTGTATACTTACACTTAGGTATTCTTTATCATTATTTATTTTTCTCCCATAGTTACTTTTGCCATATTGGCCTTTAGTGGGAGATTGTTGCCGTTAGTGTCCATGTGAAATGCCAAATGGCCACTGGACACTGTTTTGTATATGTTCTTTAATAAAACATATAGTGGCCTGGTCAATCAAAGACTGTAAGTTCGATCGCATTTGTAAGACCTAAGAGGTCTATCTTCGTGCTCCTTGTGTACTATGTTTTCTTCATATTCTGCAGTCTCTGTGTGGAGTACCGTATGCAGCCTTAGGAGGTTCGTTCTCTACTCCGAGGATATCGTCGTGGAGCTCTCGATAAGGAGAGTGCACCATGGTGCATCGCCATTGAAACCCTTCATCACACACACACACACTCTCACAATCAAAGAGGAGCACACACACAGATTGAAGCAAGGAAGAATGATCTTCTTCTTCTTCTATTAAATAAAAGGAATGTACAAGAATGACCTAAAACAACAATACAACAAGTGCAATATATAAAGAACAATACACAAGGAAAATCCTAATGTCCCCGAATGAGTGAGCTGATAAGAAACAAATGTGCCATCACTCTCATTAGATGAATCAAGTAAAGTTCAATGAAGTATCCCTGACATATACCAATGTGACCACTATACATGTCAGAGAAATGAAAAAGTGATATGTGTCATCCTGGATCATCACATGTTGAGCTTGATATCTCAACACTCCCCTTGAAGCTCAATGTCATGTCCTATAATCCAAGCATCTTTGGAAACTTCTTCAACTTCTCAGCTTCAAGTGCTTTAGTGAAAACATCAGCAACCTACTCATCTGGCCTCACATAAACAAGAGCAATATCACATGATAATACCTTCTCTCTCTGATGAAGTGATTATGTACCTTGATATGCTTTGTTCTAACACGAAAAATAGGATTTCATGCTAACTCAATGCTACTAAGATTATCACAATATATCATGATCGGCTTTTTCACTTCCACACCTAAATCAGAAAGTATCATCTCTAACCATGATGCTTCACATGCTGCCATTGCAGCACCTCTATACTCAGCCCCTGTACTCGGCAAAGCAATAGTGGGTTGCTTCTTGTTGCTCCATGTAATGGCTGCATTCCCAAGTGAGAATAGAAAGCCGATCCTCTATCTGGGATACTACTAGCTCAATTTGCATCGGTGTATCCATGAATCTACAAATCTACACTAGCTTCATAAAACAATGCATAATCGAAAGTGGCACTCACATAATGTAGAGTGCACCTCAGAGCATCCAAATGTGGCTTCCTGGGAACCTACATAAATTGACTTTCAAGTCCAAAAATAGCTTATACCATGCCTTCTAATTGTGAGATATATCAAACTTCCCACAATTTTCCTTTACATAGTAGCATTTTCCAATGCTTCACTTGATGTAGTATCCAACTTCAAATTCTGATCTAATGGCATAGAAATTGGCTTACAATTAGCCACACCATACTGTTGCAGCATACTCAAGGTATATTGCCTTTGTGACATCCATATACCTATTTCTGTATGTATAAACTCAATGCCCAAGAAATAGCGCAACACACCAAGATCTTGCATGTCAAATTCTTGCATAAGGAGTTGCTTTACCTCTTAAATTCTTGCTTCATTATTACCACCTACAATCAAGTCATCAACATAAATAGCCACAATCATGATGCCATCATCACCCTTCCTTGCATACGATGAATGATCTGCATCATACATAGAAAATCCAATGTTGGTCAAATAATAAGCAATCCTTGCATGCCAAGCAGGAGGGGCTTGTTTAAAGTCCATACAAAGCCTTTTGAAACCTACAATAATATTATGGGTGCCTTGAATCTTCATATCCTTGTGGCAGGTCCATGTATACTTCTTCTTGTAACTCATCATGTAGGAAAGAATTCTTCACATCCATCTGATGCAAAGTCCATCCTTTTGTTATAGCTAATGCAACATGTGTTATGATAGTAGAAATTTTAGCTATAGGGCTGAACATTTCCTCATAATCAATCCCATATGTCTATGCATATCCTTTTGCTATCATTCATGCTTTGTACGTGCTTGTGCTACCATCAACATTGTGCTTTTATCTTGTAAACCCACTTGCAGCCTATGGGTTTCTTTCCTTGTGGCAATGGAACCAGCTTCCATGTATCATTTCCATAAAGTGCAATCATCTCCTCATCCATAGCTTTTTTTCCAATCTGCATTTCCAATTGCATCTTCAAAACAAGAGGGTTCAACATCTTGTATTACCTTTGTCATCTAGGCACAATGACGAGCCATGTAACTATCATATGACAAGTGTTGCATTGAATTTTGCATTCTCCGAGACTTGGTCTCGGGTCACTTCTCCTTGTATCATCTGCATGTGCCTTTCTTACTCCTGGAGTCTTCATAGAGGGAAATCCAAGTTCCTCATCAAGGATCTTTTTTGAACC
This sequence comes from Ceratopteris richardii, assembly GCA_020310875.1. Taxonomy (NCBI): domain Eukaryota; kingdom Viridiplantae; phylum Streptophyta; class Polypodiopsida; order Polypodiales; family Pteridaceae; genus Ceratopteris; species Ceratopteris richardii. Next base: position 33,122,417 of record CM035415.1, read on the forward strand.
GCTTGAATCTCCATCAATGTCTTCAGAACCTATAGATGTTTTACTACGAGCAGAAAGCTTTTCTTTACCTTTCTTGGATGTATTTGATGAATTTGCTAGATTGAAATTTCCACATAGTCTTCCACTCCATGGATTTGAGTTGGAACTATTACTTGGTGATGCATCTAGTCCACTCAAAACTTGAGATCTTGCACTTGATTTTTCAGCATTTTCTTTGTCATTTGGTCCAAGATTAAGTCCATCTTTGGCATCTGCATAGAAGCTTGACATTTCCATCAAACACCACATCTCTACTTACCTTCACCTATCATGTGAGTGGGTTATAACATTTATATCCCTTTTGTTCAAAGTAGTATCCAATGAAGATACATTTTTTTTTCTTTTGGATCAAGCTTGATCTTCAACTCATCTGGAACATGTACATATGCAATACAACAAAAACGTTCATATGTGATAATTTTGGCTTTTTACATGCGAACTTCTCTTCAAGTGTAACTTGATGTAAAGCAGCAATTAGAGTTCTATTCATGATGTGCACAATATTGTCCACAAGTTTTGCCTAATAACAATGAGACATATTCTTCTTAGCATCAAGGCTCTTGCTATTTCTACAACATGTCCATTTTTGCATTCAACAATGCCATTTTGTTTTGGTGTGTACCCACATGAAAACTGACATCGAATTCCATGACTTTTAAGAAAGTTTTTGAACTCATTTGACATGTATTCACCTCCTCCATCCGACCTTAATGTTTGAATATACTTTCTTGTCTGCTTTTCCGCCATAACCTTAAAATTTGGGAAGTGAGTGAACACCTCAATCTTTTCCTTCATGAAATATACCCATACTTTCCGTGTATGGTCATCAATGAAGTAACATAAAACATGCAGCCGCCCATAGACGTGGTCTTTGCAAGACCCCAAACATCTGTATGTACTATTTCTAGCACATTCTCACTAACATGCTTGTCATGCAGAAATGATGCTCTTGAGTGTTTATCAAATTGCCTTTTGCATCTCTGCAAGCTTTAATAACTCCTGCATCTTTTGCAAACATGGCTGCATTCATTTAAGGGATTTTCACATTTAAGGTGAACATCCTACCCACTTTGTTTCCTTTGGCAATCAATCTTCCATCTTGTTTGTAATCTTCTATATACAAATTGTGACCATTGAACCTGACTTGTAATCAGTGGTCAACCATTTGTCCAACAGAAACTAGATTCTTTGTTATAATTGGAACATGCAACACATCAGCAAGATGTTTTACCTTCCCGTCCTCCATAGATAGTGCTATGTTTCCTGTATGCTTGATAGGGTGTGATGTATCATCACCTGTTTCAACAGTTCCAAGAACTGGCAACGTATGCAAACTACTAAATAAGTCTACATGATTGGTCATGTGATTTGAAGCACCTGAATCAACATATCGGACATTATCATTCAATTTTGAAACATGCATAGACATCATATTCATCATGTGATGTTGGACCATGAATAGGTTCTTAGAATCATATGTACTTGTGGATGCATAATTGTTTTGTTGCTTTTTGTTATTTTGATTCTTCAATCTGCAATCCAGTTCAAAGTATCCCCGTTTATCACAATTCCTACATCCTTTACTCTCATTACCTCAATCATTTCTTTGGAAATTTCTACGGCATCTTTGGATCCTTGTGCCTCAAAATTATCCTCTATCTCCTGCATGATTTTGATGTTGAGCTTGGTCTTGGTTATTGTGTCCTCTTCCACTTTTGAAGCCTCTACCTCTACCTATTCCTTTGCTTGAGTAGAATACCTGCTTAGAACTAGGTTTTCCTTGGGATTTTGAGTCCTCACCAAGATTCTTTTCTTCAATAATCAACATGGACAACAAATAAAAAAATTCGGAATATTTTCCTTGGTTTGAATAGATGTTCTAAACTGCTCATATGCAGCTCCTAAACCACAAAGGCACCCTTCCACCTTATCATCGTCCTCTACATTCATGCCAATAGATGCAAGTGACTCACATATTCTTTTTATTTTCAAGGTATAGTCACTTACCAACATGCACTTTTTCTCTAGTGTATGCAAGTCATTCTTGAGTTTCAATTCCCGTGCCCTTGTATTGCTCTAGTACAATTGTGAATACATTCTCAAACAAGAATTTAGCAGTTGTTTGAGCATCGTTCTTCGTCGTGGCTTTTACCTCTACCCACTTTGTTAGATATCTGTCGCAACAATGATATACTCTGCATGGGAGCCCTTAGCTGGGGGATTAATAGGACCTACGAAGTCTATTCCCCACTTAGAGAATGCACGTCCACCCATCATAGGTTTCAGTGGCATCTCATCTTTGCGTATAGGATACTGAGTTCGCTGACAGACATCACACCGTTTCACATAGGTATGTGCATCCATGTGAAGGGTCGGCCACCAGAAGCCCGCAAATAGTATTGCCTTGATCACCCGATCTGGTCCAAAGTGTCCTCCTACTACACCTTGGTGAGCAGTTTCCAAGATCTTAAGATATTCACTTTCATGGACACATAGTCTCAAGTAACCATCTTTACCACATTTGTATAGATTGTCGCCAATGAGAGAGTAATCCTGGGCTTCTTGTTCTAAACTCCTTTTCCTAGCCAGAGTCATGTCTGGAGGGAATGTTTTCGTCCTCAGGAAGGATACTAGAGGTTCACTCCAATCCGGCACTATGGACACTTGATAAAGAGTGGCATGTTCCACCGGTGGTTTAGTGCGACAGATTGGGCATTCCTTGCACAACTTTTGGACATCCGCTTCCATAGTTGGCCAATGCACTCCGAGTCTCCTTAGGGTATGTAAGGTTCGTTGCTTTGAGTAGTGTTGCTCTAATGCACCTACATGTGCTAATTGCAACCAGTTCGCATACTCGTCCTCTTCTACACAACAAGCCAAGATCCCTTGATCTGTGTGCTTGTACATACTTCCTGCCATGATGTGATACTTTTGGGCTTTTACTACCTCTCTATCCTGTGTGGCTATTACTGGGTGGTTAGGCCCGTACGTCAATACTGGAACTAATGGCTTAGCCCACTGCGGTACCACTTCCAAGTTAAACAAGTAAGCATCAGGAAGGTCATCTGATACTCCTTGTGGGGCTTCTCCAGATGTGAGCCTAGAAAGATGATCAGCTCTCAAATGAGTCCTCCCTTTCCTTACCACAACCTCGAAATCATATTCCATTAGTAAGAGAAACCATCTTACTAATCTTCCTGTATTGCATGGCTTGTTTACGAGGTATAGCAATGCCTAATGGTCAGTAAAAAATTTAAACTTATTTGCAAGCAAATAATGTCTAAACTTCTTAATTGCATATATCATGCCTAAGCCTTCTCTCTCCGTAGTGGTGTAATTTCGTTCAGCTGCATTCAATTGTCTACTGGCATAGGCAATTGGAAGATCCATGTTACCTTCACCAGTAGGTTGAGCAAGCACACACCCAATAGCATAATTGGATGCATCCACGTGAACATGGAATGGCTTATTCCAATCTGGTGTGGTCAAGATTGGTGTTGAACATAATCTTCGTTTAAGCTCCTGGAAGGAATTCTCACATTCATCCGTCCACTCAAAGTTAGTCAGAAGTCCGTACATGGGCTTTGCAATGACAGCATACATGTGAATGAACCGGCGGTAGTAACCACAATGTCCCATGAAAGCTTGTACTTCCTTGACATTCCTTGGCCTAGGTAGCTCTGCTATGGCTCTCACTTTCTCTTCGTCAGTGGATATGCCATTCTTTGACACTATGTGTCCTAGAATCTTGCCTTGCCTGACCATAAAAACGCACTTTTTTGGGTTCAGGCAGACTTGATATTCTCTACATTTGTCAAAGATTTGTCTGAGTTCAGGAATATGGGTTTGTCTAATGTTGGAATGAGCACAAAGATCATCTACATAGACTTCTAAATTCTTCCTCAGGAACTCCTTAAATACATGGCACATTAGTCTCTGGAAGGTGGCTGGTGCATTGGTAAGCCCGAATGGCATTACTCTAAAGGCAAATATGCCCCATTCTGTGGCAAAAGCTGTCTTATGCTAATCTTCTGGAGCTATGGCTACTTGATTGTAGCCCAAAAATCCATCGAGGAAGCTGTACACTTCCTTGCCTGCTACTCTTTCTAAGAGATGCTCTGTGATAGGAAGCGGATAGTTATCTCGAATTGTGGCTGCATTAACCTTCTTCAAGTTAATGCATACACGCAGCTTGCCATTCTTCTTGGGCACCACTACGATGGGGGATACCCACTCAGTGTGCTCAATTTCATAGATAAATCCAGCTTCAACCAGTCTATCTATCTCTTCTTTGATCTTGGCAGCGTAATTATCGTTATATGTATAGGGCTTTTGCTTAGAGGGTTTAGCATCTGAGGTCATGGGGATAGTGTGTGAGCATATGTCAGGGTCAACACCTTTCAAATCCTTGTAACTCCAAGCGAATACATCTCTGTATTCTCTTAGCAAGGCAATTAACGCATGCTCTTCTTCCTCTGTTAGGTCATGGCCTATGTACGTGCATCTCTCCTCTCCTTCTTCTAGGGCCACTACTATTTTCTTGGTGGTTTCTTTGTTATCATAGGCCTCTCCTACTTGTGCCTCTCGTTTAGGCATTCTTATCATGACTCTCCTGTCGTCTATCTCATACTTCTTAAAATTTTCTGGGACCTCAAACAAAGATTCTTCCTCTTCTAGTGAGACTTCTCTCTTCTTTTATTTCTTTCCTTCTTCCTTCGGGGTCACATGTGTTGTTAATCTTACATCATTCGTAAGCTCTCCATGCCTCTGGGGTTGAAATTCTACTTCATGGAAGTATTCTTCATCTGATGCAAATGGTGGGTCCATAATGATTAACTCTAGATCGGAGTCACTTGCATCCTCAAATGCATCAGGACTAGGTTCGCATTCTTCTAGAACTGCCTCTCCCATGATTGGCTCTATGGAGAAGACTGAAATGTCATAGCCATCCTCATCACAGTGAGGTGTCCATTGTTCCTCATTGATGGCTACATCCATGGTTAAAATTTCTGCCCAACCCTGAAGTTCAAATTCTTCGTCTGGAAAAACTACAGGTGCATAGGCTGGGTCTTGGATTGATCTATGGGTTTCTTTTGCACCTACCTCTCTGGATTTTTCTCTCTTCTCTTCGTCTACTGCTACTTTGCACATCCATAAGTGGGTGTCTTCATGCATCCATGAGGATCATGACCCTATGGAATGCACCGATTCTGTATCATCTTTGGCTCTATGGATGGGATTCCATTGGATGGGAGGTACATCTCTATGAGAGTAATCTTTGAGATTTACTTTGGTTGTAACACCTAAGTGCTGCAGGTACAAAGAATTGGTTCCCCAATCCTGTACCACTTGCAACTGTCGCATAAAGGGTCGTCCCAAGATCATTTCATAGGCATGGTTCTTGCTAAAATCACATATGGCAAAGGTATGCTCGAACTCGACACCACAGGTGGTGAGAGTTATTCCTTCTAGCAACCCTAAGGGTCTCTCTATGTGACCATCGGCCATCTGCAATTTCATCCTCGTGGGCCTGAGTGCTGGCTTGCCCCAACGCTTCCATAGGGAAGTGGTGGCAATTGCAACTCCTGCACCTGAGTCCAAAATTGCCTTGGTGGTGTACTCCTGGTAGGTAATGGGAAGGTAGGTGTTCCCTTCTTCACCTTCACACATATCTCCTATCTTATCCAAGGGTATTTCTGGCACTGTCCTTTGGGATCCTACCTGGGAACAAGGTTTTGCTATCTCTGGTACTTGTTTGACGACATGTTTCCATAATTCAGGTCTAACCTTGAGTAGCTCTTCCAAAGTGAGATTGCACTGCACTTTGGTGTTCTTCACTATCTCTGTGTTCTTAGGTATGACTGAATCTTCGTTTCTTACCATGACCGTGGGTGCTCTCATACAAGTAGACTTGGCTTCCCATGGGCCTGTGAAGTGGGGTAATTCTTGTAGAGAGTTAGACTCAAAGTCTAATCTTTCCTGAGAGTGGGTGCTCTCCTGCTCCTCATAAATGGATGGGATGTCTTGTGGGAATTGGTCGTGTGCATCATCCACAAGTTCAATAGGAGGAGGGAATTCACTCTCTTTAGGCCATTTGTCCTCTTGAAACTCGCGTAGGAATTCTGGTGTGAACCGATTCATAGAAAATGATGTGTCTGGCTCCGTAGAGTTAGGCACATAGGCTTTAGGTACATAGGCTTCCTGAGCAGGAATGCTTAATCTTTCACTTGCCTTGTCCTTGTGTTGAGGGGCGGGTTCCTTTTCTGATTGTGCAATCAGCTTCTCTATTCTTTCTAACAGTCCATCAAAGTGCAACTGTGTCTTCGCTGAACTAGAGATGTTAAATAGGCGACTGACCTCAAACATGGTCTGAGCCAATTCCACCATCTTAGCACAAATTTTGGTTCGTTCTAACTCTAGTTCTGCTCTTGGGTAACACTTTTCATGATCAGTTACGTTTGGCCCTTCTTGGATTCTGGCCTGATATGCTTTAAGCATCATATTAAGGTCTTCGGGAGTGGGATCTGCTAGGACTGATCCTACTCTAGGGGGTGGTGGAATTAGTTGAGGCGGTTCGGAAGGTGGCGGGTCGGATGGAGTTGGGAATGGTGGAAGTGGGGTAATGTGAGAGGGAGTTTGAGATGTGAGTTCAGTTATCCTGGCCTTTGTTTCTCTGAGGCTTTCCTCGAGTTCACTCATCTTTTTTGCCCATTGCCGTTTCATTCTTTCACGGCTATCTCTCCAAGCTCTAGTCCTTTTTTTTGTCATGCTCTCTGTTTCACTAACATCTGGGTTCTTCTCCTGGTTTACACCTTGGTTTTGCTGCAATGCTTGAGCTCTAGTGATCACTTGCACGGGTGTAGTGGAAGTGACACATCCTGTGGAATCTACCACTAACCCAATAACGTTAATAGGAGTAATTTTTGGCATATTACTAGGATTCCTAGGGCACTCTCGTAAGAGATGTTCCTTTCCACAGTCTTGGCAAAAACCCTGGATCGTTACTGACTGGGGTTGTGTCGGTGGAGGCACAGGGCAATCACGAATGAGATGATCTCCTTGACATCTGTAGCATGGTCCTCTAGGGAATGGAGGTCTTACCTGCCTAGATTGATGAGGCCTAGGATTGGGGTTTGTATACATGAGGTTTGTGTGATCTGACTCCCAACTAGGTTCATTTGGCTCTTCACTATAGTAGGACTCACCATGTTCAGGAGATTGCATGTTGTAAGCCTGGGGACTATCAACATGTGTAGAATCAAAGCTATGGTCACTGGGATCACTTTCTGAAAGCACTGGTGTTACAGGGACTATAGCTCTATTCAGGTTTTGTTCTACAACAGCATACTTTACCGGAATCACATTAGCTGGAGCTGGGGGTTGTTGTGCTAGCACAGGCTGAGGTCTTTGTTGGTTTTGGTATGGTTGCTGATAAGGTTGCTGTGGCCTGCCATATGGCTGTGGAGGGTACTGGTTCTGGTATCTTCCCTGCGGTGGATAGGGTTGAGGGTAAGTTTGCCTAACTGTTTGCTTATTGTAGGGGCAATCTTGTGCGGTGTGATTGGTGTACCTCCGTTCTATGGTGCAGTACTGGCTACTAGGATTTACTTGGGGCTGAGCCATAATGGGACATACGTTCGCCATGTGGTCGCCACCACAAGTATAGCACCTTTTCACAGGGGCAAACCTTGGGATTTGTTTGCTGGTTACACCTAATTTTTGAGCTACGTTCTCTGCAAGTTCCTCGATTGATGTGGATTGCATGGAAGAGAGGTTAGAGGCACTATCCGAATCTTTGTATATCTTGGAAAGCTCTAACTCCTCCCCTAGGTTATCCTCGATGTCAATGCACATGCGCACACACTCTTCTATGGTCCTAGGGTCCTTCAAATACACATAAGATCTCAATTTAGTACTTAGCAATCCATCCAGGAATAAAGCCACTTGCTTAGCTGGTGTGGGTAGCTCCGAAACAGGGCATCTTTCTAAGTATTGCCTAAATCTTCTTCCTGCAAGTCTCACGGTTTCTTGAGGGGTTTGCTTGAAGCTGTGTATCAGCGAGGAGGTATTATGCCTTATGACACTCTTAGAGAATTCAATAATGAAAGCTTCTAGGAGTTGGTCTATGCTCCTGAACTGTCTCTCATTTAGGGGCTGAAACCATGTCAGGGCAGTGTTCCTGAGGGTCAGACCAAAGGCATTGTACTGCGTGAATAGATCCTCCACTTGTTCAGCTCTCAGGACTTGCCTAAACTCAGCCACATGATCGTATGGATCTCCAGTGCCATTGAAGTAGTTCTTCATGGACTTAACTAGCTGAGTCGGTCTCAAAGTCCTTGTGTGCTCTCTAGGTCGTGGTAGAGGGAACTCATCCGCATTTCTTTGATTCCTGTGAGCTCTAAGTATCTCAGGTTCTACTCTATTTGTTTCCGTCCTCGTTCTTTCTGTGCCCACTGGGTTGGCAAAGCTTACTTCTGGTCTATCTCTACTTCTGTCTCTTTGCATTCCATGAGCTTGGGATGTTCCAGCTCCAGGGTGACCATAGGATACATTCGATCTTGGTTGGGGAAAAACAAATTCACCCTTCCAAGTGTAAGCATGCCTATCATTTTCTGTCACCACAAAGATCCTCTCCGAAGCGTGATCTAAGTAGGTCACTCTACCTGGGCTATCAGGATCCTTAAACTCATAGATCATGATTGTTCCTATATCGATTGGCCGATCAGGTTTGTACCTCCAAAAGGCTTCGTCAGTCTCTCGATTGAGGAGCAAATCTATGCTCTTATTATCCTGGGGAATCCACTCCGGTGTGATAATCCTAGTGAGAACCGATTTACCTCGAGGGGTTCTAGGTTCTGCACCCATGTTTCCTTGCTCCAGGTCACCTAAGTCTGCTTCTGGGATCACATTTCCAAATTCGTCCATCCTATCTGGGTGAGTGGTGACTACGTATATGGTTCCTTCTTTGTCCAAGTATGCTCCGTTTTCGAACTTGACAGCTGGGTGCTCTAGTCCAATGGATTGATTAGGATTCTTAATCTGTACCACATATCTTCCTAGGCCGTCCTCATAGATGCTGGCACCTAATTGGTTGGTCCTAAGGTATTCCAACTGTGTTTTGTAAGGGCCTTCTACCCTGTGCAAGTATGGCACTCCTGAACTTCCTGTAGGTCTCTCCATACCTTGAGACATCTCGGATTCACTAGTCTCAGAACTTGGGTAGTATGAGTGGTGGCTCAACTGCTAGGCCCATGACCTAGCAGTGTGGTTGACACTAGCCTCTGAAGACCTAAGGCTTTGTCTATCCCTTACTGGATGTCGTCCTGATCGAAGGTTCATATGCCTATTTATGTAGCCCAATTTTTTGCCCAGAGTACAACCTCGTTGCAGAGTCCTTTTGTATCAGTTACTTGATTCTTTTTAGTTGATTCTCGTGTTAAAATTCTTGTCTGATATCACGTCGTAAGGTATATTTGAGTGTAGTTCCGCACTTAAAGTTGCTCGTTCCACGTTAAGTTCTTTTCCTTTAAAGTTCTCGATAGTACAAAGATTATGTCCTTAGCTTGAACTTGAGAGTTTAGGTCTGCTTCAACTTGATAATTGCCTATCGTCGCCCTGACTTACTCCTACCTCTAGTCGTTCTTAGCCTAAGCTAGGAATTGACAGAGAGGGTTGAAAGTTTCCAACCTTTTGTTTCCTGCTTGGTTGCCCTTAAATGCCCAGGAAGTGTGTTCCCAAGCTTGCACTTACACTTGCTTAGAACGCCTTTCGATGCTCTCAATAGATCTGTAAAAGGCCCACTGTTAGCTCAAGACTTAAATTCAAAAGACAGAACCAATCACTTTCATTCATGTAACATTTCACCAATTTTCACTATGACTTTTGGACACAACTCTAGAGATCCCTGAATTTTGTTCCCCCTAGGTATGGTCAACTTAAAAATACCCTATCTAATATTCCTGATCACGGCAAACGGATTTTGTATGAGAAAGTTATGACCGTTCAGGGTTCTAGGGTTAAGACAGGGTCCAAACAGGATCACTGTGCAACAGGTTTTCCCCAAGTTGTTTTCCTAAGGCCTCCTTATGTGCTCTAGAGTAAAATGTTTATGCCCAAAATTAGCCCAACTCTTCAATTCAAAAACCCTAAAAAATTTGGCTAAAATTGGCTGTCAATCGCGATCGACAGGGCTGTCAATGGACAGGGCTGTCAATTGCGATGGACAGAGTATCAATTGCGATGGACAGGCGGTCAGTCAATCGCGATGGACAGGGTATCAATCGCGATGGACAGGCAGGTCAGTCAATCGCGATGGACAGGCAATCAATCGCGATGGACAGGCAATCAATCGCGATGGACAGGGGTCAGTCAATCGCGATGGACAGGCAATCAATCGCGATGGACAGGGGTCAGTCAATCGCGATGGACAAGCAATCAATCGTGATGGACAGGGGTCAGTCAATCGCGATGGACAGGGGTCAGTCAATCGCGATGGACAGGCAATCAATCGCGATGGACAGCCAGTCGGTCGCGATGGACAGAGCTGTCAATCGCGATGGACAGAGCTGTCAATCGCGATGGACAGAGCTGTCAATCGCGATGGACTGATATTTTGCAAAATTTTCAAAACTTTTTGTGGAAATGTGGTGTGCAGGGTCTCTAGTCCACTGTGGTGCACTCAGATTTACCAAAAGGTGAAAATTTTTGTCAATCGCGATCGACAGGAGTCGGCGACTGCGAGACAGTTCTGCATATTTCCGTACCTGCGCGACGTGCTGGAGGGGATGATGCTGTTTAAACCTGCAAGAAACTCCAAAAGCATGCAGAAAATAGCACACAACAGTTCGCTCTCTCGCTCTCTCTCACAAGTGAAATGAGGGAAATGAGGTGGAGAAGGTGATATGATCAAAAACTAAAATTTTCGCGATGATGGAAGTGGAGGTGGAAGATGGTGATGATGATGATGGTGATGATGGTGGTAAGGTAAGAAAGAGAAAAATAGGAAAAGTAAAGAAATTACCTACAACGCCAACGTCTCCAATCTACATCTTACCATCACACGCTCGTCCTCAAAGCTCGATCCCCGGCAACGGCGCCAAAATTTGGTGTAGCTCAGTGATGAGTAGCACCTCCTTTAATGTCAATCCGGGAAGACGTGAGGATGGTATGAAGACCTCGAGCAAGTGGAGGCACAAGTGCGTGAGTGAGAAGCACACAAGCATGCACACACATACACACACACGCGCACACACGGCAAGACAAAGAGTGAGAAGCAATGGAGTTCTTAGATTACTTTCAAAAAGCTCTTACAAGTTCGTTTCAATTACAATCTAACCTCAAAAATGAGCTCTCTAGCTCTTTTTATAGTTTTTGACTAGGTTTTGGCCCTGTCCAGACCTAGTGTCCGGCCTAGTTAAAAATTAGGTTCCAAGGCCAATTTGAGGGCTTAAACAGAGTCTAAAAAATACAAAAATTGATATGTAGGTACTTCTAAGGCTCCTCAAGCTCAAGGACTCCTTGGCTTGCACAAAATGGAGCTACAAAAATATGAAATGGTATTTACACTGATTGTTAGTGATAAGAATCACTGTTATAGAGATGTTGGTTTGGAAAAATTTGAAGGGCCTATCTGCCAGATTTGCGTCGACTGCTTTGTCTACTTACTCCTTCACCTCGCTCTGACTCTCTCCGCTGGCTTCCTTGTCTAGTCAGTCCTTGGGTGCCCATACTGCTCTCAACATACCCACCTTCTCTTTGTTGAAATCCTTTGCTCCACATGCACTTGAATCCAAAGAGAGATCAATAGTGGATCTGGATCAATAAGTGCATTGGGTTGAGCACTCTTGCATTGATAATCTAACTTAACTGACTCAATCGAGAACACAAAATCATTTAAACATTCTAAGCCATGGACATCGTTCATAAACCATCAAGTGAAAACAATGAATTTGAAAGTCTATCAATCTCACTAGAGACAAGTGACGCCCATGTATCTATTGAAAAGAGGGAGCTCATCTTCATTGACTTCAAAGAGAAATGTTGGAGCATTCCTTTTATAGTGTAAGTAGTGGAAGTGTGACATCGTGGTTATATCTCCCAAATCACGTATCTAGATAATTATGAAGATGGATTGTGCCCATTATTATGGGTTGTACAATCAAGATTGTTGGGGGTTTTCTTGGATGTGAAGGAGTTTGAGGGTTTGTAGGAGAAAAAAGAAGAAGAACAAGAGACGAAATAACTTAGACAAGCTTCTGCAGAAACACCCTTGAACCTTTGAACCTTGAGTTTTTGATTACAATAGAAGGATTACACTATTTCATTCAATCATTAACTCGGGCGCAATTACAGAGAATGCTCAATCATAAAAGATCAATTATCTCAGAATCTCCCAGCAGCCGGCCTCTTCTGCACCAGTCCTTCACTTGCTTCCAGCTTCTCCTTGTGCACACCTTGCACTAAGCTTCCACGAGCTGAGGGACTAATCTCTTTTGGGCGTGATCGCGGAGAGAGACTTTTGGGATTGGTCTCTTGCTTCGCACTCTCTGCACCTCCCTTAGCCTCACTCCTTGCACTCTTCACTTTCCGCGGTCGACACACAGCAGTGACTCTTTACTTCTCCCTCCAAGAATAGCCTTTTGTCTCTCTTTTGTTGAGTCCGCCGGTTCCGCGCACTCTAACTGTAATACAATCTTGGTGCCCTTTCAATGTCCCAAGATTGTCTTTTGAACTGGTCACCAACGACTCACTACTTTGTCCTGTAGTGACTTTAGAACAAAATTTTGATTGGGCGACCCTATTTCCACCTTTGCGTACGCGGCCGCTTCCATACCTTCACCTTTCCTTTTAATTCTTTACTTTTGCACCTAAGATTTTAAATTCATCCTTTGAACCTTAAGAGAAAAAATACTTTGCACCCTTAGTTTCAACCGGTTAGGGCTCGACAGATGCCCACCACCTAAAGATCTCTCCGTCCCGGAGAGACAACATCAATACAAAACAGAAAAATTTCAAAGACAGCAGACAGGAAAAGAACGAAGCTGAGGCAAGAAAAGAGTTAAAGGGTGCGTGTATTATTTAAGTAAGAAAAAGCATAAGGCACCCTACAAGAATTATTGACAAAATCAGAGGGATGAGAAATTTATTGACAAAGCGATAATGGAAGCTAAGAGCAATTATTATGAAGGGGATGATCAATTTATTGAGACTGTGGACGGCAAATTATTGTGCAGGGTGATTGGGATTCTCAGCCGATGTTGGTGGAGAGGGGGGCAAAGGAGCAGAAGCTTGTTCAATCATATGCTGTAGCGAACTAAGGCAGTGCCTAAGATTGTCCCTGTCCCGTCGGATACGTCTGCATGCAGGGTTAGCACATAGCCCTAAGTTAGAGCGATTTTGAAGATCTTCTAAGGCTTTCAACGCAGAGTCGGCCATATCTCGATAGTGATCTCTCTCCTCTTTGAGCAATCGTGCCGTTTCATTGAGCGATTGCCATTGAGAAGTAGCCATGCGATTGATGTTGTCAATGGTTGAGATATATTGCTGATGAACCGATGCTGCCGCCGATACCGAATCTAAGGAAAGCTGGGAGGCTTGAGCACTGCCAAGAGCAACTGCGCTCGCGTCGCGGAGTAAATGTAAAAAGGAAGGGGTGGATGGGAGGTCAAATGGCGGAGTAGTGGAGGCAGGTGGATTTGGGGGGAGATTGGAAGGTTGGTTTACATGTGGACGGGGAGGAGGGGTTGTAGATGGAGAAGGAGCAGGTTGGTCACCGGTACGTTGAAAAACAGAACTCGGAGGACGAGGGTGTGTACAGGTGGGGTTTTGCGGGTCGAGTTGGGTTTGAATGTGTGGGCGAAAGGATGCGGCCGAAGAAGATCTCGGAGGGGGAACAGGTTCAGGAGTATGAATTGTGGCAGTAGCAGGAGATGTAGTGAGGAGAGGGGGGGCGGAGTGTGGATGAAGGGGAGGAATATCAGGTGGTGCGGAGGGTATTGTTGGAACAAAAGTCGAGCCAATGGAGAGTGTAGGGGAGGGGGGAGGGCGGGAGATGGAAGGCAGAACCTGAGCTGTGTGGGATTGGGGTAGTGAAGGATTAGCAAAATGTGCAGGGAGATGATATAACCAAGCTAGCAATGGAGCAGAATATATGGAAAAGGCACGAGATTGGCGAGTGATAGCTCCACGAAGTCTACTGGAGCGCAAGCTTAAGGAACTATAGAGGAGGGCGGCGTAGGGGTACGGGCGGCTAGTGAGGAAGCAGTAGAGTGGATCAGCAATGCAAATATCGGATAGTGGAAGTCGAGAGGTGGGGCTACGAAGTAAAAAGAAAAAGATGAAGGAATTAAGAATGGATTGCATTCAGATGGAAAAACTTGCATGATTTTCAAAGCGAGCTTTACAAAATGCAATTGTGTCAGAGGGGGATACTCCCGAGAATAAGAATGGAGGGCTGCTGTAGTGAATGATGGAGGAGTGTATACTGGTGGCAAGGTCGGAGATGGTGAGAGTGCCGGTGCGAAAAGTGGGGAACAACCTGAGAGCTTCATAGACATCATTATGGTTGGATGGGTCCTGCAAGACAACGTTGGCCAAGCCCAAAAGTCCTGCATACTGAAGATTTTCGGCTGAGAAAAGATTACGGAGATCAATGGGGGGGACGGATAGATGAAGACGAATTTGGATATTCAAATCCGGTGGAAGAAAAAGGCGCATGTAATCGCCTGAAGGGGAATAAGGTTGCGAGATCTGCGAAACAGAAGGAGAGGGAGAAGAGGAAGGGGGGCGAGGAAGGGAAGGTGGAGAATAAATATCGGTTGAATCAGAGCGAACGGAATAGGTAGGGATATTTAGAAGTGGGGGAGGAAATGGAGGACGAAGAGCGAAAGTCGAGGCATCTGGTGGGGGATAAGGGGGGTCTGTGGATGCAGGAAGCGGGGTGGGAAGTGAAACTGGCAATGTGGGGACCGGGTAGACGAGGGTGGTAATTGGTCGTGTATGCGAGGGTTGAGGATCTGAATGAGTGTCAGTGGGATGGGTCGTTTGTAAGGCCGAAGATGGGAATTCCGAAATAGCGGCCTGTGTTGAAGGATCGGCCATTTGGGACTGGAGCTTGAGGAGTTGGGAATATTGCGGATTGCGATGGGTGCGAAGTCCCCAGATGGGCAGAGAGCGCTGCGGGTGTGAGAGGCGGGGATTCGGAGGGGGTGGTGGGATGGGGAAGGCGGATGGGGTGGTGGGATGGGGGAGGCAGATGGGGGGGTGGGTTGGGGGAGGCGGGTGGGGTGGTGGGTCGGGAGATAGTGGGCGGGGGGTTGGATAGGGGGTGTGAAGGGGGGTCCGATGAGCGAGGTTGAGAGAGGGGGTTGGAGATGGGGGGTGCGGTTGTGAGAGGGGGAAGTGGGGGGTAGGAGATGGGGGGGCGGACGCTGCAGAGGTCGGGGTGAGAGGGGGGAGTGGGTTGGGGGAGGCAGATGGGGGGGTGGGTTGGGGGAGGCGGGTGGGGTGGTGGGTTGGGGTTGAGAGAGGGGGTTGGAGATGGGGGGTAGGCGAGGGGTGGGCGGACGCGGCAGAGGTCGGGGTGAGAGGGGGGAGTGTGTTGGGGGAGGCGGATGGGGGGGTGGGTTGGGGGAGGCGGGTGGGGTGGTGGGTTGGGGTTGAGAGAGGGGGTTGGAGATGGGGGTAGGCGAGGGGTGGGAGAGGGGCGGAGAGGTTGGCGCTGCGGGAGATAGGGGGGTTGGCAGGGGGGGTCCGATGAGCGAGGTTGAGAGAGGGGGTTGGAGATGGGGGGTGCGGTTGTGAGAGGGGGGAAGTGGGGGGTAGGAGATGGGGGGGCGGACGCTGCAGAGGTCGGGGTGAGAGGGGGGAGTGGGTTGGGGGAGGCAGATGGGGGGGGGGGGGGGTTGGGGGAGGCGGATGGGGGGGTGGGTTGGGGGAGGCGGGTGGGGTGGTGGGTTGGGGTTGAGAGAGGGGGTTGGAGATGGGGGGTAGGCGAGGGGTGGGCGGACGCGGCAGAGGTCGGGGTGAGAGGGGGGAGTGGGTTGGGGGAGGCGGATGGGGGGGTGGGTTGGGGGAGGCGGGTGGGGTGGTGGGTTGGGGTTGAGAGAGGGGGTTGGAGATGGGGGGTAGGCGAGGGGTGGGAGAGGGGCGGAGAGGTTGGCGCTGCGGGAGATAGGGGGATGGAAGGGGGGGTCCGATGAGCGAGGTTGAGAGAGGGGGTTGGAGATGGGGGGTGCGGTTGTGAGAGGGGGAAGTGGGGGGTAGGAGATGGGGGGGCGGACGCTGCAGAGGTCGGGGTGAGAGGGGGGAGTGGGTTGGGGGAGGCAGATGGGGGGGTGGGTTGGGGGAGGCGGGTGGGGTGGTGGGTTGGGGTTGAGAGAGGGGGTTGGAGATGGGGGGTAGGCGAGGGGTGGGCGGACGCGGCAGAGGTCGGGGTGAGAGGGGGGAGTGTGTTGGGGGAGGCGGATGGGGGGGTGGGTTGGGGGAGGCGGGTGGGGAGGTGGGTTGGGGTTGAGAGAGGGGGTTGGAGATGGGGGGTAGGCGAGGGGTGGGAGAGGGGCGGAGAGGTTGGCGCTACGGGAGATAGGGGGGTTGGAAGGGGGGGTCCGATGAGCGAGGTTGAGAGAGGGGGTTGGAGATGGGGGGTGCGGTTGTGAGAGGGGGAAGTGGGGGGTAGGAGATGGGGGGGCGGACGCTACAGAGGTCGGCGTGAGAGGTTGGCGCTGCGGGAGATAGGGGGGTTGGCAGGGGGGGTCCGATGAGCGAGGTTGAGAGAGGGGGTTGGAGATGGGGGGTGCGGTTGTGAGAGGGGGGAAGTGGGGGGTAGGAGATGGGGGGGCGGACGCTGCAGAGGTCGGGGTGAGAGGGGGGAGTGGGTTGGGGGAGGCAGATGGGGGGGGGGGGGGTTGGGGGAGGCGGATGGGGGGGTGGGTTGGGGGAGGCGGGTGGGGTGGTGGGTTGGGGTTGAGAGAGGGGGTTGGAGATGGGGGGTAGGCGAGGGGTGGGCGGACGCGGCAGAGGTCGGGGTGAGAGGGGGGAGTGGGTTGGGGGAGGCGGATGGGGGGGTGGGTTGGGGGAGGCGGGTGGGGTGGTGGGTTGGGGTTGAGAGAGGGGGTTGGAGATGGGGGGTAGGCGAGGGGTGGGAGAGGGGCGAAGAGGTTGGCGCTCCGGGAGATAGGGGGGTTGGAGGGGGGGTCCGATGAGCGAGGTTGAGAGAGGGGGTTGGAGATGGGGGGGCGGTTGTGAGAGGGGGGAAGTGGGGGGTAGGAGATGGGGGGGCGGACGCTACAGAGGTCGGGGTGAGAGGGGGGAGTGGGTTGGGGGAGGCAGATGGGGGGGGGTTGGGGGAGGCGGATGGGGGGGGTGGGTTGGGGGAGGCGGGTGGGGTGGTGGGTTGGGGTTGAGAGAGGGGGTTGGAGATGGGGGGTAGGCGAGGGGTGGGCGGACGCGGCAGAGGTCGGGGTGAGAGGGGGGAGTGGGTTGGGGGAGGCGGATGGGGGGCTGGGTTGGGGGAGGCGGGTGGGGTGGTGGGTTGGGGTTGAGAGAGGGGGTTGGAGATGGGGGGTAGGCGAGGGGTGGGAGAGGGGCGGAGAGGTTGGCGCTACGGGAGATAGGGGGGTTGGAAGGGGGGGTCCGATGAGCGAGGTTGAGAGAGGGGGTTGGAGATGGGGGGTGCGGTTGTGAGAGGGGGAAGTGGGGGGTAGGAGATGGGGGGGCGGACGCCGCAGAGGTCGGGGTGAGAGGGGGGAGTAGGTTGGGGGAGGCAGATGGGGGGGGGGGGTTGGGGGAGGTGGATGGGGGGGGCTGGGTTGGGGTTGAGAGAGGGGGTTGGAGATGGGGGGTAGGCGAGGGGTGGGCGGACGCGGCAGAGGTCGGGGGGAGAGGGGGAAGTGGGTTGGGGGAGGCGGATGGGGGGGTGGGTTGGGGGAGGCGGGTGGGGGGGTGGGTTGGGGTTGAGAGAGGGGGTTGGAGATGGGGGGTAGGCGAGGGGTGGGCGGCGCGGCAGAGGTCGGGGTGAGAGGGGGCAGTGGGTTGGGGGAGGCGGATGGGGGGGTGGGTTGGGGGAGGCGGGTGGGGTGGTGGGTTGGGGTTGAGAGAGGGGCTTGGAGATGGGGGGTAGGCGAGGGGTGGGAGAGGGGCGGAGAGGTTGGCGCTGCGGGAGATAGGGGGATGGAAGGGGGGGTCCGATGAGCGAGGTTGAGAGAGGGGGTTGGAGATGGGGGGTGCGGTTGTGAGAGGGGGAAGTGGGGGGTAGGAGATGGGGGGGCGGACGCTACAGAGGTCGGCGTGAGAGGGGGGAGTGGGTTGGGGGAGGCAGATGGGGGGGTGGGTTGGGGGAGGCGGGTGGGGTGGTGGGTTAAGGTTGAGAGAGGGGGTTGGAGATGGGGGGTAGGCGAGGGGTGGGCGGACGCGGTAGAGGTCGGGGTAAGAGGGGGGAGTGTGTTGGGGGAGGCGGATGGGGGGGTGGGTTGGGGGAGGCGGGTGGGGTGGTGGGTTGGGGTTGAGAGAGGGGGTTGGAGATGGGGGGTAGGCGAGGGGTGGGTCGCGCGGCAGAGGTCGAGGTGAGAGGGGGGAGTGGGTTGGGGGAGGCGGATGGGGGGGTGGGTTGGGGGAGGCGGGTGGGGTGGTGGGTTGGGGTTGAGAGAGGGGCTTGGAGATGGGGGGTAGGCGAGGGGTGGGAGAGGGGCGGAGAGGTTGGCGCTGCGGGAGATAGGGGGATGGAAGGGGGGGTCCGATGAGCGAGGTTGAGAGAGGGGGTTGGAGATGGGGGGTGCGGTTGTGAGAGGGGGAAGTGGGGGGTAGGAGATGGGGGGGCGGACGCTGCAGAGGTCGGGGTGAGAGGGGGGAGTGGGTTGGGGGAGGCAGATGGGGGGGTGGGTTGGGGGAGGCGGGTGGGGTGGTGGGTTGGGGTTGAGAGAGGGGGTTGGAGATGGGGGGTAGGCGAGGGGTGGGCGGACGCGGCAGAGGTCGGGGTGAGAGGGGGGAGTGTGTTGGGGGAGGCGGATGGGGGGGTGGGTTGGGGGAGGCGGGTGGGGAGGTGGGTTGGGGTTGAGAGAGGGGGTTGGAGATGGGGGGTAGGCGAGGGGTGGGAGAGGGGCGGAGAGGTTGGCGCTGCGGGAGATAGGGGGATGGAAGGGGGGGTCCGATGAGCGAGGTTGAGAGAGGGGGTTGGAGATGGGGGGTGCGGTTGTGAGAGGAGGAAGTGGGGGGTAGGAGATGGGGGGGCGGACGCTGCAGAGGTCGGGGTGAGAGGGGGGCGTGGGTTGGGGGAGGCAGATGGGGGGGTGGGTTGGGGGAGGCGGGTGGGGTGGTGGGTTGGGGTTGAGAGAGGGGGTTGGAGATGGGGGGTAGGCGAGGGGTGGGCGGACGCGGCAGAGGTCGGGGTGAGAGGGGGGAGTGTGTTGGGGGAGGCGGATGGGGGGGTGGGTTGGGGGAGGCGGGTGGGGTGGTGGGTTGGGGTTGAGAGAGGGGGTTGGAGATGGGGGGTAGGCGAGGGGTGGGAGAGGGACGGAGAGGTTGGCGCTGCGGGAGATAGGGGGGTTGGAAGGGGGGGTCCGATGAGCGAGGTTGAGAGAGGGGGTTGGAGATGGGGGGTGCGGTTGTGAGAGGGGGAAGTGGGGGGTAGGAGATGGGGGGGCGGACGCCGCAGAGGTCGGGGTGAGAGGGGGGAGTAGGTTGGGGGAGGCAGATGGGGGGGGGGGGTTGGGGGAGGCGGATAGGGGGGGTGGGTTGGGGTTGAGAGAGGGGGTTGGAGATGGGGGGTAGGCGAGGGGTGGGCAGCGCGACAGAGGTCAGGGTGAGAGGGGGGAGTGGGTTGGGGGAGGCGGATGGGGGGTGGGTTGGGGGAGGCGGGTGGGGTGGTGGGTTGGGGTTGAGAGAGGGGGTTGGAGATGGGGGGTAGGCGAGGGGTGGGAGAGGGGCGGAGAGGTTGGCGCTGCGGGAGATAGGGGGATGGAAGGGGGGGTCCGATGAGCGAGGTTGAGAGAGGGGGTTGGAGATGGGGGGTGCGGTTGTGAGAGGGGGAAGTGGGGGGTAGGAGATGGGGGGGCGGACGCTGGAGAGGTCGGGTGAGAGGGGGGAGTGGGTTGGGGGAGGCGGATGGGGGGTTGGGTTGGGGGAGGCGGGTGGGGTGGTGGGTTGGGGTTGAGAGAGGGGGTTGGAGATGGGGGGGTAGGCGAGGGGTGGGAGAGGGGGCGGAGAGGTTGGCAAGGGGCTGTGTAGGGATGGAGGGGTAAGAGTGGTTATAGTTTGGCGGGGAAGGATGGAGGATCACGTCAACTTCTCTTCATATCGAAGATCGAAGTTCACCATCATAGCCTGAGCGCGAAGATGATAACAGTATTGATGCTGAGGGAGCAAGAATGAAGGGAAGGCATATTATATAGCAATGATGAATGAAGGATCACCTCCTAATCAAGAATGGTTCACCATAAAAGGGTGCTCAAAAGAGAGGAGATGCCACTCTTAATCTTAGCCATTCAAGGGAGAACAAAGAAATGGGCATTAATGAAAGTTATTGTGCAGAAGTAAGGGCCATCCAAAAAAAACAATTGCGCCCAATTTTGTTTAACTGTGAATTTTAATGGATTGAGTGGATGAAATAAACATCAAGAGAATTAAAAAATGGCGCCGAAAAAAAACGCGTGAGTTTTTCTTTTCTGAGTCCTGTTACCTAATAAACCAAACCAAAACCATCAGGAACAAAATAAATGAAAATACAATGGTTATGACACTTGATAATAAGCCTTGAGTCTGGAAATGTTTACTAAAGGTAGGGTGTGGCCAGCGAGGGTTTCCAATTGCACAGCACCCCAATGCAATATCTTCAGCACGCGGAAAGGTCCTTCCCAATGAGGGATCCATTTCCCTTTTGCAGTCGTATGAGGGTTAGGTTTATGGAGAAGAACTAACATGCCTGCTTCAATGTTGTTTTTCCACAGATGTCGATCATGTGCCTCCTTCCGCTTCATCTGAGTCTCTATCAATTGTTTGGTCGCTAGTAGACGAATCTCCTCCACTTTATGGAGTGCTCCTAGCCTCTGAGAGACATCACAATCCTTCTTTCCCTACATGAATGCTATCTTAGGTGATCCATGTAAAAATTCAAAGGGCTCGATGGGTAATATGTCGTAAACCAGTTGGAATGGGGAATATCCAGTGGCCTCTTTGTAGGCTAACCTGTATGCCCAAAGTGTACCTTGGTAAGCAATGCCCCATGAAGTGGGTTGCAACATACACTCCTTTCTTAACATTGCAATTAAAACCTTATTTGTCGATTCAGCCTGTCCATTTGCTCGTGGATAGTAAGCACAAGAGGTCCTATGAAGATTTCTATACCTGTTGAAGATTTCTTGCAGGACTTTATTGACAAAATGGGTACCCTAATCAGTACAAATTTCAAGTGGACAACCAAACCTGCAAATGATGTTACTATAAATGAAATCAGCAACAGTTTGGGCAGTGCAATCGGGGGAGGCAATAGCTTCAGCCCACTTTGTCGCATAATCTATAGCTATCAAGAGATATTTTTCTCTTTTTGGAAAAGCGGGAGGGTAAATTGGCCCTACAAAATCTAGCCCCCACTTCTCAAATGGTTGCCAGGAGGTGGAAATAACCAAGGGGTTATGTCTCCGCTTTGTTGGCTTAGGTCCACACCTCTGGCAAATGTCACATGCCTTTCCCCATTCGTCTGCATCCCTAAATAGTATAGGCCACCATAGACCAGCATCCAGTATCCTCTGACTCATAATATGTCCTAGGAGGTGCCCACCACCTGTTCCTTCATGTGCAGAGTGAAGGACTTCCCTCACTTCTTCTTCTTCCAAACACTTCCTGAATCGGTCATCTTTGCCCTGTCTGTACAATTTATCTTCCATGAAGGTATATGGTCTACTCTTGATTAGCAGGCTCTTCTTTTGTACAGCACTAGCCTTTTCTCGATACAATCCAGTTTTAATGAAATTTTTGATGTCGTCATACCAACCTTGAGCTTTTACAGCAAACAGATGAGCATATGGAAAGTCATCATTGATTCCACTAGTTTGATTCATCATATTTATTCTGGATAGGTGATCCGCCATAACATTGTCTTTTCCTGGTTTATGGACTACAGAAAAGTCAAACTCTTGGAACAACAATAACCACCTCCATATTCTACCGGTGGCCTGGGGTTTGTTGAGTAGGTACTTTAGTAGTTGGTGATCTGATATAATAATAAATTTTACCCCCAGTAAGTAATGACGGAATTTTTGGACAGCAAAGACCATTGCTAGGGCTTCCCTTTCAGTAGTACTGTAATTCCTTTCAGCCTTGGTCAAGATTCTACTGGCATATTGAATTGGCCTGTCCACTTTAAATTCTTCACTGGGTTGGGTCAAAACTGCCCCCACTGCATATGCACTGGCATCGACATGTATATGAAAGATTTTTGACCACTCAGGTGTGACCAAGATAGGAGCACACACCAACCTTGACCGTAATGTCTGATATGCTTTTTCCTCCTCTTCTTCCCATTTAAAAGGTACTTCCTTACCTGTAAGTCTAGTCAGAGGTCGAGCTATCTCTGCATACATTTTTATAAACCTTCTATGATAACCGGTATGCCCCAAGAAACTCTGGATCTCTTTAGGGGATTTAGGTTTAGGCAACTTTAATATAGAAATGATTTTGTCAGGATCTGGGGCCATACCTTTAGCTGACACCACATGTCCTAAAAGGGTTCCTTCTGTCACAAGGAAATGACATTTATTTGGATTGAGCTTTAACTTAGTCTCTCTACATCTTTGGAAAATATTCTGCAGCTGCCTCAAGTGGTGGTCCAAACAATCTAGATGAGTTTCCTTGTGAGATCCTGAAAACGAAGAGAAGTCATCCATGAAGATTCTAAGTGATTCCAGCAATAGGGGGCCAAAAATGAGATTGACCGTTCTGTTAAAGGTGGCTGGAGCATTTCTGAGCCCAAATGGCATTTTTACATACACATATGTTCCCCAAGGTGTGATAAAAGCAATCTTTTCACGATCCTCTGGATGTATTGATATTTGATTATAGCCACTGAATCCATCCATAAAGCTATATAATGCATGCCCAGCCACTTCTTCAATGACCTGTTCTGCAAAAGGCATAGGGAACCCATCTAGAATGGTCACCTTGTTGAGAGCTCTAAAGTCAACACAAATTCTGATTTTGTTAGTATTCTTCTTCGGTACTATAACCATAGGTGAGAGCCACTCTGAGTGTTCCACAGGAATGATGATTCCTGCATCCTCCATCTTTTGGATTTCCACATAGATGGCTTCGGCATACTTTGGATTAAGTCTATAACTCCTTCCTCTGATGGGTCTGGCTCCATCAACCAGAGGGATTCTGTGCTCTCCATAAGATGCAGGCACTCCTTCTAAGTCTTTATAATGCCAGGCAAAAACATTTGCATACTGGGTCAAGAATGATTTTACCTTTTCAAGGAGCCCTGGGTGGCTCCACAACCAAGTGGCCACTAGAACTGGCTGATTATTGTCTTGAGTGCCTAAGTGTATTTCTTGGACAGGATTTCTTGCTACCATATTATCTCCGTGTGCATCTGCTTCCTTGTCTTCTTCTACTAGCTTTTCGTGCATTGCTTCATAAGCAGGTGTATTTTGGACTTCGATGTGTTCCTCCTTGTCCTGCATCCATCCTGCAGGGATTTCTTGAATTGGGAAAGAACATTCAACCTCAGAATTTTTTACCTTGTTTTTAGCTTTAGAAACTTTGTTATCTGTGGTGACACATCCTCCTCCAATTTGTATTTGAGGGGTATCTTCCTGCCCCTTCTGTGGTCTGTGATGGGCTCTCCCAATCCATCAACCTGGACCTTTTCCTTGTCTTCATCATAACCTTCAGTCGTGCAAGGATTATCAAGAAAAATTCCAAAACAAGAGGAAGAGTTGCCTGCCATGAGCCAACTTAGAATATCCTCTTCTTCCTCAAAATCTATTTGGGGTTGATCCTCTGCTTCTGTTTCCATGCAAATGCTCACTGTTTGCATCATACTAGTGTTTCCTTGATTGTCTGGGCCTTCTTCTAAATGAATTTGTGTCAGCTCCTGCCCTTTCTTTTGTACCCACATAGTGTCCTTACCCCAATCATGAATGACACTGGCATGCCTCAGCCAAGGTCTTCCGATTAAGAGAGGAAATCCTCCTTCAACCTGGGGCAATCTTAAAACCACAAAATCCAGAATGAATAGATTACCTTGTACTTCAAGTGGAACTTTTGGGATTACCCCCAAGGGCCTTACTTTGCTCTGATCTGCCAACGTAACCGTGAAATTTGCAGGTCTTGAAGGGTGGAGTCCAATCTTTTTCATGGTATGTTCAGGCATCAAGTTGATGCCAGAACCACCATCTACAATAACACCTTGAAATTCATGACCCTTGATTGATATTGTAAGCCGAGGACTTTTATAATCCGTAAGGGGTGCTTCCCCCATAATTATCCCTTTATGTAAAATAGCAGTCTTTGCCACTAAGCTTGTAGTAGAAGCCTCATCAATTATCTGCAATAATTCTGACCTGAATTTCCCATCCATCTTTATTAATTCAAAAATACTAACCTCCTTCTTCATTGACTTGAGTAGTTTTGAAGCCTCTGACTCTTTAAGAGAGTGAGCTTCATTTGCTTTGCCAAACTCTTCTTGAGCCCTGTTGAAGGCATGCCCAATGGCATCACTGGTGCCTATGAGATATTCCTTTTGGTTTGTGTCCGCATTTGTGGTGGCTTTGTCTTCAAATGCAACTCTGTCTTTGTTCAATTCCTTAATTATCGATTCTTGATTTTCTACCACTTTTGCCGTTCCCTTGCTTCTTGTCTGTACTGCAAAAGATTCGAGTTCTTCTAATTGTACCACTCGGGTAGATGGTGACGGTTCATTCACCTGAGGTAATGTTTCCTCCTTGAATACAGAGATCATTTGGAGATGGGGTCCGGAAGTAGAGGCTTGATTCTTAGGACAACAGTTTGTATAGTGATCCCTGGCCTCTGGACAGTTCCTGCAAGGAGGGGCATTTTTTGGGAGAGTGCACCTAGATTGGTAGTGCCCGCACTCTCCACATCTGAAGCAAATGATGGGCCTTCTAGGCCCATTCGCAAAATTATTCCTTGGTCTCGGATTATAGTTGTTACCTTGGTTTGCTGCTGCTGCCATTACATTTGCTGGTGGCAAAAGTCCTCCTTGTGTCCAGTATGTCGTTGTAGGCATTCCCCTTACTTGGCATTCATGTGCCTCATGCCCAATCTTTCTGCATAATTGACAAGTCACATTTAGCAGAGGACATTCACTTACTATGTGCCCTTGCTTGCTGCACATGGAGCACCAGAGTCCATTCTTAATGCCGCCTCCTTTGAGTTCCTGCAATTCCTGTCTCAGCTGAGCTAGTTCTTCTGCTTGGGCTTCCTCTTCCTTTTGAAGCTTGAGGGCTTCAATCTCTTTTCTCAGCTGAGCTACAGCAGTCTCCTCCTCTGTGTGGGGCTTATTCCTTTTCAAGCCCTCCAGCTCCCTTCTTAACTGGATCACTGGGTCCTCCAGTTCTGTGCCATAGGATGGTTGGGAAGAAGTTGCACCATACTGGTGCCTTATCTGTTCCAAGTGTGTGGCCGTATTGATGAGCTCCTCAACAGAGGCAGTAGGTAGCACTAACTCTTTTATTTTGCATTGGGTGACCACAGGTAGGGGTTTGGCTAACCATTTCTTGACAAAGAAATCATGCGGTGGATCTGGTAGTTTAGCCATTAGTGCTTTGGCCCTGGTCACAAACTCTGGGAACTTTTCTCCTGGACCCAATCTCAAGTTTTCTAACTCTTCGATAATGATCTCTGCCATGTTTCCGTGCTGAAACTGATTTTTGAAGGCCTCTTTCATCAAATCCCAAGAGGTAAAGTGGTTTTCAGCAAACTGGCTAAACCACTTGTCTGCCAGACCTTCCAAAGTGGCAGGGAAGAGTATCAAGAAGGCATCTTCCCTACCCATTAGACCTCTAGTCTTGCATAATGCAAGAAATCTTCGAATGTGCTCATCTGGATCCTCATGGGCTAAACCTCTGAAAGAGGGAAATTTTATGTTTAATCTGGAGAGTAAGGTTTCTAGGTCCACCTGTCCTGCCATGCTTCCTACCGATGAAGTCGATGAAAGTGGACTCGATGATCTTCTGTTTGGCTTTCTTCTTGTCTGCTTGCACTTAACCCTCAAGGTTTGTGACCGGGTCGCGGTCATGAGCTGTTCATAGTTCACCTGAAATGAGACACTTGATATAAGTACTTACCTCGTTTAGTCAACTGGAGTATTATTGTTGGCACTGGAATAGATCTTCTCCTAAGCTCAAATCTCCTTGTAAGTCCCACCGTGCGTGCCAAATTTGTTGGGGGTTTTCTTGGACGTGAAGGAGTTTGAGGGTTTGTAGGAGAAAAAAGAAGAAGAACAAGAGACGAAATAACTCAGACAAGCTTCTGCAGAAACACCCTTGAACCTTTGAACCTTGAGTTTTTTATTACAATAGAAGGATTACACTATTTCATTCAATCATTAACTCGGGCGCAATTACAGAGAATGCTCAATCATAAAAGATCAATTATCTCAGAATCTCCCAGCAGCCAGCCTCTTCTGCACCAGTCCTTCACTTGCTTCCAGCTTCTCCTTGTGCACACCTTGCACTAAGCTTCCACGAGCTGAGGGACTAATCTCTTTTGGGCGTGATCGCGGAGAGAGACTTTTGGGATTGGTCTCTTGCTTCGCACTCTCTGCACCTCCCTTAGCCTCACTTCTTGCACTCTTCACTTTCCGCGGTCGACACACACCAGTGACTCTTTACTTCTCCCTCCAAGAATAGCCTTTTGTCTCTCTTTTGTTGAGTCCGCCGGTTCCGCGCACTCTAACTGTAATACAATCTTGGTGCCCTTTCAATGTCCCAAGATTGTCTTTTGAACTGGTCACCAACGACTCACTACTTTGTCCTGTAGTGACTTTAGAACAAAATTTTGATTGGGCGGCCCTATTTCCACCTTTGCGTACGCGGCCGCTTCCATACCTTCACCTTTCCTTTTAATTCTTTACTTTTGCACCTAAGATTTTAAATTCATCCTTTGAACCTTAAGAGAAAAAATACTTTGCACCCTTAGTTTCAACCGGTTAGGGCTCGACAAAGATTAAGAGGTATGATTTGACTTTATGATTTGGACAATCAAGATAAAGAGGTATGATTTGACTTTATGTCTTGACTTTATGATCCAGACAACCAAGATTAAGAGATATGATTTGATTTTTTATTAATAATTGAAGAAGAGCTACATGATAGGCATTCCATTATACAATCGTTGCTACATGATAGGCAACCTCTAGACAACGAGATAGGCAACCTCTAGAAAAGGAGACATGCAACCTCTAGAATACATTTTGCATAATGCCACATTGATCACATGTTAGATTGTGGAAATAACCAAAGAATGGATCAAATGCCCAACACTCTTTTTAATAAATATATATAAATGTTAAAAACTCTAAGTTTGGAGTTTGATAACTCAAAACTCCCCTCATGCTTCAACTTATCTACTTCCTTCCTTCCAATGCAGCCTTTGAACTGCTCAAGTTGGTGATACTTGAAGCCCTTGCAAGAACATCAAGTCCTCTCTCTCTCTCTCTCTCTTTCTCTCTCTCTCTCTCTCTCTCTCTTCCACATATATCACACACTTAAGCCTCATTTCACATCAAGCTCTCTTGTAAAAAATTATAATGCATTTCTATATGCTTTTTCCTTGCATGAAAGATTACATTGGAAAAGGTGTGCACTACTCATGTTATCACTTATTGTAAAAAATAACTCAACCTATAAACATAGGTTCAAGAAAACTTCTTAAAACATAGTTCAGGACTCAAGTGAGCAAAATCCATGTGCTCAGTCTTAATTGATCAAAGAGCCAAAATGGGTCGCCTCTTTAACATTCAACATGCGACACTTGATTATGTATCCTCTAAGGATCCTCCTATCTTTTTTAGATCTTTACCAATCTTAATTGGATTAAGCTTTTCTAGGTAAATATAATGTATCATGATAGTGATACAATAACTCATTCAAAACATCCTTATGATATCCTAGCATTCTTCTCTTTTGTTAAGATGGTCAAACTCTTTGACTATGCACGTGTTGAATAATACATCTAATTCATATGATACATCAAATGTTCTAATTTTCTCCATGCCAAGATATGAACATGATATTAAGATCCACTATCTAAGAGAGTTTGATTAACATGTGCAACATTTGATTCAAAAGTATATGTTTTAATAATTTATACAATGAATACATTTGATCTATTTCTTCACCCTTTAGTTGCTTCTCCAATCATTATTTCCATCCATTCAGTTGGTTCCTCTAGAATGAATACCTTGATGGAAAACTCCACTCCAAAGTTTATATAACCAAGTTTGATCTAGCTAAAATTGGTTGCTTCTTGGTTCAACTCTATAGTCCAGTTGTGCCATCAAGTTACAACTAGTTTAACTTAGTTATATCAAGTTAGTTCCTGATTCAACTCAACCAAACGTCTATAAATAGATGAGAGAAGTATAGTCTCATTTTCCATCGCCGCAAGTTGAGAGAGAGCATAGAGAGTAAAAGAGCATCATAGAGAAAAAGCACAAAAAAAGCACAGAAAAAGCAAAAAGGAAGCAATAGAGAAGAAGGGCACTAACAAAATGTCTCACAAGTAACCCAAATTTATCTAGAGAAAAAAAAAGATTATGAAAAGATTTCATTTTATAACGTTAGAATTTTTTGTATTTTTTTTTGAATGAATTTGAATTTATGTCAAAGGGGTCGATGCTATGCATCGCTCTTGTGAAGCAAGTCGATGGAAGGCATCAACTTTGAGGGCCAAGTTGATGCCATGCATTGACTTTGGGGGCCAAGTCAATGCCATGTATCGACCTTGCAACCCAAGTTGATGTTAAGCATTGAATTTGCACCCAACTCAATGCTTAACATTGACCTTGATCACAAAGTTGATGCCGAGCATCCTAGCATCATGCCTAGTCGATGCTCGACATCAACTAGGTTACAAAGTCGATGCTTGGCATCAACTTGGGCTGCAAGATCAATGCCCGACATTGAGTTGGACCTCACATAAAGGAGATGCCTAGCAACAACTTAGGCTAAAGGTCAATGCCTAGCATTGAGATGCCTAGCATTGAGATCCTAGCATTGAGATCCTAGCATAGATAAGCTCAACAAGAGTTCTATTAAGAAGTTAAAGGTGAAGCTTAGCACAGGTGAGGGTGCCTAGGATACAAGCATTGAACGTGTTGTGAAGCCAAAGAGGAACATCCTTTCTATGTCCTCTGAACATGCAAGTAATCCAATGGCTCAATCATCAGCTAGCCACAGCAATGTTAAGACAATTGAGGAAGAGGCGGTCAGGAAAGATAAGTCTAAAGAGATTGAAGTTATCAAGAAAAACAGGCTACTTCAAGACATGAAAAACATGGGGTGGTGCCTCCAATATTTAGAAGAGGAAAATGCCACTCTACTTGTATTTGTAGGGGCCAATGGGAGGGGAAAGGTGATGACCACATAGGTTTCTCAATAGGTGTGGTTTTTAAGGTGGACTATGAGGATGAGGACTCACATATCTTTTGTTTCTACTGGAGTCTACAAAAGTTTTAATGCTATTTGCAAGATGGAACTGCTTTTTCTAGATTGCTCTGTGCTAGAGAGGCTTGCACAAATTTGCAAGCAATCAGAGAATCTGATTGTTGATATGTTGCCATGGATATAGGGGAACATCATGTCGACCCAGCAACTAAAGTCAACACCTCTCAAGTCAAAGGGTAAGAAACTGATAAAGAAGAAGCCCCAAAAGAAGATGACCAAGCACACTTATGTAGAATCAATTGAGAGCTCAGACTCCCATGATGATATCATTGCCCTTGGTGGAGAGCTTTCATCTCGCATTTCCCTTAGTGAACAAATTAAATTAGAGAGGATATTGCCAAGAGGAAGCTTGTGAGGAAGGGGAAACTTTTCCACCTCCCTATAACCATCATCCATAGACTCCCCATTGACCCACTTACATGAAGGAGGCCTCTTGAGATAAGGGAGCCTGTTAACACTCAAGGTCAGGAATGAGGTGCATGAACATGTCAAAGAAGTGGACACACAATGAGAATGAGGAAGTAGGGAGCTCCAAGAAGTACATGTCAAATTTTTAGAAGGAATCCCTATAAAAATAGTGACTTCATCACTAAAAGCCATTGTAAATACCATTTCATATTTTTGTAACTCCATGTTTTTCAAGCCAAGAGTCATCAAGCTTGAGGAGTATTAGAATTATCATCCTACCAATTTTCATAATTTTTAGACTCCGTTTGAGCACTCAAAAAAGCCTTGGAACCTAATTTTTAACTAGGCCAGACACCAGGTCTGGGAAGGGCCAAAACTACTCAAAAAGCTATAAAAAGAGCTAGAGAGCTCATTTTTGAGGTTAGCTTGTAAGAGAGTTGGCTTGTTAGAGATTGAAGATTTGTAAGAGAGTTCTTTTGTAATAGAAGCTTTCCATTGTTCCTCTCTTTGCTCTTATCGTGTGCGCGTGTGTGTATGTGTGTGCATGCTTGTGTGCTTTCACTCACGCACTTGTGCCTTCACTCGCTCATGGTCTTCATACGAATCCTCATGTCTCCGTGGATTGACAAGTAAAGGAGGTGGTGCTTATGCTAGAGCTACACCAAATTTTGGTGCTGTTGCCAAGGAGAGAGATTTGAGGACGAGTGTTGTGATGGTAAGATCATGGATTTGCAACGTTGGAATGTAATAAATAGTTATTTTTTGTTATTTTTTTTATTTTTCTTCTCCATCTTCATCATCATCTTCATGTTCATAGAATTTTTTCATTTTTTAGTGCATTTTCACCATTTTTACATCATTTCTCATGTGTCGGAGTGCAAGAAAGAGCTAGGAAGTGCTGAGAGTGCATCTGCTTGTGTTTTTCACAATTTTCTGCACATTTGGGGTCCAACACAAAAATTTGAATTTCCCACCTAAAAACTCAGAAAATCATGACTTTCTCAAAAGTTTGCGATTCTTTGGAAAATCAAAATTTTCCTGCCTAGGCATATTTGAGAAATTTTCCATTCTCTAGAAGAAATTCGCGATTCTCTGGATTGAGAGAAATTTGAGAAAATAATGACTCTTTGGACTTGGAGAAAATTTGAGAAAATCGTGATTCTCTAGACTTGGAGAAAATTTGAGAGAATCATGATTCTTAACAAAAAATTTACGATTCTTTGGACTTAGTGAGTTTGAGAAAGTCGTGATTCTTTGGAGTGGATTTTGAGAGAATCACGATTCTCTGATAAAAAACACAACTTTTTGGCTACCTGATTTGCAAAAAATCACGATTCTCTGAGAGGTCCTGTTTCCCTGTTTTGACCCCCGGAAGCCTGACTGGACATAACTTTCTCAAGTGGGACTAGGAAACCAAAGGAACTCCAAAGGATTTTGAGCAATATAGAGGGTAATTTTGGGACCAGAAGACAAAAGCTTACGAACCTGAGATCTGGTAGACACCTAGGCAAGGATAGGCAAAGCATTAGAAACTTCTGAGGCTAGTGTCAACCATACAGCTAAGTCTTGGGCACAACAACTCAGTGGTTATCCTTATGTACTAAGTTCAGACACAAGTGATTCAAAAATGTCTTTTAGCAGGGAGACCTGTAGATAGCTCAAGCGCTGCCTATTTACAAACACCAGAAGGTCCTTATAAGACTCAATTGGAGTATATTAGGACCAACCAATTAGGTGTTCCCATCTATGAGGATGGCTTGAGGCGATTATTGGTCCTACTCAAAAACCCCGATCAACCCTTCAGACTTGAACACCCAGTGGTTAGATTTGAAGAAGGGTCATACATTGATAAGCAAGTAACCATGTATGTGGTCACCAGCTTACCAGATAGGACATATGAGTTTGGAAACATCATCCCTAAGACAAGGAGATGTAGGACGAGAACCCAAGACTCCTAGAGGTAAGTCGTTTTGACTAGAGTGATCACTCCTGATTGGATCCCTCAAGATAACAAAAGCATAGAGCTATTCTTGAATAGAGAAACGGAGGAAGCCTTTCGGAGATTCAAGCCAGATCAACCTAGCCCAATAGTCACCATCTATGAGTTCAAGGATCCGGAGATACCAAGCAAAGTGGTCTACCTAGATAACACATCAGAGTAAATGTTCTTGGTATCAGAGCATGGAAAGCCTGCATACATGTGGCAAGGAGAATTTATTCTTCCTCCACCGAGATCATATGTTTCCCATAACCTCCAAGGAGTAGGATCATCCCAGGCTCATGAAAACCAGAGAAAAAGAGGGAGAGAGACACTTGAGGTTGGCTTTGCACACACCGTGGGCAGAGATAGATCAGGATTTGAAGGCAAAAGACTTGGAAGAGAGAGACATAGAGCACCTAGGCATCAAGGAAATGAACATGATTTTCCATTGCCTGGAGCGTGAGAGTATCCGAGAACTCTTAGACCCTCTCAAGTAGTCAAGACAATGAAAAACTACTTTGATGGGTCAAGAGATCCTTATGATCATGTGGCCGAGTTCAAACAAGTATTAAGAGTTGAACAAGCTGAGGATTTGTTCACCCATTTTGAAGCATTTGGTTTGATCCTCAAGGGTACTGCCTTAGCTTAGTTTCAACCTCTAAATAGTCGCAATTACCAAAACATAGGTCAACTTCTGGAGGAATTCATTGTAGAATTCTCCAAGAAAGGCATCAGACATAACACATCATCCTTGATCTACAGCTTCCAGCAGACACCTCAAGAAACAATGTGACTTGCAAGAAGATGGTTCAAACAGTACTTAGAAAGATGCCTTGTGCCAGAACTACCCACACTGACCAAACAAGTGGCCTTGTTTTTAGATGGCTTACTAAGAACCAAGTTAAGATCATATGTGTACTTGAAAGAGCCTAGATCCATAGAAGAGTGTGTGTAGATGTGCATTGACATAGAAGAAAATTTGGGTGAGGAGTTAGAAATGTCCAAACTCTACAACGATTCAGACAGTTCTACTAGTCATACTTCCAGAACCTCCATTAAGATAGATGAGATAGCTAATCAGGTTGCGAAGAAGCTAGGAGTTCAAAATAATCAAACACCGAGGGTCACCTCATTTTAGCGATATTACAAGTGTGGAGGAGACCACATGGCCAATGTATGCCCAATGCGAAACCAAAACATGAGAGGAATGAATGCTCCATATTGCACCATTGAGAGAAAATACACAAACCATATGGCTTACGATTGTCCCTAAAATAGGCAGGCTGTTAGACAAACTTATCATCATCCTTACCAACAAGGTAGGTATCAGAACCATCACCAACATCCATATTATAGGCCACAACAACAATATCAACCTCAATACCAACAACAATATCAGGCACCATATAGGCCACAACCTGTCCTAGGAGACCAACCGCCACCTCCTGCTATGTAATTCTAGTTAAGTATGTAGTGGCAGAGGAGAACCCGAATAGAGCATTAGTGTTAGTGATCCCTTTGGTCTCAAAAAATGACCCACATGCTTAGAATTCTGACTATTTCCATGAAGATAGTCCACAAGCTTATTACACACAGTCACCTGAGCATAGTGGGACTTATCCATATCAGTATGAGGCACCACCTATGGAACAAAATTGGGAGCCTGAATACTCCAATGTCATGTATACAAATCCTAACCCTATGCCCCAATTGAGACCAATGAGACCACAAGCCCCTAGAGGAGCATGTTTTAGATGTCTGGGCAACCATTTCATTCGTGAATGTCCCCACTCACCAACTCTAGGACAAGGAAAAAACATCACAATACAAGGCTTTTGTCCTAAGTGTGGCAAAGAACGTCTTCCTAGAGATTGTCCAAGGAACACCTCTAGTGCAACAAAGGTTACACCCATTAATGTGGTAGGCTTAGTGGTGGATTCGAGTTCAAGTAGCAATAATGTGGCTCCTATACATGCAGTTACTAGGGCACAAGCCGTACAACAAGTGAAACCAGTAGAGCAATCAGAGTCAAGTGAATCCGGAGAGCCTAGTAAGAGGAAAACAAGAACATCTAAGGATACTAGGGAGAAGGCCAATCGCAAGTGGAATAAAAAGTTATCTGAATTAGAAGAAAACCTCAAAGAAGTGAAAACAAAAATAGAAGACATTGCATCTCAAAACCTCTCACATGATGAAACTCCATCCATTCCACTTCATCCCACCCCACCAACCATTGTAAATAGACCACAACCAGGGTCTGTTCTTGCAGATCCAACCCCAGAAGGCTTGGACATGATGTTCAAGACCTACAAGGCTTGACTTCAAGAAGGGCCAATCATTGCAAACCTAGACAAGAGCTATCCTAGAGCAGATTTAGAGATTGAACGAACAAAAATGTGCATGAAAATGGTAGAGCTAGCTCAAGCTATGCTCGAGACCACTCAATTGTTCAATCAGACAAATTCTATCAAACTGGGTTTGCATTTCCAGGGCTTATTAGAAAAGTTAGAGCACTTGGTAAACAAACCTCAAGTTTCTTTAACTCCACAGGCTCAACCAATTGTTGAAAGAGAAAGCTCACCACCAAGGGAAGCTTATGTTCCTAATTCCACGGATGTCGGAACACCTTTTTCAATTCAAGAGTACTGTCAGGAGTTCTTGCGAGAAATACAAGAAGAGAAATGGGCCAAGGAGAAGGGTAATCCCCCTCCTATTCTCGGAATTGATGATCTTCATGATCAATTTCCCCAAGACATTCCATCTATTTATGCAGACCAAGTAGAGCAACAAGAAGACAAAAGATTATATTTTGAATCTAATTCTTTACAAGAGTTACCACAATTCACAGGCCCATGGGAATCTGAATCTCTTCAGACCAGAGCTCCCACAATATGGGTAAGACATGAAGACTCACTGGTTCCAAGGAACACCGATGTCATGAAGAACACTAAGGTTCAGTGTCATATCACCATAGAAGAGTTGCTAAAAGTAAAACCAGAGCTATGGAAGCATGTGGCGAATTAGGTTCGTGAACTCAATTCCAAAGTGTCGAAGTAGGCTCAAAGCAAAAAGTACTAGAGATACCTCTAGACAAAATAGGAGATATGAGTGAAGGTGAAGAAGGTAACACATATCTTCCAATCACCTACCAAGGTTACACAACCAAAGCTATCTTAGATTCAGGTGCAGGTGTTGCAATTGCAACCACCTCCTTGTGGAAGCAATGGGGCAAACCTGCATTAAGACCAACTAGAATGAAGCTTCAAATGGCTGATGGCCATATTGAAAGACCTCTAGGATTGATTGAAGGGATAACTCTAACCACTTGTGGTGTAGAGTTTGAGCACACTTTTGCTATATGTGACTTTGGCAAAAATAATGTCTATGAAATGATCTTAGGAAGAACCTTCCTACAATAGCTACAAATAGTACAAGATTGGGGAACCAATTCCTTGTACTTGCAGCACTTAGGGGTCACAACCAAGGTCAGTTAAAGGACTATACATTTAGAGATGTATCACCCCCACAATGGAATCCTATCCACAAGGTGCAAGAAGATTCAATCTCTATGCATTCTGAAAGTAATTCTGATCCATCTTGCATGCATGAAGATAGTCACTTGTGGATGTGCAAAGTCGCAAAGGAAGAGAAAAAATGCTTAAAGGCGAGAGAAGAAGGAACTTTGCCAAGAGATAGACCAGTTAGAGACCCAGTCTATACACCGATGATCTTTCCGAATGAGGAAGTTGAGCCTCATGGCTGGCCAAAAATCTTAGCTACCATGGACATTGCTATCAGTGAGGAACAGTGGACACCTCATTGTGATGAGGAGGGTTATGATATTTCAGTGTTCATGTGTCAGCCGATGCTAGAAGAGTGTGACCCTAGTGACATCATAGAAGAAGAAGAGAATGATGATGATCTAGAGTCCATTGTGATGGATAGTTGCTTTAAATCAGAGCAACACTATCTAGAAGATGTAGGAGTATTTACTAAAAAAAAAAAAGAAGAACCTCTCACAAGCATTAAAACTATAAATTCAAAGGAGGGAAGTGAAGAGTCAAAAGAAAAAGAATAAAAAATTAGTGAAACAAGAAGAGGAAGAATCATTGTTTGAAGCACCAGAGATTTTCAAGAAATATGAAGTTGAAGACCCAAAAATTTTGGTACGAATGCCTAAGAGACAGGCCATCAGAGGAGAATCATATGATAATAAAGAAAAGACTAAGAAAATTGTAGTAACCATTGAAGAGAATGAAGAGCGATGTACGTACATAGGACAAGACCTAAGTGTAGAAGAAGAAGCAGAGTTGGTAGCTTTATTAAGGGAATATAGGGACGTATTTGCATGGAGCTATAGAGACCTAAAGAGGGTAGATCCGAGAATATGCTCTCATATGATTCCCATGACAGCTGATGCCAAGCCTACGAAACAAAAACCCTACACTTATAATGATACTTATGCAGCCAAAATAAAGGAAGAAATCGATAGATTGATTGAAGCAGGATTTATCTATGAGATTGATCACATTGTTTGGGTGTCCCCCATTGTAGTGGTGCCCAAGAATAATGGAAAGTTACGAGTGTGTATTAACCTTAAAAAAGTTAATGCCGCTATGATCAGAGATAGTTATCCGATTCCAATCACTCAACATTTATTGGAGCGTGTTGCAGGCAAGGAAGTTTATAGCTTCCTTGATGGATTTTCATGTTACAACCAAGTAGCCATTGCCCTAGAAGATCAACACAAAACAGCCTTTGCCACAGAGTGGGGAATCTTTGCATTTTGTGTGATGCCATTTGGGCTTTCCAATGCACTTGCCACATTCCAAAGGCTCATGTGTCATGTCTTCAAAGAGTTCTTGCAAAAGAGCTTAGAAGTATATGTGGATGATTTATGTGCTTATTTTGAACAAAGAAAATACCACATCCTTGAGCTCAGACAGATTTTCAACAAGTGTAGAGAATATTGAGTGTGTTTGAACCCAGAGAAGTGTGTGTTCATGGTACGTCAAGGTAAGATCTTAGGTCATATTGTTTCTAAGAACGGAATATCAATAGATGAGGACAAAGTAAAAGCCATTGCGGAGTTTCCAAGACCAAGGAATGTTAAAGAGGTCCAAGCTTTTATGGGACATTCTGGATATTACCGCAGGTTTATCCACATGTATGCAATCATAGCTAAACCTCTTCACACCCTGTTGACAAATTTTGAGTGGAACCACGAATGTGAAAATTCCTTCAATGAACTAAAGAGACGTTTGTGCACAGCACCAATAATAACCACTCTTGATTGGAACAAACCATTCCATGTCCATGTGTATACATCCAATTATGCAATAGGATGTGTACTAGCACAACCCATGGGTGAAGGAAATGTAGATTTGCCTATCCCATATGCAAGCAGACAACTAAACACAGTTGAACAAAACTATACAACAATTGAGAGAGAAGGCTTAGGTATGGTATATGCTGTAAAGAAGTTTAGACACTATCTATTGGCCAACAAGTTCAAGTTTCTTACTCATCATCAAGCTTTATTATACTTGGTCAATAAACCTTGCAATACAGGATGCTTAGTAAGATGGTTCCTCTTATTAATGGAATATGATTTTGAAGTTGTTGTCAAGAAAGGTAGGACCCACCTCAGGGAAAATCACCTTTCTCACATCGCTTTAGGAGAGCCACCACAAGGAGTGTCTGATGAACTGCCTGATGCTTATCTGTTCAATTTAGAAGTTGTTCCTAAATGGGCAAATAAGTTGGTACCTGTCCTAACCTTTGGACCCACAAATAAGAATGTGAAGACAAACCAAGAAGAAATTGTAAGATCACAAAATTATCAAATAATGGTAGGAAGTATGTACAAAGAAGATACAGAGGGTGCATTAGCTTGTTGTGTCGAGGACGATGAACATAGCAGTTGGTTGCAACAAGCCCATGAAGGATTGCTAGGAAATCACTACTCTAAACAAGGAACATTGCAAAATCTAAAATGTTTAGGAGTGTATTGGCCTAGTATGGACAAAGAAATATATGAGTGGATTAAGAATTATCTAGTGTGCGAGGAAAACCCCCTAGTGGAGCATGCTACCCTTTATCACATGTCATTAATTCTAGATTGGAGCACTCCATTGGTAGAATTTATGAGATCCAGAACACCACCTAATGAGGCTAGTCTAGCAAGGGAACAAAGCATGGAGCAAGAGGCTTAGGACTATGCCTTAGTAGGAGACAACCTATACCGAAGAGGCAAAGATGGTTACCTAAGATTGTGCGTTCATGAATAAGATATTTGAAAATTTTAGAGACTACACATAGTGGTGTCACAGGTGGACACTTCAGTCTTGATCGAGTAATCAAGACCATTCTATTCTCAGGACTTTGGTGGCCCACTCTTCATATGGATGCACACACCTATGTGAAGAAATGTAATACATGCCAAAGTGCACAATATTTGATAAGGAGAGATGAGATGCCTTTGAGATCAATGATGGGAGGACACACATTCTGAAAGTGGGGTACTTTGTTGGTCCTATTAACCCTCGAGCTAGAAACTCCCATGCAGAGTACATTATTGTAGCCATGGATTACCTTAGCAAGTGGGTAGAAGTAAAAGCCACAACAAAGAATGATGCTCAGAAAATGGTGAAGTTCTTATTTGAGAATGTGTTCACTAGATATGGGTTACCAATAGAGTTAGTAAGTGATAGAGGTACACACTTCTTGAATGAAGTGATTGAAAACTTCTCCAAGAATTTTGGTGATACATAAGAAGTCTGCCCCCTATCATCCACAAGCTAATAGAAAAGCTGTCAATTCTAACATTGATACAAAATGCAACATACATGAATGATGCCAATGCTTGGCATCAAATAAATGGATAAAATCTTTGATAGGCAACTGAAATTAGAACGAAATGGGACATACTTAGGAAAAGCCATGGCTGGCATTGACTCTATGCTCAAACTTTCTGCCTAGCATTGGAATTTAGTGAGACTCGATGCCTAGAATCGGACTTGTATTGAAACCCGATGCCTAGCATCAGATTTCTAGTGAGATTTGATGCCTAACATCGATTTTTAGCATGTCTCTTCATATAGGTTGATGCCTCGCATTGAATAGCACCAACTACTAGATAAACACAATCTTAATAAATTATAATGAGAAAGAGAACTCACCCAATGAAGAAACAATATAAAATATTCTGATAATGCTCTGTATGAGGAGGTGGTGGAGTACTCTTCTTGGACTTCAATCCATGTGAATCACCCAAGCCTCCTCATCATCACCTCTTGAATCTTCATATAAATCTTGTGACTGCATTGTGAATTTTGAAGCTACATGATAAGTTACAAGAAAATCAATGGAAAACACTTATTGATAAGATTCTACCTAGTTGTTTAGCAAAATGAACATCTCCTCAAGGCTTAGTTCTTTCGAAATGACCCTTGATAATGTCAAAATTATGGAAGTATCATCCTTGATGCCCTGCAGATCTCTCCATGGTGTGAGCTACATGTCTTCATCAACTTCTTCAATGTCTAACTTCTTTCCTTTTCCCTTTACATCCACCTAAGGATTGTTGGAGTTTGAGGTCTACGGAAGCATG
Organism: Ceratopteris richardii; assembly: GCA_020310875.1. Taxonomy (NCBI): domain Eukaryota; kingdom Viridiplantae; phylum Streptophyta; class Polypodiopsida; order Polypodiales; family Pteridaceae; genus Ceratopteris; species Ceratopteris richardii. The sequence continues at coordinate 33,162,135 of CM035415.1, forward strand.
CAAATAGCACAAGGAAGAAGAAGATGCTTGGAGCACAACACACAATACTGACTGTATTAACAAGAGAATGTACAAAGATAAGTAACCAATTAGGGTTATAGGCATATATACAGACGGGGTTAAAAACCTCCTAAGGAGGGAAAAAAGTGCCCAAGTGGTCCTAGTGTGTTCATCAACATCACTACCTAAATATATTAAGAAATGCTCCCTTGGGAGTGATGCAGTGAAGAAGGAGCTAGCACTTATGTATAAGGAAGTGCCAAGTTATGTGGAATCAATCCGCAAAAGGAAGTAAGCCCAAAGCTTTGCAAAAAACTTCAAACTTCTCCCTAGGCAGAGCCTTTGTGAAAAGCTCTGCAATGTTCTCTTGTGTGGGGACATATGTCAAATTGATCTCTCTAGAAGAGAACCTTTCCCTGACATAATGATAGTGCACCTCAATGTGCTTAGTGTGAGCATGGAACAAAGGGTTTCTCGTAATTGCTAATGCGCTCTGACTGTTAGTGAAGATGGTGGTGCTAGAAGACTAACCAACACCAAAATCAGCCATAAGGCATCTAAGCCACACACACTTAATAGTCACTCTGAAAGTTGCCCTATACTCAGCCTCACAACTAGAAGTGGCCATAATAGGCTACTTCTTGCTCAATGAAGATATTGATCAGCTACCAAACATTAAGCTAAAACAACTAGTGGACACATGAGTCTCATAGCAACCAACTCAGTCAGAGTCAAAAAAAGCATGTAAATCTTGCGGTAGTGATCCCCCTGGGGATAAAACAATCCAAGTAGTTGGGTACCACTCAAGTAGCAAAACATGCTCTTAACTACCTGCCAATGCTTGACACCTGGGCAATGCATAAACCTACTCATCAGTGAGATAACAAACTGAATATATGTTCGAGTAATGCATACGTAAATCAAGCATCCAAGAGCCTCCTAATAGAGAACAACATCAATTGCATCTACAGCATCATGAAGAGTCAACCCTAAACCTGTCTCCATAGGAGTGGTACTAGGTTTGCAGTTCTCAAGGCCAAAATGCTACAATAATGTGTCAATATATTTTGATTGACACAAAAATATTTTGCCATCAACTTGCATAAACTGAATGCCTTAATAATGATGCAAATGCCCCAAATCTGACATCCCTAAGTGAGGCATGAAAATCAGCCTTAACATTAGCAATATACTTCTCATGAGGACCAATGAGCAACATGTCATCAACATGGAGAACAACAATGAGAAGCACATCATTTTCATGCTTAAGATACAAGGTGCTCTGAGCTGGACTATTCTCAAAACCATGTGCAATCGAGTAGGCATGTATCTTTTCATACCAACCACGTGGTGCCTTCTTCAAACCATATAATGTCTTTTTTAATGTGTTTTTTTTCATGCCCTTTCTGCACAAAACCATGGGGCTAAAGAACATTCACTTCTTCATGCAAGGGACCATTCAGAAATGCACTTTTAATTTCCAACTCATGTATGTTCCAACCATGATGAGCTGCAAGTGCACAAATGCTATGAAGAGTAGCCATTTGGCATGTAGGAGCAAAGGTCTCATCAAAATCAATGCCTCTTTCTTAAACATAACCCTTTCCAACAAGCCTAGCCTTATACTTGTCAACTGTTCCATAAGGATTATGCTTCAACATGTATACCCACTTAGTGCCAATGGCCTTCTTACCAGGAGGCAAGTCACATAAAGACAAGGTACCATTTTTCATAATAACATCATATTTTGATTGCATTGCAGCCATCCAATTTTTTGAATTTCGTGCTTCATCAAAGGAAATAGGATCATTCTCATCACAAAGACTAGAGGCAACCATAGCATAGCAATCTGATGCAAAAGAAGCAATATCAGAGCCTAAATGAGTATGATATGATAGAGGTGTATCAAGAATATCACCATCTTCAACGCGGTCTATATCATCTTCAACAACTATGTTTGCAAGTGTAATAGGACATTTTTCAACATTGTGCACAATATTCCATAGTCCTTTTACAACCAATACATGATGCATCATATAAGTCCATGATGCGTAATTGGTACCATCCAACTTATTCTCAACTGTCAACCTACAAAATACATCACTGCTTTCAGCCATGGCCACTGACTAAAATACCCTGATGTAGAAAAATGATTATATCTCAAAAACTTGAACAGAATTACCCTATCACGTTCTCCTAAATTTGTAGTAGACTTCGAGATGCTTATACTAGTGAACCAAAACCTATATATATCTTTGGCACAAAAAGATGAAATTTCCTACACAAGCATTATGATAGTGCATTCGGGAGGCCAAACCGAGCTCAGGTCATGATTTTGGACACCTTAGAGCAAATAAATTTTGAACTTTGAATCACCCTAAGTATGCTCACTAAGTTTCTTGCAACTTTGAGACTATGATCAGAGGGGTTTTGATGATGTCCTAGATGAAGTGGAGACTCACACTAATACCAATTATTGGAGTTTGAGGTCTATAAAAGCACACAAACAGCACAAGGAAGAAGAAGAAGCTTGGAGCACAACACAATATAGAATGTATTACCAAAAGAATCTACAAAGATAAGTAACATGTTAGGGTTATAGGCATATATAACAAGCTGATTAAAGAAAACCTCCTAAAGAGGGGAAAAAGTGCCATATTGGTCCTAGTGTGTTCACGTACATCACTATCTAAATATATCAATAAGGATCTAGCTTTGCCTTCTTTTGATTTTGGCCTTTCACCTCCTTGTTCTCCCAAATTGTGAAAATTTTATCCTGGAGCTCCTACATTTCCACTATCTTGAAGGCGAGTTGGAACCATGGGTTAAATTTATGAAAGGCATCTCACTTCACGTTATCAGCTAATATAATTCCAACCTCTATCAAGCACTCCTTCCTCAAATTTGGATGAATCCTTCCACCATCTACTCTTAGTGCATCAACATACTCACAATGGAAAAAATGGATATGCTCAATGGACGAAAATTTTCTACCTGTAGTCATTGTCATTGTTGTGGTCCCAAGCTAAAAGCTTTGCCTCCTTTCTACTTGAACCAACATAGACCTAACATTGCGTACTTGAAGAAGTTTGTAGTTGGATTCTCTTTAACAAGCTATCTTTCGGCCTCTATAGAGTGTGGTCCTCCAATAACATAATATGTGTAATCCTCATACAAGTTGTAGTTGAACTCCTCAATCAAACTGCACTCGTTTGGATCGACCATTACCAAGGATGGCACAACAGTTGTATGTGGATTGATCTTCATCTTCTTCTTGAGATTTAGCACATGGAGGTTATGGGGCTCTGTAGCTCAAGCATAAGCACCACCTCTTTTACTTGTCAATCCATGGAGATATGAGGATCGGTATGAAGACCATGAGCGAGTGAAGGCACAAGTGCGTGAGTGAAAGCACACAAGCATGCACACATGTACACACACACGCACATGGTAAGAGCAAAGAGAGGAACAATGGAAAGATTCTATTACAAAACAATTCTCCTACAAATCTTCAATCCCTAACAAGCCAACTCTCTAACAAGCTAACCTCAAAAATGAGCTCTCTAGCTCTTTTTACAGTTTTTGAGTAGTTTTGGCCCTGTCTAGACCTAGTTTTTGACCCAGTTAAAAATTAGGTTGCAAGGCTTATTTGAGGGCTCAAACGGGGTCCAAAAATTACGAAAATTGGTAGGATGATAATTCTAATTCTCCTCAAGCTTGAAGACTCATTGGCTTGAAAAAAACAAAAATATGAAATGGTATTTACAATGGCTTTTAGTGATGAAAATCACTATTTTTATAGGGCTTCCTTCTAAAAATTTGACACGTACTTCTTGGAGCTCCCTACTTGCTCCTTCTTCTTGTGTATCCACTTCTTTGACATGTTCTTGCACCTCGTTTTTTACCTTGAGTGCTAACACTCCCCCCTCTCGAGTTTGTCCTCCCTGACAGACCCTTGTTGGAGAGGGTGTTCCCTATAGTACCTTGACAAGTAATATCCATCATGTATCAACAACAGCGGTCTATCATCCACATGTGGGTCGATTGTCCTATTCTTCATTTTGTCACTGCTAGTTGTTGTAAGTCTTAGTCCCTTTCTAGGTGCTTCTTCCTTGGATTCTAGTGTGAATGTGCCATTGTGAGCTTCCAAAAATTGCAAGTTGCTCAAAAGAGGTTGTCAAGGTTGATTTGGAGCAATTGCTAGCTTTGAATTACTTCCTATGTATTGATGTCGTCCCCTTGATCTCCTCTAGATCTTCCAAAGGTGATGTTCATAGTAGTCATACCAAGTACTCATAACCCATAGTGAATGATGGGTAAATATGTTAGTGTGTGGGTTCAAGAAAGTATGTGCCTTGTGCACGGCCTTGTAATGTGGCCCTATGTTAATGTGTACTTTGGAAAATGCATTGGAAGAAGTATGGTGCAAAAATTTGAGGTCTTGAGCTAAGTGCTCAAGGGTATGCTGACGAAGAAGTTTCCTAATATATCATGGTTATGGTATTGCCAAAGTAAGGATCCTTACCATGGTGAATGTTCGATCGATGTTTATCTCTTCGTGGTGTGCGATGGACCATGGGTTGGTCTATCATTGTTGGTGAATGCCCTTGTTGATGGTCCACTAATGAGATTCTTCGAGCGCCTAGTCCTATCCCCTCTCTTCAAAGCAACATTGGCCAAATACTGAGAATTGAATATCTTTATATTCCTTGACAAATAGCATTGGGTAATTACACCAAGCTTAGTTTCACATATTCTCTTTAGCTCACCATAAGCACGAGTCTTCTCACCCAGTATACGTACAAGGATTTGCAAGGTACCAGAACTACCCCTTGCAGATATCTCCTTGGATGCTCTCATACATATAGTAGTTAAGCATTGCTCAAGTTGCAGACCTTCAAGCTCCTCCCTCCTACCATGGTAAGGGGGAACAATAGTTGTGGATGCCATGTTCATGCCAAGATGTGGACATCTACTAGATAAGGCAGCCATAATATCATCTACTAGACGATACACACTCCTATCCAAACTCATATATGATGGAGAGTGTTAATCTCCAAAAGAACAAGCTACTCTTGAAGTTAGAGCACCTCTATATCAAGAGTAACTCAAAACCTTTACCAATTTAGAGGATCAATGATCAATTATCAAAGTTTTGAACAAACTGTGAAGAAGATGACTACACAGAAAGTCTATTGCACATAGCTCACTCATTGAGTTATCAATTTTGTAAAGTTTTTTATAAAAATCTGCACGAGGTGTTGCCTATAGTTTGCGCACCTCCTCCAAGCTAAATCACTTCAAAAGCTTCAGTAGATCTTGAGAAACGATCTTAACAAGTCACGTATGTCTAAAACTGTAGTTCTTTACAGTCGACTTTGACACCTGCAACTTCTAAAGCTTGGTTCTCTCAAACTAGAACCCATTTATGCAAATGCTTCTAGCCATAGATGGCTTACCTTCCAAGTATGATTTTGACTCCTCATTTCTGCAAAACTTTACACTGTGCACTGAGAAATGATCAATTCTTTGACCATCAAGATTGCACCTATTTCAGAAAACACTCACCACTTCTTCACATATGAATGTTCCTACTCATAATTCTCACAACTTGTTTACCATTAGGCTCTCAAACTTTAACCATAGACTCATTAACTATGGAATTAGATACCTACAAAAGGGTTATTGAAATGATCAAGCACAGAAGGAGAACACTCAGAAAAATCGGGTGCAACTTTTCTTCATTACTGAAAACCTTTACATCTGGATGAGAGAGCTATTCTACACACTTCACAAGTGTCTAATGACTTCTAATTCTCTTCAATTCTTGTTCTCACACACTCTCTCATATTTTCCCCGACATTTTTCCTTGTATATATAGGCAAATATTTACAAGCTCATGACCATACAAAAGTATAAGTGAACTAACTCTAAATTAATGTACATATGTATACGCATCTTCATTCTTTGAACATATACTTTCTTCATGCTTCATATCTGGATCTTTTCTTCAATCCTTGAGTTTAAACCTTTATCAAAACTTCAATTGTTGATTGCCCTGCACCAACAGCTCCCCCTCAATCATCAATTGAGGTTTTCTCTATCTTCTTTATACCTGCCATGTCTTTGAATCTCTATAGCTTTCGTCCATCCAAGATCTTTGTTAGCATATCAGCTATCTGATCTTTTGTTGAAGTATGTATTACTTCAATCTCCTTATCCATCACCTTCTCTCTAAGAAAGTGATACTCAATCTCAATATGTTTAGTCCTGGCATGAAAAACAGGATTAGCAGCTAAATACAATGAACTCATGTTATCTCCATGAATAGTGGGTGTACTCTGAGTGATGTCAAAACTCTTCATAAGAGTCTTAAGCCATATCACTTCCTTTGCAACTTCAACCATACCTTTGTACTCAGCCTCTGTGGATGATAAAGCAACTGTGTGTTGCTTCTTTGAACACCATGAAATTAACTTATCTCCCACATAACACAAGTATCCATAAGTTGATCTCCTATCATCAGGATTACCTGCCCAATCTGTATCACTATAAATGTTGATGTTTGTATCTGATGTAAAACCATAATACAAACCCTCTTTGAGTGTACCCTTAATGTACCTTAACACTCTTTGACCTACAATCCAATGTTTTTTCCTAGGACAATGCATGAATTGAGATAATACTCCAACTGCATATGACAAGTCAGACCTAGTTAATGTAGCATAGATCAGACTACCAACCAAACTTTGATATAGCTTCATGTCCTTGAACTCTTCTCCTCCATATCTGCTCAATTTGTGATTCACCTCCATTGGAGTAGGTGCTACCCTGCAGTCATTCATCTTAAACTTGATCAGCAAGTTTTTCAAGTACCTTTCTTGAGTTACATACACTCCATGTTGAGTGTATGAGATCTCCATGCCCAAGAAATATGACAAGTCTCCCAAGTCACTAATCTTGAACTCTTTCTCCATTTGCTTCTTTAGGCTTTGAATGCCTTTCTCATGTGTACTTGTAAGAGTTATATCATCAGCATATATGCACATGTAAATGAACCCATCATCACTTGCTAAAACAAGCAAGCTACTATCTACTTTAGATACTTGAAATCCAAGTTCCTTCAAGAACTTCACAAGTCTATAATTCCATGCCCTTGGGGCCTACTTCAAACCATACAAAGCTCTCTTGAGCTTACATACATGATCTGGATACCTTTCATCTCTGAATCCTTGTGGTTGCTCCATGAAAACATCATATGAGATGTAACCATTTAGAAAAGCATTCTTCACATCTACTTGACATAATTTCCAACCTTTACATGAAGCAATAGCTATAAGTGTCTTGATAGTTGTCATCTTTGCCACAAGACTATAGGTCTCATCATAATCTATACCATATGTCTAAGCAAACCCTTTCACAACAAGTCTAGCTTTATACCTAGACACACTTCCATCTGCAAATCTCTTTGTCTTGTAGACCCATTTGCATCCAATCATCTTCTGACTATTTGGTTTAGGAACCAAATCCCATGTCTGATTCTCCATCAATGCATCATACTAAGCAAACTCTTTGGTAGCCAAAAAAGAAGTGTCATAGCTATACCTTGTAGGTTCCCATTTGTGTCTTGATGACCTTCTGAGTTCTCCACTTCTTGAGGTTTCTGGTTCATCACATTCTGGATCAAACCTTGGCACTTCTTCAACTTCAACCTGTACTTCCTTATTCTCCTCTTCATCTAATATCTGAACCTTTGATTTACCTTTCTTTTGATTCACAATTTCTCTTGAACATTAAGTGTACCTACATACCAAGTACCTTGCTCATCAAATGTAACATCCTTAGACACAAGGAATTGTTTTGTGGATGGACTGCACAACCTATACCCATCTGCTTATCATCATATCCAATGAACACATATTTTTCAGCTTTAGGTTCCAATTTATGCCTCAATTGGGATGGCACATATGCATATGCCAAACATCCAAATATTTTACAATGATCCAATGTAGGTCTCTTACCCCACCATGCCTCATATGGTGTCATTCCCTGCAAAGCTTTACATGGTAATCTATTGACTAAATATGTTGCTGTATTTACAGCCTCAGCCCACAAGTAATTTGGGCAATTTTTCTCCTTCATCATAGATCTTGCAAACTCAACAAGAGTTATATTCCTCCTTTCTGCTACACCATTTTTTTGAGGAGAGTACCTGCAAGTAATTTCTCTTTTTATACCTGCATTCCACAAGTAATCACTGAACTCATTAGAGAAATACTCTCCCCCTCCATCTGACCTTAGTCTCTTCAACTTTTGACCTGTAATTCTCTCTGCATACACATGATAATGTTTGAATGTATTGAATACCTCTGACTTATCTTTGATCACATAAATAGTGATCCATGTGGTAGCATCATCAACATAAATTACATAATACCTTGACCCATTGATACTGAAATCCTTTGATGGTCCCCACACATCTGTGTGTACTAACTCAAGCTTCTCTGAATACATAAAACCATGCTTGGAATAAGATTGCTTATGAGCCTTTTCTAATTGACATGCCTCACATCTGTATGTCATATGTTGACCTGCAACATTAGGCAATCCAAGCACTGAACCATTGTTAACCATATCTTTAATACCTCTTTCATTAAAATGTCCAAGCCTTTTGTGCCGAAGATCTAACTCTGATATCTTATGTCCTCCATAAGTGTAAAGGGCATGACCAATGTTACCTTGAATCCTCAATGTGAACAATCTTCCTTCTTTCTTCCCTAAAACAATTTGTTTATACCCATTGCTAGGGTCTCCACAGAAACTCCTTCATTAGTGAACCTAACTTCATAACCTTTTCAATAATTTGTCCTACACTTATCAAATTCTTTGGAATTGTAGGAACATACAAAACCTTACTCAAGAGAGTGCTACCATCCTTGGCCTTCACTGATCCAATTGACTTCACATTATGCTTTGTATTGTCACCTGTTTGAACCACATGATTAGTTACCTTATTCTCCAAATTAGTCATCAAGGCTATGTTGCCACTCAGGTGATTGCTACACCCTGAGTCAATGTAGAAGACTCTTTGATCTTCACTTTGCCTTTCACAAGTTGCATTCATTATCAATGTTGAATCCTCCTTCTGATCTGAAGCATAGTTGTAGTAGGTATCGTTGTATTGCTGACTTTGGAATCCTCTACCTGCATTTCTTCCAAAGTATCCTCTACTACCTCTACCTCTGAAATTACCTCTCTGATTTTTGCTACCTCTTCCTCTTGAATTAAAGTTCTGATTATATCCACCATTATTCTGAGTATTATGCCAATAATCATTAGCTAAATGATTTGTCTTACCACAAATCCAACAAGCTTTGCCTCCATCTTTATTACTTCTGCCTCTTCCTCTACCTTTGCTACCACCTCTTCCTCTGAGTAAGTTAGCCTGGCTAGTTGTTCCTTCATCTTCATTTGCTTGTTGCTTCCCTTTGCTATTCTTCTTCTTATCCTTTGAATACATTGCTTGACCTGCACTTTTATCACCTTCAGCTTTGACATCCTGCTCAAAGGTTAGCATGTGTCCTAGCAACTGATTTAAGTCAGGAGTAAAATGATCTAGTGATAATTCAGTAGACAAAATGAATGGCTTCCATTTGTCATCAACTCTCAAACCTATAAGGATTTGCCTCCTCAATATCTTCATCAACTGCTCCTAATGCATCTGCAATGTCCTTCATTCTTGTTACATAATCCGAGATAGATTGAGAGGCCTTCTTCTTGAATGTGGTAAATCCTGCCCACAATGATGCCTTCCTTGACTTTGTGGTGTTTTGGAAATGCTCCTCCAAAGCATTCCATATATCACTTGCACTTTCAAGACCTCTAATGTGAGGTGGCAAGTAGTTATTAACTGCCATATAGATAATGCTACTGGCTTGTGCATCTCTCTTCATCCAAGTCTTCAAGTCTGATAGTTCCTCCCTAGTTGGAACACTAGGATCTCTGAACTGAGGCTTTTCTTCTTCACCTGTAATATAACCTATCAAGTCTTTGCTCATAAGATGAGCTTCCATCCTCATTGACCATGCTGGATAATTCTCTCTATCCAGTTTCTCTATCTGAAGAGAATCTCCCATCCTTTCTTCACCTGTGTATTAAATCCTTCAAGCTTTATGAGGAATAAGGTTACCTTTACTTTGAATGAAGTTCCTTTTGTCTTCCTTGATGTCTTATGGTCTCCTTCTCAAGCTTTTCTTTCAAGATTTCACCTTTTGAATCTTCAAATGTTGAATTCTTTATGACTACAGCAGTCGGGGTCCTCCTTTCTTCAATTTTGATGCTCCCTGCTCTGATACCGCTGATGGAGAGTGTTAATCTCCAAAAGAACAAGCTAATCTTGAAGTTAGAGCACCTCTATATCAAGAGTAACTGAAAACCTTTACCAATTTAGAGGATCAATGATCAATTATCAAAGTTTTGAACAAACTGTGAAGAAGATTACTACACAGAAAGTCTGCTGCACATAACTCACTTATTGACTTATCAATTTTTTAAAGTTTTTTATAAAACTTTGCACGAGGTATTGCCTATAGTTTGTGCACCTCCTTCAAGTTAAATTATTCCAAAAGATTCAGTAGATCTTGAGAAATGATCTTAACAAGTCACCTATGCCTAAAACTGGAGTTCTTTACAGTCGACTTTGACACCTGCAACTTCTAAAGCTTGGTTCTCTCAAACTAGAACCCGTTTACAATGAAAGCTTGATTTGCAACACTCATAATAGATGTGTTTTGTTTTGATTGATCTTCTTGCAACAAAACAGAAAGTAACTCTTCAAATGTTAAGGCATTTGGATTGCCTTTCATCATCAAACGAAGAGTAGAAGCAAAACTCTGATATGATTCAGGAAGACCATTCAAAACAGTTTGCACAAGTGAACTCTCAGGAAGGACTTCATTAACTAAAATCAACTTTCCTTCAAATCCTTGATCTTTGTCAGAAAACTGTCCATAGAATCACCTTCATTCATGTGCTGACTCTCCAAGTGTTTTCAGAGGTAGGCAACACGAGCCTCATTCCTAGCCTGGTACAATGTGGTAAGTGTATCCCAAGCATCCTTAGCTATTCTGCAAGAGCAAATGTGAGAAATAATGGCACGTTTGACAGACAAAGCTAACAATGCATGTGCCTGAGCATCTTTGTCATCCCAATGAATTTGATCTGCAATAGGTGCAAAAAAAATAGTAGGACAAACAAGAATCTATAGAATATCACCATCTTTGACACCATCTTCAGCAGCTTTTACCTATATTTGCAGTACTTGTGTTTGCAGGTATAATAGGATGTTTTTTAATACCTTGCACAATATTCTAGAGTCCTTTTGCGACCAATACATGATGCATCATATAAGCCCACAATGGATAATTGGTACCATCCAACTTATCCTCAACAACCAACATACGGAATACATCACTACTTTCAGCCATGGCCACTCACTAAAATACCTTTGAGCATTGGCACTATAGAGAATTAGAAGATATATCAGATGTATGTGAAGAATGCATTTCTTAATGGATGGATATAAGAAGAGGTATACATGGCTCAACCCCTTGGGTTTTGAAGAATCACATTAACTTGAACATGTTTTCACATTAAAGAGAGCCCTATATGGGCTAAAGAAAGCTCCAAGAGCTTGGAATCATAGACTTGTAACTTACTTGTAAGATATAGATGTTTGGCATAAGAGACTAGCTCACATTGGAGAAAGAGACCTCAAAAAATTAGTAGAGATTAGAGTGTGCTTTGAATACCCAATATCTTGAAGCAACACATGATATACAAATGTAGTGCATTTCAGTTTCAAAATTCACATAGGAAACCATTCACCAAGAAAGGATATATACATGGAGATCTTTTAGAGGTTTTCCACACAAATGTTTGGGGACCAAAAGAAGAGCCTTTAATCTCAAGATCATGGTATTATGTGTATTTATAGGTGATTGTGGCAGATGGACTATTTGTACTTTATGAAGCATTGTTGATATATTTAGGTAGTGATGTGTGTGAACACTCTAGGACTGCCGGGGCACTTTTTTCCCTCTTTAGGAGGTTTTTTTCCCCCAGCTTGTATATACGCCTATTGACCTAATGGGCTACTTATCTTTGTACATTCTCTAGTAATACATTCAGTCTTGTGTGTTGTGCTCCAAGCTTCTTCTTCTTCCTTGTGTTGTTCGCGTGCTTCCGCAGACGTCTAACTCCAACAATTTGTATCAGAGCAGGTCGTTGCTTCTTCTAGGGCGCCGTCGACACTCCTCCGTTTGCAGTCTCAGATTCGCACAAAATTTGGTGAGCATACTCAGGGTGTTTTCGAGATCAAAACAGCTTTGCTGTGTGGTGCCGAAATCGCGATCTGAGCTTGTTTCGGCCTCCGAACGCACTATCGCAGTGCTTGTGCAGGCTATTTCGTCCTTTTGTGCCAAAGGTATATACCAGCTTCTGTTCGCCAGTTTAAGCGTCTCGAAGTCTGCTACAGGTCTAGCAGAACTCGTCTGGGCAGTTCTGTTCAACTTTTTGAGATACAGTCAATTTTTTGCATCAAGGTATTTTAGTCACCGGCCATGGCTGAAAGCAGTGATGTATTCCGTATGTTGGCTGTTGAGGATAAGTTGGATGGTACCAACTACCCATTATGGGCTTATATGATGCGACATGTACTGGTTGCAAAAGGATTGTGGAACATTGTGCAGGGTGTTGAAAGACGTCCTGTTACACCTGTAACGACAGGTACTGCAAATACAGGTGTTGGAGTTGATGAAGATGGTGTCGAAGATGATATTCTGTAGATTTTTGTTCGTGCTGCTGTTTCTGTTGCACCTACTGCAGAGCAGATTCGTTGGGATGGCAGAGATGCCCAGGCACATGCATTGATAGCTTTGTCTGTCAAACGTGCCATTATTCCTCACATTCGCTCTTGCAGAACAGCAAAGGATGCTTGGGATACACTTACCACTTTGTACCAGGCTAGGAATGAGGCTCGTGTTGCTTACCTCCAAAAACAGTTGGAGAGTGAGCACATGAATGAAGGTGATTCGATGGACAGTTTTCTTACAAAGATCAAAGACCTGAAGGAACAATTGATTTCTGTTGATGAGGTTATACCAGATAGCTCACTTGTGCAGACCGTTCTGAATGGCCTTCCTGATTCATATCAGAGTTTTGCCTCTACTCTTCGATTGATGATGAAAGGCAATCCGAATGCCTTGTCATTTGAGGAATTAGTCTCTGTTCTGTTGCAAGAAGATCAGTCCAGGCAGAACAGGTCCATTATGCGTGTTGCAGATCAAGCTTTCCTGGCTAGTCAGAAGGGCAAAGGAAAATGGAGCTCTTCTACCAGTAAGCAGAAATCTACAAATGCTGCACAATCGAAGAACCAGGATAAAGATGAGAAGAAATCAGAAAAGCAGAAATTGTTCTGCAAGTACTGTAAAGGAAATGATCATATTATAAAGAACTGTCCAAAACTGGCTGCTAAAGAGGCAAAGAAGAAAGAGGCTGGAATGGTTGTTGCAGAGGCCTCTACACCAAAAACAGAGTCTGCAAATCTTGTGCAGGAAGAAGAATGGGCGTTTACTACTGTCTGCAGTTTTGACCCATCTTCTCATGATCAGTGCATGTCTGCAGTAGACTCAGATGTTTGGTACTTTGACAGTGGGGCAACCAAACATATTACCTCGCAGCGCAATTTCTTCTCTTCACTCGAGCCTGCCCCTACAGGGAATACTGTCACATGCGCCAATAACTCCTCTTATCCTGTTATGGGAGTTGGTAAGATCATTCTGACTACTGCTGATGGTAGTTCTTTCACTTTGTCAGATGCTTTATTTGTGCCAGGGATCAAAAAGAACCTGTTATCAGTTTCTGCATTAGCCAAGATTGGCTTGGTTGTGAAATTCGTTGATGACAGGTGTACAGTCCATGATCTCTCAAATGGCGATGTGATTATTGCTTCTGGCATTTTATGTCGTGGGCTGTATAAGCTCATAGACTATGAAAAATCTGTGAATGATTCGGCATGTGCAGTTCATGATTCTCAGGCTATGTCAGATGCAAAGCTTTGGCATGCACGCTTTGGTCATCTAAATTTTGCTAGTTTGTTACGCCTGCAGAAATCTGAAATGGTGTCCTCTTTGCCCAAACTTGAGGCACCTGGAAAGCATGTTTGTGAAGGCTGTATTTTGGGCAAAATGCAGCGTTCTTCCTTTCCAAAAGATGGTTCAGTTCGGGCTATGCAGAAATTGCAGCTTGTACATAGTGATGTCTGTGGTCCTATGCAGACACCCTCTTTTGGAAATTACCTTTACTACGTGACTTTCATTGATGATTTTTCCAGGCATGCATGGGTATATCCACTCAAAGCAAAGTCCGAAGTGTTCATGTGCTTCAAACAGTTTTTGGTTTTGGCTGAAAACCTGTCAGCATGTAAAATGGGCACCCTCCGTTCTGATCGAGGGGGGGAATATATGTCTTCAGACTTTAATGCATTTCTGGCTGAACGTGGGATAAAACACCAGTGTACAGTGCCGTATACACCTCAACAGAATGGAGTTGCTGAACGAAAGAACAGGTCACTCATGGAGATGGCGAGGTGCATGGTCAAAAGTCAGGCTTTACCACATAGTTTTTGGCTTGAGGCTGTCATGTGTGCAGCATATGTACTGAACAGGTGTCCCACGAAAGCGTTGCACTCTATCACTCCATATGAGGCTTGGCATGACCGCAAGCCATCTGTTGCTCATCTTCGTCTTTTTGGTTGTTTGGCATATGCATTAGTGCCTGAACAACATCGCAGAAAATTGGATGATAAGGTAGTAAAATGTATTTTTGTTGGGTACAGTTCTGAAAGTAAAGGCTATCGTCTGTATCATCCACAGACTAAACGCATTCTGGTTAGCCGTGATGTTGTCTTTGTGGAAGATGCTATTCAGCCATTGCTTTCATGTACTAAGGAGACATCTGTTAGCTCCAAAGACATGTATGATACTTTGATGCCTCTTTTTACAGGTGGACAGGCTAGCGCTGGTCCTAATGAGGCAACTTCTCAGCCTTTGCAGGTTTCATATGATGATGCAGATCATTCCATTTCTGATGCAGATTTACATGATGCACTTGTTGATGAGAGAGCTGATATTGAACAGGCAAAAACTATGCCAAAATGGCTGGTGCAGACTTTGCGTGACCGCAAATTAGATGCACCTTTGTCATATCGTACTCGTTCAGGCTCTCATAGTACCTCCTTTGCATCAGATTGCTATGCTATGGCTGCATCTAGTTTCTGTGATGAGAATGAGCCTGTTTCTTTTGATGAAGCACAAAATTCAGAAAATTGGATGGCTGCTATGCAATCTGAATATGATGCTATAATGAAGAATGGTACATGGTCTTTATGTGACTTGCCTCCTGGCAAGAAGGCCATTGGTACTAAGTGGGTATACAAGCTGAAGCGTAAACCTGATGGTACAGTTGACAGGTATAAGGCTAGGCTTGTTGCAAAGGGTTATGCACAGGAAAGGGGCATTGATTTTGATGAGACCTTTGCACCTACATGCCGTATGACTACTGTTCGGAGCATTTGTGCACTTGCAGCCCATCATGGTTGGAATGTACATCAGTTGGACATTAAAACAGCATTTCTGAATGGTGACTTGCATGAAGAAGTGTATGTTTTTCAGCCCCGTGGCTTTGTGCAGAAAGGGCATGAAAACCAGGTGTGCAGGTTAAAGAAGGCGTTATATGGTTTAAAGCAAGCACCACGTGCTTGGTATGAGAAAATACATGCCTATCTGATTGCACATGGTTTTGAGAATAGTCCTACTGAAAGCACCTTATATGTTAAGCGTGCTAATGATGTTCTTTTGATCATTGTTGTCTATGTAGACGACATGCTGCTCACTGGTCCTCTTGAGAAGCATATTGCTGATTTCAAGGCTGATTTGCATGCCTCATTTGAGATGTCTGATTTGGGGCATTTGCATCACTATTTGGGCATTCAGTTTATGCAAGTTGATGGTGGAATGGCTTTGTGTCAAACGAAATATATTGACACATTATTGCAGCATTTTGGCCTTGAAGACTGTAAGCCTATTGCCACTCCTATGGAGACAGGTTTACGATTGAGTCTTCATGATGCTGGAGATGCATTTGATGCTGTTCTCTATCAGCAGGCTGTTGGATGCTTGATTTACTTATGCATTACTCGGCCAGATATTCAGTTTGCTGTCTCACAGATGAGCAGGTTTATGCATTGCCCAGGAGTCACGCATTGGAAAGCGGTTAAGCGCATCTTTCGCTACTTGAGTGGTACTCGGCTACTTGGGTTGTTTTATCCCAAGGGGGGATCACTACTGCCAGATTTGCATGCTTTTTCTGACTCAGATTGGGCTGGTTGCTATGACACTCGTGTGTCCACCAGTGGTTTTTGCTTCGTGCTTGGTAGCTCATGTATATCTTGGTTGAGCAAGAAGCAGCCTACTATGGCCACTTCCAGTTGTGAGGCTGAGTATAGGGTAGCTTTCACAGTGACTGTTGAGTGTGTGTGGCTCAGACGCCTTATGGCTGATTTGGGTGTTGGCCAGTCTTCTGCCACCACCATCTTCACTGATAGTCAGAGCGCATTGGCAGTTGCGAGGAACCCTGTGTTCCATGCTCGCAGCTAAGCACATTGAGGTGCATTATCACTATGTCAGGGAGAGGTTCTCTGCTGGGGAGATCAGCTTGGCATATGTGCCCACGCAGGAGAACATTGCAGACCTTTTCACGAAGGCTCTGCCTAGAGAGAAGTTTGAAGCTTTCCGCAAAGCTTTGGGCTTACATCCTTTTGTGGAGTGATTTCCACATAGCTTGGCACTTCCTTATACATGAGTGCCAGCTCCTTGTTCATCGCATCACTCCCAGGGGGGATTTGTTGATATATTTAGGTAGTGATGTGTGTGAACACTCTAGGACTGCCGGGGCACTTTTTTCCCTCTTTAGGAGGTTTTTTTCCCCCGGCTTGTATATACGCCTATTGACCTAATGGGCTACTTATCTTTGTACATTCTCTAGTAATACATTCAGTCTTGTGTGTTGTGCTCCAAGCTTCTTCTTCTTCCTTGTGCTGTTCGCGTTCTTCCGCAGACGTCTAACTCCAACAAGCATAAGGATGAAGTATTCTCATGTTTTAAGATGTATTTAACTCTTATGGAGGATCAAATAGGTAAAACCCTAAAAAGACTAACGTTTGATGGAGGGGGAGAATACTTCTCCCATGAATTTGATTCCTACCTACAAGATAGAGGAATCAAGAGAGAAATTACTACGAGGTACACACTTGAACAAAATGGAGTAGTAGAGAGGAGAAATAGGACCATTGTTGAGGCAACATGGTCCATGTTGAATGAGAAGGAATTAAAAAATTATTTGTGAGCAGAGGCAGTATCCACTCCCACATATTTGATAAAGATATTACCTTTAAAGACTTTGGATGGTATGACCCCCTAGCTTGGATCATTGGAGGATATTTAAATGCATTGCATATGCACACAGAACATCTCAAATGAGAGGGAAATTAGACCTCAAGGTAGAAAAGTCTGTATTTATATGCTATGATCTTAACCAAAAAGGTTATAGACTATATAATCCTAGAAACAAAAGTTTTATAGTCATTTGAGATGTTGTGCTTGATGAGAACAAATCATGGTTTAAAGATGATTGCAGGAAGATCAAGCTACCATATGATCTAGAGGAACACTTATCAGCACTCTCAAGCAAGAAAACACACACAGACCCTAGGAAGGAAATCAACTCATGGAACTTCAAAGGCAAGCCAAGATACAAGAGCTTATGGATGTTGTAGAATCCTCTCAACAAACCATTAGAAGATATACTAGGGAGAAGAAGAAAGCAAAGAGGTATGGCTATGATACATCTCTAGTGACTAAACACTCTATCTATTCAGCATAGGAAAAACTCTAAAGAAACATCATCTTATGAGGAGGCAAGTATGAAACTAGAATGGGTGAATGCTATGGAAGAAGAAATTGAAGTCTCAAAGGAGAATCACACTTGCAAATTGGTGGCCAAGACTGCAACCATGAAGATCATTGGATCTAGATGGATATACAAAGTGAAGAAGAACTCTGATGGGACCAACAATAGATACAAAACTAGACTTGTGGCTAAAGGGTATGCTCACCCCCATGGAAATGACTATGAGGAGACCTTCTCACCTGTCGCAAAGATGCCAACAATTAGAGTTCTTATGAGCACTGTAGCTGCCAAGAATTGGAAGATCTATCAAATGGATGTGAAGAATGAATTTTTGAATGGATGGATATCTAAAGAGGTATATATGGCTCAACCCCCTAGCCTTGAATATTCACATCTTCTTGAACATGTATGTAGCTTAAGGAAAGCTCTATATGGTCCAAAGCAAGCTCCAAGAGCTTGGAATCATAGGCTTGTGACCTATTCGTAGGATAAGGGTTTCATTGTTAGTAAAGCAGATCTTTCACTCTTCTTCAAGCGAACTCATGGAGAAGTCATATACCTTTATGTATATGTAGATGATATAATACTCACAAGTAATGATGTTGAAGGTATGAGGAGGATCAAGTTACATATGAAGGAGGAATTCAAGATTAGTGGCAAAAGGCAACTTGCATAATTCCTAGATTTTTAGTTGTATATGCAAAGAAGGGTACGTATCTAAATCAAAAGAAATATATCAAGGAAATACTAGCCAAGTTCAAGATGGAGACCTGTTGGAGTTTGATCTCTATAGAAGCATGCAAACAACACAAGGAAGAAGAAGAAACCTAGGTCACAACACACAATACTGAATGTATTACCAAGAGAATATACAGAGATAAGTGACCCATTAGGATTATAGGCACATATATAAGCCGAGGGAAAAAAACCTCCTAAAGAGGGAAAAAAGTGCCCAGATGGTCCTAGTGTGTTCCTAATGGTAGTGGACCTCTATGTGATTACTCCTAGCATGAAATATGGGATTGGTTACAAAGTAAATACTTGACATGTTATCAATGTCTATAGGAATGGTTCCAAGTTTCACTTCAAGATCGGCCAAAAGCTTTTTAATCCACATTCCTTCACATGTGGCAAATGATAATCCTATATATTCATCCCCCATGGATGAAAGTGCAGTAGTAGGTTGTTTCTCTGAGCTCTATGTGATAGGTTTTCTTCCTATCATGAACACATAACATGAGGTTGATCTCATATGTTCATTTGAA
This sequence comes from Ceratopteris richardii, assembly GCA_020310875.1. NCBI lineage: Eukaryota > Viridiplantae > Streptophyta > Polypodiopsida > Polypodiales > Pteridaceae > Ceratopteris > Ceratopteris richardii. Next base: position 33,181,427 of record CM035415.1, read on the forward strand.
CTTGCCCAATTAGCATTGCTAAGGCCTTTGACCTGCAATTCTTCACCAAACTTGTAAGACAAAGCATAATTAATTGTATTCTTTATGTATCTCAACACTCTCTTGGTTGAATTTAAATGTTTGCTTCTAAGAGCTTGCATAAACTAAGAAATTACACCAAAAACATGAGATAGATAATGTCTTGTAATGTTTGCATGGATTAATGATCCTACGATGCTTATGTATATCCTTAAATCTTGTATAGTTTTCCATCATTTGACAAAATCTTTGTATTTGTGTCCATGGGCTGAGTGAGTGGTGTTGAGATATCAAGCTCAACATGTGATGATCAAGGATGACACGCATCACTTTTTCATTTCTCTTGACATATATAGTGGTCACCATGGTATATGTCAGGGATACCTTAGTGAGCTTTACTAGATTCATCTACCGAGAGTGATGTCACACTTGTTTCTTGCTAGCTCACCTAGTCAGGAACATTGGGTTTTTCCTTATGTACTATTCTTTATATATTACACTAGTTGTATTGTTGTATTAGTTCATTCTTGTATATTCCTTTTATGTAATAGAAGAAGAAGAAGAAGATCATTCTTCCTTGCCTCAATCTTTGTGTGTGCTTCTCTTTGAGTGTGAGAGTGTGTGAATGAGCTCTCTTCCTTATATCCTTCCTCATGACAAGTGGTTTGCATTCACTCATTCCGAATCTGAAAAGAACATCCAACTACTACTTCCTTTGCATCAAGCAGATGCCACTTTTCCCATAAACAACTTCGATTCCTAAAAAATATTTTAGCTCTTTGAGATCTAAAATTATAAAATCCTTACCAAGCTTTGTTATGATATCTTTAATGCCTATAATAGCATTCCCTATTATGATGAGATCGTCAACATATATACAGATATATAACTCTCTACTTTCTTCCTTCTTCATTGTTCCAAGAACTCCACAAATCAAAGTAGAAGAGACTTCAATAGAGGAGGCTATGCAAGTACAAGAGGCATACCAAATAACTTCAATGGTTACAACAACAATTTCAACAATACAAATCATCAAGGAGGATATAGAGGAAGGAGAGAGTACAACAATCATACTGAAGAGCAAACACAAGAGGACTCACTTTTATTGATGAACATGACTACGTAACAAGGTAAAGCAGATGAGCATGTATTTTATATAGACTACGGTTGTTCAAATCATGTAGAAGGGAATGTGGCTCTACTATCAGACTTGGAAGATCCAAGAAATAGACATGAGTTTCAAACAGGATATGACTCTAGAGAGTCAATGGAAAAGATTGGAAATGTGAAGACTCGAGATGGAAATATGAATCTACTTAGCAAGGTATCGTATGTACCTACCATAACAAAGAATTTCATAAGTGTTGGACAAATTTTAGAGAAAGGATTGCAGGTAAGGTTCACAACGAATGGAGCATTTAATGAAGATCTAGAACAAGGATTCAAGAGAATTGAACAAGGAGAAAAGATAGGTAGAATCTTTACATTTGGACTCCAAGACACTCGAAACATAGTCGTGTTCAATTATGGAGGTAGAACCCTAGCAGAATTGGAAATGTGGCATAAAAGATTGGCTCACATAGGTGAAAGAAATTTGAAGAAAATGTGTAGGGATCAAAGTTTACTTGGCCTACCTAATATATCCAAGCAACATATGATATACAAGTGCAGTGCTTCTCAACTTGGAAAATCACATAGATAACCCTTTATGAAGAAAGAATACATCCATGGTGACTTGTTGGAGCTAAGCCACACAAATGTTTGGGGACCTAGCAAGGAGCCATCAATTTTGGGACCCAAGTACTATGTATCTTTTATTGATGATTGTAGCAGATGGACCATCCTATAATTTATGAAGGACAAGAATGGAGTATTCAATTAAATCAAGAAGTACCTTGCTCTTGTTGAAAATCAAACAAGGAAAACAATAGAGGCTAAGGTCAAATGGAGGGGGAGAATATTTCTCCCATGAGTTTGATGCATATCTCCAAGATAGAGGCATCAAGAGAGAGATTACAACTAGATACACTCCAAAACAAAATGGAGTAGTAGAAAGGAGGAATAGGACCATAGTTGAAGCTACAAGGTCCATGCTTAAGGAGAAAAAAATTACCCAATTATTTGTGGGCAAAGGTTGTATCTACAACCACCTATCTCATTAATAGACTCCCATCAAAGGCATTGGATGGGATGACACCATATGAAGCATGGAATGGAAGAAGACCTAGCCTTGATCATTGCAAGATATTTGGATGCATAGCCTATGAACATATTCCATCACAAATTAGAGGTAAAATGGATCCTAAAGCAGAGAAATGTCTATTTATTGGGTATGAACTAAATAAAAAAGGGTACACGTTATACAATCCAAGTACTAAAAGTTTTATTTTTAGCAGAGAGAGATGTTGTCTTTGATGAGAACAACTCTTGGTTTGAAGATGATTGCAGGAAAGTCAAGCTAGCTTATGACCTAGAGGAGGATTTCCCAACATTAGAGAAGGTAAATGATCACCTCCATGAAGATTCAAGTGATTAAGATGATGACTAGAAGACACCAAGGAGGAATATCAAGGCTTGGAACAAAAAAGGTAAATAAAAGATGTAGGATTTGAGAGATGAAGAAACAATAAGAAGATCAACTAGGGAAAAAAGGAAGCCAGAAAGGTATGGAGTTGACACCTCTTTGGTCACTAAACACTCAATCTATATAGCTAAGGATATCAGTTCAGAAGAACAATCAACCTTTGTCCTAAGAAGATCATTGGATCTAGATGGATCTATAAGGTAAAGAAAATCTCAGATGGATCAATAAATAGGTATAATGCAAGGCTTGTGGCAAAAGGGTTTGCTCAAACCCAAGGCATAGATTATGAGGAGACTTTTTTCCTGTGGCAAAGATGCCTACAATTAGATTATCAATGAGTATAACTGCTTCGAAGAATTGGAACATCTATTAGCTGGATTTAAAAAATGCATTCTTGAATGGCTGGATTTCATACGAAGTGTACATGGCACAACCTCATGGATTTGTAGATGAATCACACCCTAAGTATGTGTGCAAACTCAAGAAAGCTCTATATGGATTGAAGTAAGCTCCTATAGCTTGTAACCATGGATAAGTTACATTCTTGCATGGCAAAGGATTTCAATTCAGCAAGGTTGATTCATCAATTTTCATTAAGAAAAGTCAGTTTGAAGTAATATACTTGTGTGTGCATGTCGATGATATCATTCTTACAGGTGATGATGCTGATGGAATCAAAAAGATTGAAGCCCAAATAAAGGAAGAATTCAAGATAAGTGATCTTGGATTGCTGACTTACTTCCTTGGCTTGGAAGTAGTCTACACATATCAAGGAATGTCCCTTACACAAAGGAAAGATATTAAAGATATGCTTACAAAGTTCAAAATGCAAGACACTAAGGTTGCAGGTACTCCCATGGAGGTCAACCACAAGTTAAGTGCTCATGAAGGAGAACTGATTGAAGAAATCACAAGCTACCAAAGTCTAGTTGGAAGCTTGAACTATGCTACCCTAACTAGGGTGGATATTTGCTATGGAGTAAGTGTGCTTAGACAACTCATGCACACTCCTAGGAAACCTCGCATGGATGCAGCTAAGAGGATATTGAAATACTTGAAAGGAACAATTAATAAAGGTGTATATTACCCTTACACATCTGATTTGAATGTAAAGCTATTCACTGATGCGGATTGGACAGGTCCCAAAGATGATAGAAGAAGCACATTAGGATACTTATCATTTGCAGGTATGTAGCTCAGTGATGAGTAGCACCTCCTTTAATGTCAATCCGGGAAGACGTGAGGATGGTATGAAGACCTCGAGCAAGTGGCGGCACAAGTGCGTGAGTGAGAAGCACACAAGCATGCACACACATACACACACACGCGCATACAAGGCAAGACAAAGAGTGAGAATCGATGGAGCTTTTTAGATTACTTTCAAAATGCTCTTACAAGTTCGTTTCAATTACAATCTAACCTCAAAAATGAGCTCTCTAGCTCCTTTTATAGTTTTTGACTAGCTTTTGGCCCTGTCCAGACCTAGTGTCCGGCCTAGTTAAAAATTAGGTTCCAGGGCTTATTTGGGGGCTCAAACGAGATCTAAAAATTATGAAAATTGGTACGCCACTACTTCTAAGGCTCCTCAAGCTCAAGGACTCCTTGGCTTGCACAAAATGGAGCTACAAAAATGTGAAATGAGATTTACAATGATTATTAGTGATAAAAATCACTGTTGTTGTAGGGATTTCTTCTAGTGATCTGCCATACATATCTTCAAGCTCCCTACTTGCTCTTCTTCCCTGCATGTCCATCTCTCTGGTTTGCATTAATGTCTTGAAAAAATATTGGCCTACTTGCCAGATCTTCTTTGACTGCCCTGTTTGCTCGTGCTATCCCTTCGCTCTGACTCCCTTCTTTGACTTTCTCGTCTTGTAAGTCCTGGTGTACCAAGGCTGCTGCCAACACCCCCCCCACTCTCGCGTCTGTCGCCCCTGACAGACCCTTGTCTAGCTGCTTTTTGGACGTAGTATTGTACAACATCGGCGGCGAGGTGGTGTTCTTCTAACCTGAGTCCCCTTGCTAGATCTGTCAGCAATGCATCCCAATTGACTGGCCCTGGGACATCTGGATGTGGCACCCGTAACTGCTCTGAGTGAATGGTTCGCTCCACAGCAAATAAATGGAGGAGATGTGAGGCTCTGGATACAAATATTTCTGAGTGGTATTCCCAGAACCCTGTTATGAACATCTCCTCGAATGTTTGTTTAAAGCAGGCCGGGAGGTATTTTATCCTGGCGTGCCAAGCGTATATCACCTCTATGGAAGGAGTGGTGCTCATGTCATACACTAAATCTTGGTTTCCTGTAAGGAATCCGACGCCTGAGAAGTGTGGGTCCTTGATATTCTTGAATGTCCTGAATGTAATAAGCATTAACTCAAAAATTTTCATGCACATCTGGGCCATTACATCAGGGGTATTCTTTAATCGGAGGCTCCAGTGCCGTATAGTGGAGATCATGTAATTGACGGTGGGAGGCCCTTGAGGGGGTGCTAGATAGACGTAGTTTAACCATTTGGCGCATCCCTTGATGTTCTTGACTGCAATGGTAAACTCTGGCCATGTGCGTCTGCGGAGTACAGGAACATAACAAGGGTTATATTTAATAAACAGAGGCATATTAGTCCAGGTGCGAACCATCTCCGGATAGGTTTCGAGGAGTCGGATCCTCCAAGTGGGTTGATGAATGGATCCTTTTTTAGCGCTCTCTGGGATGTCATCTGGCCCAAATTGTGTAGCAAACGTTGGAGGTTTGCCACATTTGTGTTGGATTTCTGCATTGTAGTCCGCCAGAAGTATACAATATGGCACGTATTGATCATCATTGGTTCCGATCCATCTATGGTGGGACATGCTGCGGAAGTATTCTGATTTAATAATAGTGTCCTCTATCTTTGCCATAGATTGGATTTGAACTGCCACTCGATCTTCGTGAGTTGATGCCGTTTTCTCTAGTGTTTGGAGCCACTCAGGTACTTCGATTTCTAGCGTGTCCATTCCTTCTGCGGTTTGCTCACCACCTGGCATTGGCATAGGAACGTAAGGTTCCTCATATGTCTCATCTACCTCGATGGGTACCAAATCCTCGGGTTCTGGTTCGATAACTGGAGAGGGTTGCCTTTCATGTGTGAGTAATCTTGCCTGTAATTCGGCCACCTGCTCTTGCAATGCCTTGACTTCCTCTGAAGTCGTGGTCGTTTCTGTGACTTTGGGTGCTGTCTGTTGCTCTTGGAGTTGATTGCGCAGCGCATCCCGTTCCCTTTCCAAGTCATCATGAGCTTCTAACAGATCTGCATAGCTGTCCAAGATGGTCTTCATTGTCTCTGAGGGCACAGCTTTAAACTGGTCTGGATCAATTTCGTGTGGAGAGCCTTCCATTGCTGCTTCTAGATTTGCTTCATTTTGCTGCTGCAATCTCTTGTTTTCCTCAAGGGCGGCCGCCATGTGTTTTCTGAGAAGTGCCAGGTTACGCCGGACTTTGAGATTATCGGCTTGGTATACCTCGAGCAAAGCTTCTAGTTGTTTGGCACCTGGTTCTGTTGATGGTTGGGGTGCCGCCAATAATGTTTGGTGAGCTTGCTCAAGCGTCGTGTAACGTTGATTCAGTTCTGCATTTTCTGTGTGTAGAATGTGAAACTGTCTTTGTAAGTTTTGATGGTGCGTTTCCAGTTGCTTATATCGGTTGTCCAAAGCTTTGTACTCATGCTGGAGCTGGTATACACATTGGTTTAATGCAAAAAATATGTTATTTACATTAAATAATGCGGGGAAAGGTGAAGATGCAGGGGGAATGGGGGCGGGAATGGGAGAGGTGGATGCTGTGGATGTAAGTGGAGATGTGGGTGGAGGGGGTATGGGTGATGAAGGTGGCATGGGGGGAGGGAGCGGTGCTGTGGCAGGTGATGTTTCCATCGTGTCAACTGTTTGAGTGACTGTGTAGATGGGAATCGTTGGTGGAGTGGATGTGACATCGGTGAACAGGGTGGTGAAGGTGGGCATGGTGACTCCCCCGAATTGGATTCCCGGGGAGAGTGGGATGCCCATGACAACGGTAGTGGTAGTGGATGTGGTAGTGTCAGTGTCCTGTGGTGGAGTGAATTGTGTAGTGTGAGGTGGGGATGTGGGTGACAACGGTGCTTCGTGATATTCTTCTGCTTGAGCTGACCCGCCTGGTGCTGATGTATCGATGTGAATTTGCTTTCCGGATCTCCTGGGACGAGTAGGAACTCTTTTTTCAAACCTGTGGATGTAGGCCATAGCCTCATGGATGGCCTCGTCCAGTCCTACAGCCTCGGCATGAAGGTTCATGGACTCAATGAACAACTCGTCCACACCTTCCTCCGCTAGCAAGTCGTTCATGAGTCTTTTGCCTTGTTCTAGAGACATCTTATGCTGTTCCTGAACCAGTCGCATGGTTCGATATAGTCTCTTGACTTGTGCCGAATATGCTGGGGCACTTGCTAACTCGGAGAGTTCGTCATATTCTTGGTGTTGTTCTTCGTCGGCCTCTTCTTCATCTCCTCCTGCCTCTTGTTCATCTACATCGACTTCTACAGTTTGTGGTTGGGTGGGGGCCGATGTTGTTTTGGGTCGTGGTTCCTGCGCTCGCGCTGCTTCCGCTTCGAGGTTAGAGTCATAGATTAATCTGGCGATTTCTTCATCCGTGAGGTCCTCAAGAGTAAATCCCTGCGGGAATTCCAAATCGGATGGAATGGGTGGAAACACCAGATTAGGCCCCTCCGTGCTTGGTCTTGGTAACCGGATTGTGAATGGCCTAACTCGTCGTGTCTGGGGAGGAGTGATTTCTGGTGTAGCGGTAGCTCCCCTTGGTTGAGCACAGGGTAGTTGGACTCCCCCCCTCATCTTCTTGGATGGAGGGCCTGCTGTTGATAGCCTTCTTTGGAATTCTTGGACTCGTGACCATACGAGTGCCCGCTGAACAGGCACGTCATAAGCCAAGCATCTATAGATTATTCTGGTCAAAGCGCAACACCCGTGGAGCACATTCTTCTGTTTTTTGTTCCACCTTTGATGCGCTAGGTGGATCTGGTCTATGATCCAGTGTGGCACATTGATGGGTAGGCTTTCGGTTTCTGCTAGATATAAACTGAACCATATTTTTTTCGGGGGCATTGTGAATCGTTCTTGGGCGGGAAACGCGAAGTGTTGCATGATGGTTCGCAGGTGAAGCGCAATGGTAGGTGTCATGGCTACCATATCCTTCAACTTATTCAAATCCTTATGCTTCATTCGACCTGGGACCATGGTTTCCTTTTCTGTGGGAATGTGCATGCCATACATAGCCAACGCTTCTCTTACCAGATTGAGGGTCAACTTGAATCTTTTGAGCTCATTACCCGGCAGCAGTGATGGCAACACGAAGGTGCTGTCGCCGCCCTTGGCTCTGCTTGGCGTGATGGTACTGATCAGATAAGAGCATCGTAAAAAATCCGGCTTTGGTAAGTGAGTCCTGAAATAACTTTCCACACCTGCTTTGACCCAAACTGATCTCATGACTTCAGCATTTTGGTAGCTTTCAAATTCGCGTGTGAAAAAGTGGTATCGACCCCATTTGCCATTGAACTCCAATTCTGCTTCCCAGAAGTAGGTTCCATCGCCCAGTGGTCCAGCAACATCACTGAACCAATGCGCATGCTTACCTACTTGAGAAGTGTGTCCTTGAGGAGGATCCTGGATGGGGAGCACATGCACATCTTGAAGCTCTTGCGGTCTTGCAGTGAGGCGTGGCTCAAGGAGAAGTGTTTCTATGTCCACTATCTGGGGACCAGATCCGGCTTGAGAGCTGGTACCTACTTCTGCCATGGCCTGTTTGCTGAGTGGTTCTGTGAGAATATAGAACCAAGTGTTAACATCGGACTGGACAAAATAAATCTGTTGTTGTCCCCGTTACAACATTAACATGAGATGGATGGTGAGTTAGTGGTTAGTAAGTGCATGAAGGCAGTGTGTGTGGTTAGTGATTGTGTTGTCCTAGGAAACTATTGCAGTTAGTAAGTGGGTTATGAATTTACAAATTGGGGTCGGGGGGTTTATTACAGGCCCTAGGCTGCCAAATGCAGTGAATGGGCTTTGCCTTCGGTTTCGGAGAGTCTCTACAGAGCCTTCTCGATGTCGTGGTTTGCAGATGAGGCCTTTTTGGGACCCATTTACAATTGATTACATGTACGCTCTTGGGTTTTGGTGTGTACATGAGTGTCGAGAACGAGTGAAATCTGGTAGTATGCGTCGCTGCGTTATGCTGTTTAAGTTGTGGCCTCAGCGTAGCTAATTGTGCCATCAAGCAAGCCTTAGGCACCCAAATTTGTCTTGATTGTGGGCTTGCCTTCATCGACTTCTTGGGCACCCAAATAGATTTTACTTTAGCAGAAGATTTTCTGAAAATCTTTTTATTAGCGTTGCGTTGTAGGTCACTAATAAGAGACTTTGCCCCTGTAGTTGACGGTGGTGCAATTGGTCGTTCGCCTTTCCGTACCCATACCTGATCTATTTGTTGGGCTGTTCTGCTGCGCAGGTACTTTTGATCTCTGACATAGGTAGTACCCTGCCCCTTCTGCCTTTGATCCATCTTGGGTTGCTGCTTCCTTCTAGCCTTTGGAAAAGAAGGGAGTTCCGTTGCATTCCTGACTCCTTTTTTGCAAATATCATTCCTCTGCAACACATAGTTTTGGACAAGAATAGCATGGTCATCTTCATGTGTACCCCTGGAAGGACCAGGAGTCTGTGCCTTTCCTAGTTCCTTGAGTGCTCCATTGTCTAATTCTACTGTAACTCGACTATGATTGACCCAAACCTGGAGAAGTCCACTTCTTAGGTTTAGATTGACTGCTTGGTCATAGATCCAATCCTGACCCAAGACGAGAGGTTCAGTGAGATCCTCATCTTGACACACTAGTACTTTAACGGTCATTGCCTCCTCGTGAATGTAGAGGGGAAGTTCCACCTCGCCCATGCAAGGGGTTTCCACGCCTCCCAATCCTATGAGGTATGCTTCCACAGGATGGACAGTTAACTGTAACTCTTGACAATAAGACAACTTAACAGCGCTAGTGGCAGCCCCTGAGTCAATCAAGGCTCTTACGGTCCTTGTGCTCTTTCCTTGTCCTATGTCTATGGTTATGAAAGGACGTCTATCAATTATTCTATTCGAGCTTGTTCCTGCAACTTCACACATGGCCATGGGAAATCCTTGGTCTGCATAGTCATTCGTTCCAGGCTGATCTCTACCTTGCCTTCGTAATTTCATCCTTCTGATGCGTTCTAAAGCCTCTGCTTGAGCTTCTTCTCTAATTCTCTTTTCTTCCTCTTTGCGTTTCTTAGCAGTGTTGAGTCGGCAGAGCATTTCCTCCGTGAGGGGTTCCTGGTACAACTTGACTCTGCAACCGCTAATATAATTTGGGAGAACATCCCCCTCTAATGTGGCCAATTGTACTGCTCCGCTCGTGGAGATCCTATTGATGATCATAGGTCCGTAGCCTCTCTTTTCTAGCTTCCTCGCGTGTTGTTTTAGTGTATAGACTAAGACTAGATCTCCTGCTTTCAGGCCTTTATCCTTCACGTGGGCATCAAAGTATGCCTTCTGTCTCTTCTTGGCTGCATATATCCCTGCAGCGGCTCTCAGTCTCGTTTCCCCTAATCGTTCAAGGTCAAAGATCCTAGAGGAGAGCTCATGACCTGTCCATTCGTGCTCTTGTGCTACTCTCAATGTAGGGATCAGGAAGTCCAAGGGTAACACAGCGTTTTGGCCAAATACCATCTGAAAGGGGGTGGCTTGGAGTACCGTTTTGTAGGCAACTCGGTATGCCCAAACAGCGTGGTGTAGCTGTTTGTCCCAGTCAGAGCGTTTAGTGTTCACTAATTTTGTCAGCACATTGCACAAAATCTTATTAGTGCTCTCAGCTTGACCATTAGCTTGAGGGTGATAAGGGGCAGACTTCTTGTGTATTACCAAGAATTCTTGGAGTAGATTTTCAATAACTTCATTCAAGAAATGAGTGCCTCTATCACTTACAAGCTCTATAGGTAGTCCATATCTCGTGAATACATTCTCAAACAAGAATTTGGCAGTTGTTTGAGCATCGTTCTTGGTTGTAGCTTTTACCTCTACCCACTTGGTGAGATAATCTGTTGCCACAATGATGTATTCCGCATGAGAACCCTTAGCTGGGGGATTAATAGGACCTACGAAGTCTATTCCCCACTTAGAGAATGCACGTCCACCCATCATAGGTTTCAGTGGCATCTCATCTTTGCGTATAGGATATTGAGTCCTCTGACAGACATCACACCGTTTCACATAGGTATGTGCATCCATGTGAAGTGTAGGCCACCAAAAGCCCGCAAATAGTATTGCCTTGATTACCCGATCTGGTCCAAAGTGTCCTCCTGCTACACCTTGGTGAGCAGTTTCTAAGATTTTAAGATACTCACTTTCATGGACACACAGTCTCAGGTAGCCATCCTTACCGCGTTTATATAGATTATCACCTATGAGTGAATAATCCAGGGCTTCTTGTTCTAAACTCCTTTTCCTAGCTAGAGTCATGTCTGGGGGGAATGTGTTTGTCCGCAAGAATGATACTAGAGGTTCACTCCAATCTGGCACAATGGATATTTGATAGAGAGTGGCGTGTTCCACAGGTGGCTTAGTGCAACAGATTGGGCATTCCTTGCACAACTTTTGGACGTCCGCTTCCATAGTTGGCCAATGCACTCCGAATCTCTTTAGAGTCTGCAACGTTCGTTGTTTTGAATGGTGTTGCTCTAACGCACCTACATGTGCTAATTGCAACCATTTAGCGTACTCATCCTCTTCTACGCAACAAGCCAAGATCCCTTGATCTGTGTGCTTGTACATGCTTCCGGCCATGATATGGTACTTTTGGGCTTTTACGATCTCTCTATTCCGTGTGTTTACCACTGGATGGTTAGGCCCGTATGTCAAAACTGGTACCAATGGCTTAGCCCAATGCGGTACAACTTCCAAATTAAACAAGTAAGCATCAGGAAGGTCATCTGATACTCCTTGTGGGGCTTCTCCCGATGTGAGCCTAGAGAGATGATCAGCTCTCAAATGAGTCCTACCTTTTCTTACCACAACCTCGAAGTCGTATTCCATTAGCAAGAGAAACCATCTCACTAATCTTCCTGTATTGCATGGCTTGTTTACTAAGTACAACAATGCCTGATGGTCCGTAAAAAATTTAAACTTATTTGCAAGCAAATAGTGTCTAAATTTCTTGACTGCATATACCATGCCTAATCCTTCTCGCTCTGTTGTGGTGTAATTCCGTTCAGCCGCATTCAATTGTCTGCTGGCGTAGGCAATTGGAAGATCCATATTACCTTCACCAGTAGGTTGTGCAAGTACACATCCAATAGCGTAATTGGATGCATCAACATGAACATGGAATGGCTTATTCCAATCTGGTGTGGTCAAGATTGGTGCTGAACATAATCTTCGTTTAAGTTCTTGGAAGGAATTCTCACATTCATCCGTCCACTCAAAGTTTGTCAAGAGTCCGTACATGGGCTTTGCAATGACAGCATACATGTGTATGAATCGTCGATAATAACCGCAATGCCCCATGAAAGCTTGTACTTCCTTGACATTCTTTGGCCTAGGTAGCTCTGCTATGGCTCGCACTTTCTCTTCGTCAGTAGATATGCCATTCTTTGACACTATGTGTCCTAGAATCTTGCCTTGCCTGACCATAAAAACGCACTTTTCTGGGTTCAGGCAGACTTGGTACTCTCTACATTTGTCAAAGATTTGTCTGAGTTCCGGAATATGGGTTTGTCTAACATTGGAATGAGCACAAAGGTCATCAACATAGACTTCTAAACTCTTCCTCAGGAACTCCTTAAACACATGGCACATCAGCCTCTGGAAGGTAGCTGGTGCATTGGTAAGCCCAAATGGCATTACTCTAAAAGCAAAAATGCCCCATTCTGTGGCAAAGGCTGTCTTATGCTGATCCTCTGGAGCTATGGCTACTTGATTGTAGCCAGAAAATCCATCAAGGAAGCTGTACACTTCCTTGCCTGCCACTCTTTCTAAGAGATGCTCTGTGATGGGAAGCGGATAGTTATCTCGAATTGTGGCGGCATTAACCTTTTTCAAGTTAATGCACACACGCAGTTTGCCATTCTTTTTGGGCACCACTACAATGGGGGATACCCATTCAGTGTGCTCAATTTCATAGATAAATCCAGCTTCAACCAATCTATCTATCTCTTCCTTGATCTTAGCAGCGTAATTATCGTTATATGTATAAGGCTTTTGCTTAGAGGGTTTGGCATCTGAGGTCATGGGGATGGTGTGCGAGCATATGTCCGGGTCAACACCTTTCAAATCCTTGTAACTCCAAGCGAATACATCTCTGTATTCTCTTAGCAAGGCTATCAATTCGTACTCCTCATCTTGTGTTAGGTCATGGCCTATATACGTACATCTCTCCTCTCCTTCTTCTAGGGCCACTACGATTTTCTTGGTGGTTTCTTTGTTATCATAGGCCTCTCCTGATTGTGCCTCTCGTTTAGGCATTCTTATCATGACTCTCCTGTCATCTATCTCATACTTCTTAAAATTTTCTGGGACCTCAAACAAAGATTCTTCCTCTTCTGGTAAGGCTTCTCTCTTCTTTCGTTTCTTTCCTCCTTCCTTAGGGGTCATATGCGTTGCTAATCTTACATCATTTGTAACCTCTCCATGTCTCTGGGTTTGAAATTCTACCTCATGGAAGTATTCTTCATCTGATGCAAATGGTGGGTCCATAATGATTGACTCTAGATCGGAGTCACTTGCATCCTCAAATGCATCAGGGCTAGGTTCGCATTCTTCTAGAACTGCCTCTCCCATGATTGGCTCTATGGAGAAGACTGAGATATCATAGCCATCCTCATCACAGTGAGGTGTCCATTGTTCTTCGTTGATGGCCACGTCCATTGTTGCTAAGATTTCTGCCCAACCGTGAGGTTCAAATTCTTCGTCTGGAAAAACTACAGGTGCATAGGCTGGGTCTTGGATTGATCTATGGGTTTCTTTCGCACCTACCTCTCTGGCTTTCTCTCTCTTCTCTTCTTCTTCTGCTACCTTGCACATCCATAAGTGAGTATCTTCATGCATCCATGAGGATCCAGACCCTAGGGAATGCACAGATTCTGTATCATCTTTGGCTCTATGGATGGGATTCCATTGGATAGGAGGGACATCTCTATGAGAATAATCCTTGAGATTGACTTTGGTTGTAACACCTAAGTGCTGCAGGTACAAAGAATTGGTTCCCCAATCCTGTACCACTTGCAACTGTCGCATAAATGGCCTTCCCAAAATCATCTCATAGGCATGATTTTTATTGAAGTCACAGATAGCAAAACTATGTTCAAACTCGACACCACAAGTGGTGAGAGTTATTCCCTCTAGCAATCCTAGGGGTCTCTCTATGTGGCCATCGGCCATCTGCAATTTCATTCTCGTCGGCCTGAGTGCTGGCTTGCCCCAACGCTTCCATAAGGAGGTGGTGGCAATTGCAACTCCTGCACCTGAGTCCAAAATTGCCTTTGTGGTGTAGTCTTGGTAGGTAATGGGAAGATAGGTGTTCCCTTCTTCACCTTCGCACATATCTCCTATCTTATCCAAGGGAATTTCTGGCACTGTCCTATGGGATCCTATCCGGGAACGAGGTTTGGCTATCTCTGGTACTTGTTTGGCTACATGTTTCCATAATTCAGGTCTAACCTTGAGTAGCTCTTCTAACTTGAGATTACACTGTACGTTAGTGTTCTTCACTACCTCTGTGTTCCTAGGTATGACTGAGTCGTCGTTCCTTACCATGACTGTGGGTGCTCTCATACATGTGGACTTTGCTTCCCATGGGCCTGTGAAGTGGGGTAGCTCCTGTATGGAATTAGACTCAAAGTCCAATCTCTCGTGAGACTGAACACTCTCATGCTCCCCGTAAATAGATGGGATGTCTTGTGGGAATTGGTCGTGTGCATCGTCCACAAGTTCAAAAGGAGGGGCGACCTCGCTTTCGTTTTCCCATTTGTCTTCTTGAATCTCTCGTAGGAAGTCTGGTGCAAACCGATTCATAGAAGAAGAAGTGTCTGGCTCCGTAGAATTGGGCGCATATGCTATCTGGGAAGGAGGACTTATTCTATCGTTGGCTCTTTCCTCGGTGTCATAGATAGCTGAGGCACAAGCTTCTTGGGGAGGATTACTTATGCTATTGCTTTTCCGAACAGGCTCATAAGCTTTCTGGGAAGGGATGTGGGTTACCTGTGGGGGTGCAAGAGCTTTCGAGGGAGGCACCTGTGACCTTTGGGGAGGAAGATAGGCTCCTTGAGGAGGCACATGAGCTTCCTGAAGAGGCTGGCTTATCCGTTCTCTTGCCCTTTCCCTTTTTTGAGGGATAGGCTCCTTTTCTGGCTGTGCAGTTAGCCTCTCTAATCTTTCTAAGGAGGGGAAGTTGTCTGGTTTAGTGGAATTGGCTGCATAAACTTCCGATGGGGAATGGATCAGGTTTTTGCTTGCTTTTTCTTTCTCCTGATTTTTTTCTTCCTTGTCAGATCTGGCAATGATCCTCTCTAACTTTTCTAGGAATCCATCCAAGTGTAACTGCGTCTTGGCTGAGCCCGAGTAATTGAAAAGGCGACTGGCTTCAAACATAGTCTGAGCCAATGCGACCATTTTCGCGCACAGTTTGGTTCTTTCTATCTCTAGGTCAGCTCTAGGATAGCACTTGTCATGCTCCGTGACGTTCGGCCCTTCTTGGATTCTGGCCTGATATGCTTTGAGCATCATGTCTAAGTCTTCGGGAGTGGGATCAGCTAATACTGATCCTACCCTAGGGGTTGGTGGAATCGTATGACGTGGTGGGGAAGGTGGTGGGTCGGATGGATATGGGAGGGATGGCGGCGGGGTATTGTGAGAGGGGACTTGAGAGGTGATTTCAGTTATCCTAGCTTTGGTTTCTCTTATGCTTTCTTCAAGTTCACTCATCTTTTTAGCCCATTGTCTTTTCATTCTTTCCCGACTATCTTTCCATGCTCTAGTCCTTTTCTTTGTTATGCTCTCGGTTTCACTAGCCTCTGAGTTCTTACCCTGGTTTGTCTCTTGGTTTTGTTGCAAAGCCTGAGCTCTAGTGACTACCTGCACTGGTGCAGTGGAAGTGACGCTTCCAGAGGAATCTACAACCAAACCAATCACATTGATTGGAGTGATTTTTGGCATATTATTGGGGTTCTTTGGGCAATCTCGTAAAAGATGCTCTTTCCCACAATCTTGGCAAAAACCTTGGATAGTCACTGACTGGGGTTGTGTAGGTGGGGGCAAGGGACAATCACGAATGAGATGATCTCCCTGGCATCTGTAGCACGGTCCTTTTGGGAATGGAGGTCTTACTTGCCTAGGTTGAGGCCTGGGGTTGGGGTTTGCATACATGACGTTCGTGTAGTCTGAATCCCAACTAGGTTCACTTGGTTCTTCACTATAGTAAGACTCACCATGTTCTGGAGACTGCATGTAGTAAGCCTGGGGACTATCGACATGTGTAGAATCAAAGCTATGGTCACTTGGGTCATTTTCCGAAATCAATGGGGTTACTGGTACTATGGCCCTATTCAGGTTTTCTTCTGCAACAGCATACTTTACTGGAATCACGTTAGTGGGGTTTGGGGGTTGTTGCGCTAGTACTGGTTGGGGTCTCTGTTGGGCCTGATATTGTGGTTGGTAGGTTTGTTGGGGTCTAGCATATTGTGGTAGTGGATTTTGGTTTTGGTATCTGCCTTGTTGGTAGGGCTGCGGGTAGGGTTGCCTAACCGTCTGCTTGTTGTATGGGCAATCTTGCGCGGTGTGGTTGGTGTATCTCCGTTCTATGGTGCAGTACTGGCTACTAGGGTTTACTTGGGGTTGAGCCATAATGGGACAGACGTTCGCCATATGGTCACCACCGCATGTATAGCACCTTTTTACAGGAGCAAACCTTGGAATTTGTTTGCTAGTTACACCTAATTTCTGAGCTACCTTCTCAGCAAGTTCCTCGATTGATGTAGATTGCATGGAAGAGTGGCTAGATGCGCTATCTGAATCTTTATAGATTTTGGAAAGCTCTAGCTCTTCCCCTAGGTTATCCTCAATGTCAATGCACATGCGCACACACTCTTCTATAGTCCTAGGGTCCTTCAGATACACATAGGATCTCAATTTCGTACTCAGCAATCCATCAAGGAATAGGGCTACTTGTTTAGCCGATGTGGGTAGCTCCGAAATCGGACACCTTTCAAGGTATTGCCTAAATCTTCTTCCTGCAAGTCTCACAGTCTCTTGAGGGGTTTGCTTGAAGCTGTGGATCAATGAGGAAGTATTGTGTCGTATGCCACTCTTAGAAAACTCTACAATGAAAGCCTCTAGGAGTTGGTCTATGCTCCTGAACTGACGCTCATCTAATGGCTGGAACCATGTAAGTGCCGTGTTCCTAAGGGTCAGACCGAAGGCATTGTACTGCGTGAACAGATCTTCCACTTGTTCAGCTCTCAAGACTTGCTTGAACTCTGCCACATGATCATAGGGATCTCCTGTGCCGTCAAAGTAATTCTTCATGGACTTAACTAGCTGGGTGGGTCTCAAAGTTCTTGTGTGCTCTCTAGGCCTCGGCAGAGGGAATCCATCTACATTTCTTTGGTTCCTGTGGGCTCTATGCATCTCAGGTTCTACCCTATTCGTCTCTATTCTCGTTCTTTCTCTGCCCACTGGGTTGGCAAAACTTACTTCTGGTCTATCTCTACTTCTGTCTCTTTGCGTACCATGAGCTTGGGAAGTTCCAGCCCCGGGGTGACCATAGGATACATTTGATCTCGGTTGGGGGAAAATAAATTCACCCTTCCAAGTGTAGACATGCCTATCATTTTCTGTCACCACAAAGATCCGTTCTGAAGCATGGTCTAAGTAGGTCACTCTGCCTGGGCTATCCGGATCCTTAAGCTCATAGATCATGATATTTCCTATGTCTGTTGGCTGATTAGACTTATACCTCCAAAAGGCTTCATCAGTTTCTCGATTGAGGAGCAACTCTATGCTCTTGTTGTCTTGGGGGACCCATTCAAGCGTGATAATCCTAGTGAGAACTGATTTACCTCGAGGGGTTCTAGGTTCCGCACCCATGTTCCCTTGTTCTAGGTCACCTAAATCCGCTTCTGAGATTACATTCCCGAAGTCATCTGTCCTATCAGGGTGACTAGTGACAACATATATAGTTCCTTCTTTGTCCAGGTATGCACCATTTTCAAACTTGACAGCTGGGTGTTCTAGTCCTATGGATTGGTCAGGGTTTTTAATCTGGACCACGGATCTTCCTAGGCCGTCCTCATAGATGCTAGCACCTAGTCGGTTGGTCCTAAGATATTCCAGCTGTGTTTTGTAAGGGCCTTCTACCCTGTACAAATAAGGCACTCCTGAACTTCCCGTAGGTCTGTCCATGCCTTGAGACATTTCTGACTCACTGGTCTCAGAGCTAGGGTAGTATGAGTGGTGGCTCAACTGCTGGGCCCAAGACCTTGCAGTATGATTGACACTAGCCTCTGAAGACCTAAGGCTTTGTCTCTCCCTGGCTAGGTGTCGTCCTGATCGAAGGTTCATATGCCTAACCGATTATCCCAATTTTTTCCGAGTACAACCTCGTTGCCAATCAATTGGTACCAGTCACTTGATTCTTTTTAGTTAATTATTGTGTTTATGGTCTTGTCTGATATCACGTCGTCAGGAACACTTGAATGTTCTTCGTACTTTCAGGTTGATCGTTCCACGTTAGGTTCTTTTTCTTTAGGTTATCGACAGTACAGAGATTATGTTTTTAACTTGAACTTGAGTTTTTAGGTAGTCTTCAACTTGATAGCTGCCTATCGTTGCCCTGACTTACTCCTATCTCTACTCGTTCTTAGCTTGAGCTAGGAAATGACAGAGGGAGTTGAGAATAATCCAACCTTACTTGTTGATTCCTTGCTTTATGGTGCTCAAGAATCCGGTTCTCAAGCTTGCAAAGAAGCCTTGCTTTGTACGCTCTCAGTTGCTCTCAATGGACCTATAAAAGATCCACGGTTAGCTCAATGCTTATATTCAAAGGACAGAACCAACCACTTTCATTCATGTGACACAAACACACATTTGCATTGTGACTTTTAGGAAAATAATTCTAAAGACCCCTGACTTTGGTCCCCCTGGGTATGTTCACCTTCAATTTACCCTCTCTGAAAATCAATGCATTATCTTTATAAAAAACAGTTGAGGGCGTGTAGTATATGCTACGAGCTTTCCAACAAGCCCAAGAGCTCAAAAATTGGATTTCGTATGAAACAGTTATGACTGTTCAGGGTTTAGGGAGTTAAATCAGGGTTCAATACAAGCTAACAGTCGAACAGGAATACTCGAGTAGCTTGTGGCACGGCCTAACAGTGCAATACTACACCCTAGAGTTTGTCCCACACTTAACACAATTTAGACCAATCACTTTGCCTTAAAAATTTGACCTAATTTGCCCTTCTAACGCATTCGCAAAGTCTGTCGGTCGCGATTGACAGGTCAGTCGCGATCGACGTGTCGATCGCGATTGACAGGTCCGTCGTGGCTGTCAGTCGCGATTGACTGGTCAGTCGCGATTGACAAGGGTTGCGAAAAGTCAATCAATCGTGGTCAAAGCGTCGTTGACTCTGTCGGTCGCGATTGACGAGTCGATCGCGATTGACAGGTCGGTCGCGAGGGTCTGTCGATCGTGGTCAAACAGTCGTTGACCGTGTCGGTCGCGATTGACAGGTCCGTCGTGGTCTGTCCGTCGTGGTCAAACCGTCGTTGACTGTGTCGGTCGCGATTGATGAGTCGGTCGCGATTGATGACTCGATCGCGACTGACACGTGTCACGCGTATGGTCAGTCGGTCGTGGTCAATCGGTCGTTGACCCTGTCGGTCGCGATTGACAGAGCCGTCGTAGGCTGTCGGTCGCGATTGACGTGTCGATCGCGATTGACAGATCTGTCCGTCGTGGTTTGTCGATCGCGATTGACAGAGCGATCGCGACTGACAGAATTCTGTGGAATTTCAAAAAACTAAACACATTTTTGGGAAGCCCTTGGCCTGTAGGTCATGGATATGCACTTTGTTTAGCAATTAGAGCAATTTTTCTGTCGATCGCGATTGACAGAGCTCGGCGACACACAGACAGTTACACAGATTTCCGTACCTGCGCAGGGTGCTGGGGATGATGATGCGGCCTGTACCTGCAGAATACTCACAAAACATGCAAAAGACAGTACATACAAATTCGCTCTCTCGCTCTCTCTCACAAGTGAAATGAGGGAAATGAGGTGGAGATGGGAATATAGTCAAAAAAACTGAAATTTTCGCGATGATGGAGATGGATGTGGGAGATGGTGATGATGATGATGGTGAGGAAGATGGTGAAGAAAGTAAAAGAAATTCGATGAGAGTGAAGAAAATACCTACAACTCCAACGCGTCAACTCTACGTCTTACCATCACACGCTCGTCCTCAAAGCTCGATCCCCGGCAACGGCGCCAAAATTTGGTGTAGCTCAGTGATGAGTAGCACCTCCTTTAATGTCAATCCGGGAAGACGTGAGGATGGTATGAAGACCTCGAGCAAGTGGCGGCACAAGTGCGTGAGTGAGAAGCACACAAGCATGCACACACATACACACACACGCGCATACAAGGCAAGACAAAGAGTGAGAATCGATGGAGCTTTTTAGATTACTTTCAAAATGCTCTTACAAGTTCGTTTCAATTACAATCTAACCTCAAAAATGAGCTCTCTAGCTCCTTTTATAGTTTTTGACTAGCTTTTGGCCCTGTCCAGACCTAGTGTCCGGCCTAGTTAAAAATTAGGTTCCAGGGCTTATTTGGGGGCTCAAACGAGATCTAAAAATTATGAAAATTGGTACGCCACTACTTCTAAGGCTCCTCAAGCTCAAGGACTCCTTGGCTTGCACAAAATGGAGCTACAAAAATGTGAAATGAGATTTACAATGATTATTAGTGATAAAAATCACTGTTGTTGTAGGGATTTCTTCTAGTGATCTGCCATACATATCTTCAAGCTCCCTACTTGCTCTTCTTCCCTGCATGTCCATCTCTCTGGTTTGCATTAATGTCTTGAAAAAATATTGGCCTACTTGCCAGATCTTCTTTGACTGCCCTGTTTGCTCGTGCTATCCCTTCGCTCTGACTCCCTTCTTTGACTTTCTCGTCTTGTAAGTCCTGGTGTACCAAGGCTGCTGCCAACAAGGTACAAACCTCATATCTTGGTCTTCAAAGAAGCAACCTAGAGTTGTTATTTCCTCAATTGAAGCTCAATATAGAGGGTTAGCAAATGCAACACAAGAAGCTATGTGGATCAAGACCCTATACACATATCTAGGATTGGATTTTGGTACTCCATTTATATTTAGAGATAACATGAGCTCACTTCATTGAGCTGCTAATCCTATCTTTCATGCCACGACTAAGCATATATAAGTCCATTATCATTTTTTAAGGAAAATATTGTGAGTAAGGAGATACAAATCTCCTATGTATCCACTTATATGCAATGTGTAGATATGATGACCAAATCATTGGATGGAAGCAACCTAAACATGTTTAAATCCATGACCGGATTGCAGGAGATACCAAAAGATTGAGGGCTTAAGCATCTTTGGCTTTAGGGGGAGCTGTTGGTATATTTGGCAAGCCTTGATGCTTCACCAAATAGCAAGGACTTACCACATATCCATTTTTTGATCACTCTTAAAGTGCACACGAACACCCCTTGTAAAAGTCATAAACTTTAACTCTTGAGATAAAAGTAAAAGGATTGAGGAAATCTTGTGACATTAAGAGACATGCATCACAATTACTTAGTGGTTGGAATCAAATCAATCACCGCCAAAAGAATAGGAATACTTTTAGGTGGAAGAATTTCAAAATTCAAATTCATTTATCAGTATAAATAGGAGTGATTCTTAGTCGCGGGGAATGACAGAGAAAGATGAGCCATTGAGCCTCATGGTTGAGCTTACACTTAACTCACATATGTATGAGTAAGTCCACTTCATCTCCTTTATATCATACATTCATAATTATATACATTTTGAGTCATTCGTGCAAGTTAAATTCTGTCTACTGTTGTCTGTTGCTATCTCATCATTTTAGTGAATTTGATCAATCAAGTTCTCTACCTTTACTTAATCATTTGACTTACTTTAACTTGGAATAGGTAGCATCAGTCTAGTTGCTACATATCAATTTTCACTCCATTTGGATGATTAGATCTTGAGTTATGATCTTTGCAAGCTACCTATGCGCGCATACTATCATCCTCCTGAAAAATCGGGATTACACCCCTGACTTCTTAATATCATTTCTCATCATATGCTCACTCTAAATTAGTGAAATAACTTGTGATAGTTAGCTATGGTCATCAATTAGATGTGTATAGAAGCTCTTGGGTCAATTGCCATGAGAAAGTGAGGACTAAGCATTTCTCTGAGAGGTTCAAGTCCAAAAATAGCAAGTTTTTCAGAAGTTCTCTACCTTGAAAGTTCTCTATTTTGGCACAATTGTTTGGCAATGATGCTTCAACATACATAGTGGGTCTAAATGCATATTTGAGAAGCTAAAGGTGTCTACTAAGTTACTCTAAAGTCTTATTGGCAGGTGTAGAGCAAGATTATTGCAATACCACCTCATCTTTAGAGTGTATCCAACCATCTCCTCACAAAGATGTCACTCGATCCTACAAAGGCTTATATGATTGGTATTGGAGGTAATATCATTCAATGCCTACGTGAAGTAACCTTATCCTTTATGGAACAATACGATGCAAGAAAGACTTTTGGTATGTAAAGATTTCGATCTACTAGAAGAACTAGTTCTAGTACAAGATTGGATATACAAATATGAGGTTAAAATACATTGGGCCCAAGGATATATTTCACCAAGGTAGGACATAGAGAAGTCTTTAGTCTCCTAGATGAGAAACCACTAAAGACAATTGAATTGGAAAAAATTGATGTACCAAATAAACGTATGCATGACTTAGAACCCCAATCGAACCCTTTACCTAAGGATTCCATTCTTGAACCTACCTTGAGTGCGAATGAACCTTCTTGTTCAACTACATGTAATTAGCCCTCCCCTCCTTCTCAAGGAAACAGTGCAGAAAGCCATAGTGAGGTCATTGGTTATCAAGACGAACATAGCGCATCTTCAACAAACCTATCATCAAGAAGGACTTGTTAACAGCTAAAGAGGAAAGTCAAATAGATAGGATTCACAAAGATCAGCTTCAGGAGTATAAACCAAAAAGCGAGAAGCTTAGTTGACAAACCCTAGATGAAGGAAGTCAATTTAAGATGAGAGAACACTGCCATCCAACTCCAGGAGAATTCAAGTATGGATACCCAAATGACTCATTGAATCTCAAAGACATTAAAAGAAAATTTGGATCCCAAAGAAGACATTGGAAAAAGCCAAGGAAGATATCAAAGCATCTGCCGAGGAGATTAATTTTCAAAAACAAACTACTACAAAATATCAAGCAAATTGAAGATGGCCAAGGACAATGAAACCAAAAAAGACTCTTAGCATTAGAACCATGCCAACCAACATTTGAAGAAGAAAACAAAAGAACTTTGAAGACATATCAAATATGGCAACCGAAGGAAACACAAGCAACACCACAGCTGGAGAAGCAGTGTCAAGATTGCACTCATGCTAAGCTGAATGCACCTAGAGTATGCATAATAGGTCCACACTATAAGGCCTTGCATTCGGCACAAGGCTTCTTTAAAATAATTAGTGTTGCACATTTCCTTCAAAGGAAATAAATCTTCACTTGTACCATTTGTAATATATTAGTATAGGATTTTTATCAACTACCACTTATTTCATACATTGTTTAAGACCCAAGCAAAACTTGAGGAGGTGAAAGAAGCACTAAGAGTGATCAACAAAATCGACACATTAAACAATGAAAATTCTACTTTAAAAACTAAAGTCGATGAAACCCACTAGGACTATGAGAGAGTGAAGAAGGAAAATGTAGGCCTCCAAAGAAAATATTCATAAAGAGAAGAAGAAAAGGTACATCTCTCAAACCAAACAAAAATCTAAGAGATGCAAATAAAAGGATACATGGAAGATGCAGACTCATTCTGGAGCCAAAACAAAGAATTAATGACATCCTTGCTCCTTAATCAACCACTTGAAGCCCAGATATACAATGATGAGGAGGTATAGAATCTGAAAAAGAAATTAGAAGACGTGGGAGATCCATTGAAGACCTAACAGGCACTACATGCTCAAGTGTAAGCAAAGTATGCACAAGATACTACAGATCTGAAAAAAAAAACGGAATGAACCTATCAAGAAAAATATTGAGCATTTTCAATAGGATGTTGATCAACTTAAGGATCTACATGAGCGTAAGATCAAAGTAGAAGAAAAACTCAACAAGGTAGAGAGACAAAATGGGGATAAAGATCATATCATAACTAATTTTCAAAATCAATTACTAAATTCTCAAAATGACAAGATGTCTCAATAGACAAACATGGGAACACCAGTAGTGTAGGAATCCAATCTAGCTACTGAGGAAACAGAGGTAGATTCTCTTTCTCCACCCATTGTTCCACCCCCAATACAAGATCAATAGGATTTCACTCATGATGACATTCCAATGTCGTACACTGCAAAACTAGAACAAAAAGAAAGAGCATTATTGGTGTCTCATATGACATAAATTTTTGAAGTAGTGGTACATGTAATGAAAGAAGTAAAGATAAAAAGCAAAGACCTGGATAAAATCATAAATTCATTCAATGTACCATATGGTATTATGAAAGAACAAACACGCAAGAAAGTTATGCAATAGGATCCAAACAAGGACTTGAACTTCAAGGCAAACACTTTTACCTATACACAAGAGGAATTTGATGCAACCCATCCTATCTAGATGAAGCATTTTTTGGAGAAGAATTCAACTTTGTGGGTGCACTGGCAAGAAGCAACATATCTATTACAAGTAAATCTGTCATTTTCTCCAATGCCTAGGTATCGACCATGCCTCAAATTTTTTTTTTTTTAAATGGAGGTTCGGCCGAGGCCTACTCCCCCTGACTTTAATTTTGAAAGAGAAACAACTGTACAATGAAGGGCATAGTACCCATGGGACCCCCTTATCCCACAAGAGCAGGGGCAGACAGGGTGAACGGCCCGAAGGCCCATACATCGATGTGAACGGCCCGGAGGCCCAGCTGGTTAACGCCCGAAGGCCTGAATTCGCGCCCGAAGGCGGATACACTGTCCCGCAGCACAGGGGGGTTGAACCCTCGCCCCCGCCTCAAGAGGCGAGGGACCCAACCAGTCGACCTGGCGTCTTGGGACACCATGCCTCAAATTTTGGAAGGGATAGTAAAAGGGTAAAATAAATAATCAGTGGCTCAATTTTTCAATATTACAAAGCCTGCAACATAGCTATTTACCCACCAAAGATTATATGGTCAAAACTTTTGAATTTTGGCTATCGAGACATGCTCATATCCTTGATTGAACTATAAAACTTAGAAATAAAATTCTTAGCATGATAGTAACACTATTAAAAGTTTTCAAGCACGTTGAGTGCACCTTTTTGAACTTCATCGACATCAACCAAGACATGGATGCACTCATTTATTATCTTTCCATTATTCCAAGTTGCTTAATTATTATGGCATATTATTCTAGATTAATGTTTTTATCAAGTCCTTACTTACAGACATTGAAGAAATGTTTTTTACAAGTTTTTTTGAGATGGACTCCTAGATCTTTCTGAAAATCGCAACGAATTTGAATGCTAGACTTGTAGCATACGAACTACATTTTTTTGCTGACCATTGTCAAGCATTGAATGATGGTGTGAAGTTAGAATAGTGGATGCAATTTATATAAGAGAAGAAAATCTTAGCAATGCCAATGAACAAAAGGTATACCAAACATATACGTATCACCATCAAAAGATTGTCGAGGATGGTAGAGTTCAAGAGGAGGGACGTGTGGAGGGAGAAACAAGTAAACATAAAAGAAGAAGAAAAGCAAAGAAGAAAGTGAGTCATTAAACATTATAGTCTACAGAACCCCATAGGGGTGCGCATCAAGCCAAAAGGAGAAACAAAGAAAGAAAAGACACAGGCTAAAAGATTGCAAGAGTTCCCAAAGGATGTACACAAGGAAATACAAATAGGACCTTTGAAGCACCACCCTCTCAGACACCGATGCAATCCTAGCCACTGGTTGCATGTGTGGCCAACAATGATAATGCAACAACACCACTATATGAATATATGGAATACCGAGGGTGAAACGAAAGCATCAGACTAAGGCTTAGATAAGGTGACAAATTTCCTCTAAGTCTTGAAGGCTTCCTCTACCAGTGGTGGCATGTGGTTAAAATAAGTATATACAGGGCAATTGTAGCATCACATGAGAGAGGAACAAGTTGGCAAGAGGGGAATGAGGACATCAAGCCTCAATTACCATATGTATCCCATGTTCAGCCACTTGTTGAGCATCATGAAAAACCATAGAAGCCTATCATGGGACGATAGAGACTAAGGTGGGGAGAGTGTTGCTGAGGGTTGAAGACAAGAGAGAGGAGATGAAAGAAGAGAAGAAAATAAAGCCCATAAAATTTCACAAAATTATCTAGTTTCTTTTCTTAAGATCCTTCATAAAGTATTGAGAAACCTTGTAAATGCACTAGAGGAGTCCTGTAGATGCATAATCCTTGAAGATTGTAACATTACTTCTATACAATAGTAGGAACTTAGTGATTTGTAGAGAAAGTGCCAGTGTCTTATGTGAAAGGAACTAAATTAGGGCACATGTATATAAGTTAGTGGTGACTCTTTTGTAAAGAATTTTTTCCATAATCAAGAGCTAACTTTCTAAATTTTCAAATTTGCTTCCTCTTGTCTGTGTATCTTCTTCTTCATGAACTTGTGTGTGTGTGTTTGATGACTTGAATGCTTGTCTAGAGGTTTCATCGACTACTTAGGTACCCAAATGGAGAGTACACATTGTGAAATCTTTGATGTATTTTCATTTTTCACTTTTGCCTCATCAACCCCTTCATACATGCTTGCGGTTCTCGCAAGGGAGTAGGTGGATGCTCATCCTCACATCTCCAAATCTACTTCACACCATGAATTTCTCTGCCTCGAGATGTCTTTCTTGTTTGGGATTCCATAGGCTTCTTACACTACTCCTTGTGTCTCCTTGCTTGCGGTATAGAGATCATAGATGTTTTTGGAAAAGAAGGGAGTTTCAAATTCTCTCCTACTTAGTCTTCAATGGCCGCATCCTTTTGCATCACATAGTTTTGGACAGGAACCACATCCTTTTCTTCATGATTACAAGAAGCAGAAGTGTGTGTCACTATTGTACCATTGATTGTGTTGTTGCGTAGTTCTATTGTGACATGCTGGCTATTTACCAAACTTGAAGAACACCACTTCTTAGGTTTAAGTTGACTCCATGATCATAAATCCATTCTTGACCCACGATGAGAGATTTAGTAAGATCTTCATCATGAAACACTAGCATTTTGATTTTCATATGGACATCTTGGATGGAGATAGGAAGCTCCACCTCACCCATGCAAGGGTTTTCCACTCCTCCTAATCCTACAAGATAGGCTTGAATAGGATTGATGCACAATTCCATGTCCTTACAACAAGATAATCTAATAGCACTAGTGGCTGTCCTTGAGTCGATCAATGCCTTGATTGTATTTGTACTCATGCCCTATCCCAATTCTATGGTTATAAAAGGACATCTATTGATTATATGATAAAAGGGAACACTCTTGGTTTGGGACATAACCATATCATACCTTGGGGCATCATGATTAACGTGCCTAGGCTGATCTATACCTTGTCTCCTAAACTTAATACATTGGATATATTCTAAAGCCTCTACCTAAGCTTCTTTGTGGATTCCTTTATCCTCTTCCTTGTGCTTCTTCAATTAACCATTCTTGATTAGGTTTTACTCTACAACCATTGATGTAACTTGGTAAGATTTTTCCTTCTAAAGTAGCTAGTTGGACAACTCCATTAGTTGATATTCTATTAAAGATCATTGACCAATAGCCATGCGTTTCTAGCTTTCAAGCATGTTGCTTCAATGTATACACAAAGACTAAGCCTCTTGCTTTTAACCCCTTTATCTTTTACATGTGCATCAAAATATGCATTTTGCCTCTTCTTTGTAGCATATATTCCTACAACTGATCTCAATCTGGTTTCACCTAACCGTTCTAGGCCAAAGATCCGGAATGATAGCTCATGGCCAATCCATTGATGCTCTCGTGCCACCTTCAGTGTGGGTATCAAACAGTCCTATGGAAGTTCTGCATTTTGGCCAAACACCATCTAAAAGGGGATGGCATTAAGTACCATTCTGTAGGAAACTTGATATGCCCGAACAACATGATGGAGTCGTGTCCCAATGAGAGTGTTTATTATTAACAAGCATAGTCAACACAGTGCATAGAATTGTGGTCATGCTCTCTACTTGTCCATTGGCTTGTGGGTGGCATGGGGCAGAATTCTTGTGAATGACCATGAATTCTTGTAATAAGTATTCAGTGACCTCGTTCAAGAAGTAGGTACCACGATCACTTACCAACTCTATCATTAGTCCATATCTTGTGAATATATTTTCAAATAGAAACTTTGCTCTTGTTCGCATATCATTATTCTTAGTTTCCTTAACTTCAATCCATTTGGTTAGCCATTTACTACATCTTTTTGCGGTGGAACAAGATCTTCATGCATAATAGTTACATATGCCAAATCGAGAGGTTCGAGCCCCAATTGATTGGGATCATTTAATGATGGATCTAGCATGGAGACTTTGACTTAAGGAACATGAACTAGCCACTCAGGTCATGCAATATTACATAGAACACCACCCAATATAAGGGTCGATCAGGGATGACAAATGCAAGAGAGGGGGGTGTTAGCAGTCAAGGAGGCTCAATGCACCAAAGTAGCATGAGGAAAGGGAGCTAGAGAGAACAAAGTCAAAGAGAAGGTTAAGGAAGTCCAAGTAGACAAGGAAGCCAGTAAAGATCTGGTGATTAGGCCAATCAGTTTTTCCAAATCAAGCATACAACACACAGTGGTTGTCATCACTACACTCCATTGTAAATTCTCTTTTTGGTAGAATAGCCTTTGTTGTATTGAACCTTAGGGTTGATTGAGCTTGAAGAGTAGTAGAACAATCTGTGTCTCAAATTTCATAACTTTTGAGCCTGTTTGAGCCTTCAAATGAGCTAGAGAACCTAGTTTTTAACTAGGCCAGCCACTAGGTTTGGAGAGGGCCAAAACTAGTTAAAAACTATAAAAGGATCTAGAGAGCTCACTTTTGAGGAGGGAGTTTTATAGAATTGATATAACTTTGTATGAAAATCATTTAGAAAATATATTCCATTGTTCTCTCTCTTTGTCTTAGCCTTGTATATGCATGTGTGTGTGTACATATTAGTGTGCTTCTCACTCATGCACTTGTGTATTCACTCATTCATGATCATCATACCACCCTCACATCTCCATGAATTGGCAATTATGAGGTGGATCTCCTCACGTTTGTGCTTATCATTGTGCTAGAGTGAGAGTCTTCTACAAAATCTCCATGTTGGGTGAACCTAACTTGCAAGTCTTTCTCAATTATTTGGCCTACACTTATTGGGTTTTTTGTAATAGTGGGAACATAGAGTACCTTTCCTATAATGTTTCTCCTACCATTGGAAGCTTTTACATTACCAAACTTCTCCATTTTATGCTTTGTGTCATCCCTTGTTTGTACTTCATGTCTATGCTTTGGACTTTCCAAGTCAGATAAGAGAGCTATGTTGCATGCAACATGGTTTGAACATCCTGAACCTATGTAGAATAAATGATCATATTTTTTACCTTCCTTGTGGGTTAGATTCACATCAAAAGCAATGACTCTTCATGTTGTTGATCTTCATAATAATTGTTGTAGTCACTTATGTTATGGCCTCTATTTTTATAGTTGAATTTGTGTCCACCTCTAGTACCTCTATTATTATTGCCATATCCACCTATTCCACTTCCTTTCTAGGTCTTTCCATTGAACCAACAGTTCCGAATGGTGTGGTTGGTCTTATAAAAAATGGCACATTGTTGGACATTTTAATTTTTGGGTTTTTCATGATTTGATCCTTTCTTCTTCCCTTTCCACTTAGCGTTTTTCTTACAAAGTTGGCTTGGGAAGTCTCTTCTTCATCCTCTTCCTTCTTCTTTCCTTTTAGTTTCTTGCCTTTCTTGTTGGCCTCTTGATTGAAGAGTTGTCCAAGAAAGTTTTTGAATTCTGAAGCTTGTACATCCATGATGAGGTCGTAGGCTATGGTGAAAGATCACCATTGCTTGTCACTTCCAATCCCATTCAGAATATGTCTCATGATGATCTCTTCTTCAATCAACTCTCCAATGGATGCCAATTGATCTGCAATCAACTATGACTTCAAGCGCTCAAAGCAGCCAACATATTTACAATTGGAAAAAATCATTTTAGGGGAATATCATACATAATTTTGACTTGCTATAATGCATAAGACCCCCAATTTATACTTGCCAATAAATGAGAATTGAGTTGAACACTAATTGGGTGTATCCCCAACTTTTCAAGATTGTGCAAAAGATGACCTTGAGACCTTCAACTAGAGATTTCTCTGAATCTACTAAACCAAATGACTTGAAATTCATACACATAAACTAAAAAAAATTATATCTTTATAATGAGTGCTCACTCACTCAATTTGGATATTTGTAGAGTGAGAGAAACAAGCTCTCCAAGATAACTAAGTTTGAGGAAGGATTAGAGAATTGATGAGGCACCAAGCAATGACCAAAAGTGTATATGTATTACATCAAATCATCACTCTCTTAATTTAGAAAGAATGTGTGGTCCTACGTAGACCTTTTGGTGGTTTTCCACGAGTCAAAACTCATCATTTTGAATCCAAATCCTTGCGGGATTGTTTGTTGAAGATGATTGGAATCTCTTCCTACATTATAGGAAAAGTGGAAGTTGAAGTTATATAAACTTTTGCTTAATCAAGCTCGTGAATTTTGGGCCTTTTTACTTTTCTCTCTTAAAAAGGTAGAAACCTTGAACATTACAAAATAAGGAATCATACAATCAATACGAAGAAAAGTGTTCACATAAGTGCTACTCCCAAAGTACATGTGTAGCATCATCCATATGATGGTTGAAGTAAAAAGAAATTCATTTCAAGCATAGTGAAAGCTTGGTGATCCAACAATGTCACACATAATGTTTATGATGTTAGAAGCTAAACCCACTAGACAAAAGCCTTACATGTATAATGATACTTATGCTACTAAGATAACAAAAAAATTGATCGATTGAAAAAGGTTGGATTCACCAATGAAATTGAGCATACCAAGGGGGTTTCCATCATTGTGGTTGTGCCCAAAAAGAATGGTAAGCTACATGTGTGTATTAACTTGAAAAACATTAATGCATCCATAATCAAAGATAGTTATTTGCTACACATCACAAAACATTTATTAGAATGGGCAGCGGTCAACGTGGTGTATAATTTTTTAGATAGATTTCTAGGTTGTCACCAAGTGTCCATGGCCCGAAAGATCAACACAAAGTAGCTTTTGCAAGAGAATGAAGATTATGACCACCACATGCTAGAGCGATGACTCTCCTCCCAACCATATGCCTCTATATATAGCTCTCTCCAAGGGATTGCCTTCTTGGGCAGGTAGATACTAACCATCCAAGTGTCCGCCATGCAACTCCATGTATGCCAAGTGTCCAAGTAAACTAGAGTTAACTCAAGTGGATGCTTCTAAAAGGCTCTAGAGCACTTTGGGTGAAATACTATTTCCATATACCCCATGGGGGTTGAACCCAAGACCTCCTCGTTCACACCCTTGAGACTTAACCATTAAGTTAAGTGGAACACTTTTTGCTACATAAGTCTAGTCTCAAGATCTTTTCTCATACACACAGGTGACCAAACGGTGTCGAATTTCAGATTTGTCTAAATTGGCCAGACCGTTAGATCATAAACTTACTTTTTTACATTCTTTTCTCCTTGGAAAAATATTTTTCTCCTAGAAAATAGAGCTACATAAATATTTTAGGCAACCCTTGAGCCTCATGTTCTAAAAATGGAAGAACATGTCTCATCTCTGTGGTGGGATCTTTGCCCAAATGATTCAAAACACCATCTAAGTTTGCACTTTGATAAACCGATCAAAGTAAAAAGTAGTGAATGAATAATAAGGGTAGATCGAAAAACATCCCTAGCAAAGTCACAGTTTTACTAGGTGGGATCTAGGCACAAACATATGAAATGGATGGATTCCAAATACTAGTCCATATTTGGGTATGATTGGTGCATGGACTTGATAATTTAGCTAGGATTCTTATCCCTTGTAAGACTTTTGAGAACTCTTGATTCACTTGAATGTGATTTGGAAAAACTAGAAGTCTGGTTGAGTCAAACATCTAATTTGGATGTTTGAACCAACATTTACTTGATTTTTCACTCGACTCGAGTATTACTTTGTCCTAATGGGATTTTTAATCAATCCTATGTAAATTTTGAGAGAAATTTTTCAATTTATATTTGGTGAACTATACTATAAATTGACCGAGTCAAATCCAAAATGAACTTATCCAACTAAGAACACTTTTCCCAAACATCTGTATCTAAAAATTCTTTTGAATTGTCAATCTAATGAGCAATTTCTAACTTCTCTTTTCTAGAGTGTACAAGACTCTAGAAAGTTGTTAGAGTTATGCTAGCTAACTTGAAGAAAACTCAAATGAATAAGTCAAATTAAACTTAACATATTTGAAGATTGAAAGGATTCTTATATAGACTATCTATCTGGGATGTTTAATTAGTTATCGTTTTCCAGCTGGCTAACCCTAGACTTTTGCAAAAAGAATCAAATACCATATCTGAGTCAAATCCAGAAGATTTGGAAAGAGAAAACAAAGAACCAAAACTTTGTACAACAAATTCAAACTTCAAAGATACATAAACTCTATATGAGTCAAATTCTAGATGACTCAAGACTTCAACTTCTTATTCTTTAGTTTGATACTCAGGAAATGAACACAATTGAAGCAATACAACTTCTGCATATTGTCTAAATTTTTTTCAAATATGATTCAAGAAAACGATTCAACCATTTGCTCACGTTGTTGATTCCTTAGATGGAATTTCAAGTACTTGAAAAATAAAATTCTTCCTAGAACTGAGACCAAAATTCTTCAGGTGAGTTAGATAGTAGGTAGTTCCCCATAAGCCCTAAAGAACCAGCAGTGGTACTTCAATTCCAATGATTGATATAACCTAGGGGTGTATCAATCTTCATGAGATTCTTAGCTTTAGAATCTGAAAGGCATTAACATATGCTTGGACTTGATTTGAGGGAAAGATCTCTAAAATCCTAAGGGTAAGCAAAGAATCTTTTGATAGTTCAAAAGATCTTAAAGATAAATATTAAGTCTTCATTCTTATCACAAGGTCAACAAGACTTGATCAAGCTTGGCAATGTTTTTCCAAGAACTTGTGATTGGAACTACTTCGAACTTTGCCCAAGTATTGGCAATCAAATTTCTTATGGGTATTTTTCACTCAAGTTCCATTTATCCAATGGAAAAGTGTGAAAAGAGTAAAATGTTTCAAGTCTGAACAAGTGAAATATTCCAAGTATGTAGTCTGCAACTGTGACAATGGTAATTAAGTCTATGGAAGTTAAAACATAATGTTTGCCTATCCTTAAAGGGATTTTTAAAAGGTGAAATCCACAAGCATGATTGAATGCTTATATTTAAGCTTTAGAGAGATTCCTATAAAGTCCCTAGGGTAGCTACTTAAAGCTTTATTAAGAAAGGAATCTAAAGATAGGTAGTGAAAAGTTTTTGTCACTAAAAATTGGTGAAGTATAACCAATAGGACTTGAATTTGAGATATCCAAGAACTTGGAATCATAAATGGTTTTTCTTTTGAAAACCCTAGCAAATAAGGATGTATGTTCCATCCAAAGGTTTCAAGTTTCCAAAGTAAAAGCATGAGATTGTGAAATGATCCTGTGAAGGAATCAAGACCTAGAATATCAAGTTAGGAGTAATCCCTGAAACTTCAAAATTCTTTTAAATAATTGAAGTGAGAAAGTGCTCTATATAGATATGTTTTGACTTTTGGATAAGTATCACTCACATGTCAATATGTCAATATGAATATAAAATAGGGTGGTATTGGACACCAGATTTTATACTCAAATTGATGTAGAAAATATGATATGGGACATTGGACCGTGGGATGATAATTATCTTTTAGTCCTCATACGAATCCTGAAGTTAGATTTGATCCTCAAGGGAATTAAATCTTCAAAGGAGAAGTTTAAATTCAAGGCAGATAAAAGCATGATCTCAAGATACTTCAAGATCAAGTAAGTAAGAAGATACGAAGTAAGTAACTTCCAAGATCTTGTTTTTCAAATACCAAAAAGGTTTATTCATATTTTATGGAACATTTCAAGATAAATTATTGTTGATTCAGAAATATTTGATAAAATTTTGAAGAAGTAGGACTTTGACATTGAAATGATCTTTCAACTAAGGATTAGATTGACTAATTCAAGCACCAAGTTCCTAGTGTAACTCAATGAATTCAATCCTTTGGCTCAAAGCAATGCACATGAATTGCATTCCCAATAAGCAATCATAAAGATTGAATATAGACATGAACTTAGTCTCACGTGAAGCATTATTTGAGTAAAAAATCATCGATAGAACCTCAGTGGGTCGACACACTGGTGTTGGATACCACACTAACATCTTGTGGTTGGATGATATTTAGATTTACTCTATGAATCTTTTTGAGAATCAAGTTTCTTTCTCTTAAAGATTGCTTCAATATCCTATTGAAACAGATCTTTGAGAAGTGGAAGTCTTGAGTCATCTAGAATTTGACTCATACAAAGTTTATGTATCTTTAAAGTTTGAATTGGTTGTATAGAGTTTTAGTTCTTTCCTTCCACTTTCCAAATCTTTTGAATTTGACTCAGATATGGTATCTGATTCCTTTTTAACATGCCCATCCGGTGTTTATCATAAGTATTTGAGTTTGATTCTTGGGGATGCTTTCCACTTTGAAGGAAAACATAGAGATCTTCTCTTTGCTAGTCTCTACTGCTCTCGGTCGAAAAAAATAATGAAATAAAGCTTTGTCTGCGTGTCTGCGTGTCTGCATGTGCCCTGCTATTTTCCTTGATTAGAGCAGTTCCACATTGTTTGCAGGTTGTGGGTTTGATCCCAGGAGGCTGCATGATAGCAAACATCCTTGGTGTATAACTTTTGCATCCTGTCAATCTAGGGAAGTAACAAGTAGCTATCGGAGATCATAGCATAATATATAAATTCAAATGAAAGAAATAAAACTTGCATGGCATCGTGGCTACGATACTATTGAGCTTCAAACTATCATGCATTCAAAATCGGATATGTAGCTATCAAATCTACATAATTCTTTTTCTTATGCACCTTGATCAAACATGGAGGGTCAACAAAATATCAAAAAGACCTTGTGGTATTTTAAAAGTACTTGACCTGATTGTAGCATAGTAGCTTGATCGTCACTCTCATCTGTGATGGTCTAAGTTCGAGTCTTGCTTGCCATAATTCATGCCTCTTGCTTTTGATGGGTTCAAAGGGCATGTGGTGTATCAAGTTCAAAGGAATGCCTTTGCTTTTTGTTGAAACAATCATGCTTAGGGGGTGTGGTGGCTACACCAGAGCTTCTTCCTTATCGGGTCATGTGTTCGATCCCTGATGCTAGCATCTATGCTAGAGCTTGAAAATCTCTTTCATTTTTGCATAAAAGAGAACTTATGGATGACGAACACCAATGTTTCATATAGCTATCCAAACTCGAAATGATGCCTAAAGCATGAGGTCTACACTTGAAAATGATGACTAGAATGTGAGGAAGAAGATGAGAGTGAGGTCTCCATGGAAGCTTAACCAAGCTCTAATACCAATGTAAGAGAATGAATATTACG
The DNA here is from genome assembly GCA_020310875.1 of Ceratopteris richardii. Classification (NCBI taxonomy): domain Eukaryota; kingdom Viridiplantae; phylum Streptophyta; class Polypodiopsida; order Polypodiales; family Pteridaceae; genus Ceratopteris; species Ceratopteris richardii. Next base: position 33,217,224 of record CM035415.1, read on the forward strand.
ACCACCACGTGCTAGAGAGATGACTCTCCTCCCAATCATATGCCTCTCTATATATAGTTCTCTCCTAGGGATTGCCTTCTTGGGCACGTGGATACTAACCATCCAAGTTTCGACTATGTAACGACATGTGCACCATGTCCTAGTTAACTCAAGTGGATGCTTCTAGAAGGCTCTATAGCTCTTTAGGCAAAATAATATCCCCATGTACGCCATGGGGGTTGAACCCAAGACCTTCTCCTTCATACCCTTGAGACTTAACCACTAAGCTAAGTGGATCTTGAGACTTAACCACAAAGCTAAATGGATCACTTGGTTACAAAAGCAAATGACCTTCTACATAAGTCTAGTCTTGAGAACTTTGGTCATACACACAGATGAACAAACGGTGTCCGGTTTTAGATCTAATTGAATTGGTCGGACGCTTAGGTCATAGACTTACTTTATTGAAGCTCTTTCCATTGAATGAGGAATTTATGCCTTCCATGTGAGGCCATTTGGGCTCATGAATGCCCCTACTACTTTTTAGCATCTAATGTTTCATGTATTTAAGGAGTCCTTGTGAAAGAACTTAGAGGTCTATGTGAATGTGTGCACATTCCCACATAAGGAGAAATCACATACCATATCTTAGGTAGATATTCAACAAATGTGGATAATATCGAGTATGTCTAAACCCAAAAATATGTGTATTCATGGTACACCAAGGGAAGATTTTGGATCATATTGTTTGAAAAAACTACATAACAATGGATGAAGGTAAAGTTAAAGCCATTGTAGAGTTACCTCAACCTAAGATGGTAAATGAGGTACAAGCCTTCATGGGCCATTCTGGTTATTATAGAAGATTTATACACATGTACGTGGTACTAGTTAAACAATTGTACAACCTTTTAACCAAATTTAAGTGGATTGACAAATATGAAACATCTTTCTCTAAAATCAAAAGATGTTTGTGCTTAGCACCTACACTAACCACTCTTGAATAGAAAAAACCATTCCACATCCATGTAGATGCCTCTAGTTTCGCTATTGAATGTGTGTTAGCACAACCCACAGATGAAGGAAATCTAGACTTGTCCATACTTTATGCAAGTAGGTAGTTGAACAAAGCAAAGAGGAATTACACGACAATAGAACCTGAAGGTTTGGGAATGATGTATGTTATAAAGAAGTTTCAACATTATCTTTTGTCCAACAAGTTCAAGTTTTTTTGCAGATAATCAATCTTTATTGTACTTGGTCAACAAACCATGCAATATAGGAAGATTAGTAATATGGTTTCTCTTATTGATGGAGTATGCTTTTGAAGAAATCGTGAGGAAGGGAAAATCCACCTATCGTTTGACCATCTCTTTTGTCTCACTTCAAGAGAGTCCTCGCAAGGATTAGCACTACATCTTTTCTTCAAGTCTTCTTCTCTTCATTTTGAAAATTTTTTATTGAGTTTTTTCTTTTGGTTCTTGCAATAAAAACTATCATAAATCTTGAAAAAAACTATAGGAAATGTTTTTTAGGGTACAAAGAAATAAATGATAAAATGCCTAAGCATATATGGAAATATATAATCTTTTGAAACAAATAGGAGGAACAAATCTCTTAGAAATATCAATTTTCTTAGATAAAACTATTTTCATGAATAATTGATAAAACTCTAGCAGATATAAGAGAGATTTGGGCACATGTCATTATGAGGGACTTCAAAGTTTTTTCATTCATTAGAACTCCAAGTGGAACAATTATGAAGAACATATTGTTATTCTATGAAGTGTGTGAAATAAGGGGATTCTTGTATGTGTATATGTTTTTTGAAAGCTTAAAATGAAATGAAAGAGGGTGTCCTTATATCAACAGAAAATTTTGGTAACCTAGGATTGGGTCAAAAGTCTCCATATGTTTCTCTTGTGATGTCTATCTTAACATGGATTCAAAAATTGGGTGGAGACTTGGATGAACTAGGAAAAATCATGGATTTTTAACACTATTCAACACTCAATTATGATGGTTGAATTATTTTTAGGATCATGATGGCTTCTTGTAAATTGAGATGAGTTATGTTACTCAAAATGAAGGGGTATCTTGTGTTGGATGTGTGTAGAAGTGTGAGAGACACAGAAGAAGCACACACAAGGGCACAAACACAACAATACACACAGAGAAGATGGATGGAGTAACTCTCTCTATCGATGATGAAAAGAAATAAAGTAAGAGCTTAATAATATCCCTCAATACAAAGTACCACTCCATATGATTGTATCATGCATGTTGTAACATGTGGAAAAAACCTGTAGCCAACACTAGAGTAAAAATTGTGCATGTATAGTGAAAAGTTTCACATCGAAGCTACTCAAGGAACACATAAGTATAACAAAATCCCCTAGATAGAATGATGTGAACACATATAGGGAGTGGTAGATCAGTCCCCACTAGGCAATAAGCCTAAAGTTTTGCAAAAAGATTCAAAATCTTCTCGTGGAAGAGCTTTTGGTGAATATGTCTACCACATTATCTTGTGTAGGAACATATACGAAATCATTATCTCCTGCATGAAGGTGCTCTCTCACATAGTGATAATGCAACCCAATATGTTTGTTCCATGCATGAGACATTGGATTTCATGCAACATTCAATTCACTTTGACTATTACTGAGAATATGCATAGCAACATCAACTCCATGAAAAGATCCATGAAAAGGCATCTCAACCATATACACTCCAGTGTAACTATGAAAACTATGCAATAATCAGCTTCAAAACCCAATTTCTCCACTATAGTTAATTCGTACTCAACAAATATTTGCATGACTCTCCAAAGAAAAAGCAATTACCACTAGTGGACATGCAAGTATCATAACAACCAAAGCAATCACTATCTGTAAAAGCATGCAAACATGGTTCAATATTTTTCCATAAAAGAGACCTAAACTCAAATTTCCTTTGAGATATCTAAATACATGTTTCACTGCTTTTCAATGCTTAGTTCCAAAGCTATGCATGAAGTGACTCAATTGGGAAACTGCATATTGTATATCCTGATGGAGAGTGTTAATCTCCAAAAGAACAAGTTACTCTTGAAGTTACAACACCTATATATCAAGAGTAACTCAAAACTTTCACCAATTTAGAGGATCAATAATCAATTATCAAAATTTTGGATAAACTGTGAAGAAAATGACTACACAAAAAGTCTATTGCACATAACTCACTCATTGACTTATCAACTATGTAGAGTTTTTGATAAAACTTTGCACAAGGTGTTGTCTAAACTTTGCACACCTCCTCCAAGTTAAATCATTCCAAAAGATTCAGTAGATCTTGAGAAATGACCTTAACAAGTAAACTATGTCTAAAATTGTAGTTCTTTACAGTCGACTTTGACACCTGTAACTTCTTAAGCTTGGTTCTCCCAAAGTAGAACCCGTTTAATCAAATGCTTTTAGTCATAGGTAGCTTACCCTCCAACTTAAAGAATGAGTGCTTGCTTCCTCAAAACTTTACACTATGGAAGGAGAACTGACCAAAACATTAGCATCAAATTTTGCACCTCCTGCAACTTCTCTTCTTTACATTTACACATGTAAATGTTCCTACACTCAATTCTCTTAGCCTGATCACAATTAGAAGATGAAAATTTGTACAGAGGTCAATCAACTATAGACTTAGAGTTTTACAAAAGCATTTCACAAAAGATTTAACACAGAAGGAGAACTCTCAGAAATATCGGGCGCAACTTTTCTTCATTTCTGAAAGAATTTACATCTAAGTGATGAGAGAGATCTTACTCACTTCTAAAGTGTCTATTGACTCATACAACTTGTAGTTTCTCTATTCACATGCTCTCTCATATTTTCCCCAACATTTTTACTTGTATATATAGGCAAATATGTACAATCTCATAACCATACAAAAGTATAAGTGAACTATCTCTGAATTAATGTACATATGTATACACATCTTCATCCTTTGAACATATGCTTCATATCTTGATCTTTTCTTCAGTCATTGACTTCAATCCTTCATCAAAACTTCAATTGTTGATTGCCCTGCACCAAGAGCTCCCCCTCAATCATCAATTGAGGTTTTCACTATCTTCTTTATACCTACCATATCTTTGAATCTTTGTAGCTTTGGTCCATCCAAGCTTTTGGTTAGCATATCAGCTATCTGATCTTTTGTTGAAGTATGTATTAATTCAATCTCCTTATCCATCACCTTCTCTCTTAGAAAGTGATACTGAATCTCAATATGTTTAGTCCTAGCATGAAAAACAGCATTAGCAGCTAAATACAATGAACTCATGTTATCTCCATGTATAGTGGGTGTACTTTGGATGATGTCAAAACTCTTCATAAGAGTCTTAAGCCATATCACTTCCTTTGCAACTTCAACCATACCTTTGTACTCAACCTCTGTAGATGATAAAGCAACTGTGTGTTGCTTCTTTGAACACTAAGAAATTAACTTATCTCCCACATAACACAAATATCCATAAGTTGATCTCCTATCATCAGGATTATCTGCCCAATCTGTATCACTATAAATCTTGATGTTTGTATCTGATGTAAAACCATAATACAAACCTTCTTTGAGTGTACCCTTAATGTACCTCAACACACTTTGTCCTACAATCCAATGTTCTTTCCTAGGACAATGCATGAATTGAGATAATACTCCAACTGCATATGACAAGTCAGGCCTAGTTAATGTAGCATAGATCAGACTACTAACCAAACTTTGATATAGCTTCATGTTGAATTCTTCTCCTCCATATCTGCTCAATTTGTGATTAACCTCCATTGGAGTAGGTGCTACCCTGCAATCATTCATCTTAAACTTGATCAACAAGTTTTTCAAATACCTTTCTGGAGTTACATACTCTCCATGTTGAGTGTATGAGATCTCCATGCCCAAGAAATATGACAAGTCTCCCAAGTCATTAATCTTGAACTCTTTCTCCATTTTCTTCTTTAGGCTTTGAATGCCTTTCTCATCTGTACCTGTAAGAATTATATCATCAACATATATGCACATGTAAATGAACCCATCATCACTTGCTTTAACAAGCAAGCTACTATCTGCTTTAGATACTTGAAAACCAAGTTCTTTCAAGAACTTCACAAGTCTATAATTCCATGCCCTTGGGGCCTGCTTCAAACCATACAAAGCTCTCTTGAGCTTACATATATACTCTGGATACCTTTCATCTCTGAATCCTTGTGGTTGCTCCATGAAAACATCGTCTGAAATATAACCATTTTAGACAAGAATTCTTCACATCTAGTTGACATAATTTCCAACCTTTACATGCAGCAATAGCTATGAGTGTCTTGATGGTTGTCATCTTTGCCACAGGACTATAGGTCTCATCATAATCTATACCATATGTCTGAGCAAACCCTTTCACAACAAGTCTAGCTTTATACCTAGACACACTTCTATCTGCATACCTCTTTATCTTGTAGACCCATTTGCATCCAATGATCTTCTGACTATTTGGTTTAGGAACCAAATCCCATGTCTGATTCTCCATCAATGCATCGTACTCTTCTTGCATAGCTTTCTCCCAATTTTCCTTGCCTTTTGCCTCTTCATATGTGGAAGGGTCTTCATCGGCCTTTATCATATAAGCATAATCTTTGATAGCCAAAAAAGAAGTGTCATAGCTATACCTTGTAGGTTTCCATTTGTGTCTTGATGACCTTCTGAGTTCTCCACTCCTTGAGGTTTCTGGTTCATCACATTCTAGATCAAACCTTGGCACTTCTTCAACCTTAACCTGTACTTCATTGTTCTCATCTTCATCAAATATCTGAACCTTTGATTTACCTTTCTTTTGATTCACAATTTCTTCATCATCTACATGAACACTAAGTGTACCTGCATGCCAAGTACCTTGCTCATCAAATGTAACATCCTTTGACACAAGGAATTGTTTTGTGGATGGACTCCACAACCTATATCCCATCTATTTATCATCATATCCAATGAACACATACTTTTCAGCTTTAGGTTCCAATTTGTGCCTTAATTGAGATGGCACATATGCATATGCCAAACATCCAAATTTTTTGCAATGATCTAGAGTAGGTCTCTTACCCCACCATGCCTCATATGGTGTGATACCCTGCAAAGCTTTACATGGTAATCTATTGACCAAATATGTGGCTGTATTTACAACCTCAGCCCACAAATAATTTGGGCAATTTTTCTGCTTCATCATGGATCTTGAAAACTCAACAAGAGTTCCGTTCCTCCTTTCTGCTACACCATTTTGTTGAGGAGAATACATGCAAGTAATTTACCTTTTTATACCTGCATTCCACAAGTAATCACTAAACTCACTAGAGAAATACTCTCCCCCTCCATCTGACCTTAGTCTCTTCAACTTTTGACCTATAATTCTCTCTGCATACACATGATAATGTTTGAATGTATTGAATACCTCTGACTTATCTTTAATCACATAGATAGTGATCCATCTGGTAGCTCATCAACATAAATCACATAATACCTTGAACCATTGATACTGAAATCCTTTGATGGTCCCCACACATCTGTGTGTACCAACTCAAGCTTCTCTGAATACATAAAACCATGCTTGGAATAAGACTGCTTATGAGGCTTACCTAATTGACCTGCCTCACATCTATATTTCATATGTTGACCTGCAACATTAGGCAATCCAAGCACTCAACCATTATTAACCATATCTTTAATACCTCTTTCATTAAAATGTCCAAGCCTTTTGTGCCAAAGATCTAATTCTGAGATCTTATGTCCTCCATAAGTGTACAAGGCATGACCAATGTTACCTTGAATCTTCAACGTGAAGAGTCTTCATTCTTTCTTCCCTAAAACAATTTGTTTATACCCATTGCTAGGGTCTTCCACAAAAACTCCTTCATTAGTGAACCTAACTTCATAACCTTTTTCAAAAATTTGTCCTACACTTATCAGATTCTTTGGAATTGGAGGAACATAAAAAACCTTACTCAAGAGAGTACTCCCATCCTTGGCCTTCACTGATCCAATTGACTTCACATTGTGCTTTGTATTGTCACCTATTTGAACTACATGATTAGTTACCTTACTCTCCAAATCAGTCATCAAAGCTATGTTGCCACTCAGGTGATTGCTACACCCTGAGTCAATGTAGAAGACTCTTTGGTCTTCACTTTTCCTTTCACAAGTTGCATTCATTATCAATGTTTAATCCTCCTTCTAATCTAAAGCATAATTGTAGTAGGTATTGTTATATTGTTGACTTTGGAATCCTCTACCTGCATTTCTTCCAAAGTAGCCTCTACTACCTCTACCTCTGAAATTACCTCTTTGATTTCTGCCACCTCTTCCTCTTGAATTAAAATTCTGATTATAACCACCATTATTCTGAGTATTATACCAACAGTCATTAGCTAAATGATTTGTCTTACCACAAATCCAACAAGCTTTGCCTCCATCTTTATTACTCCTGCCTCTTCCTCTACCTTTCCACCTCTTCTTCCTCTTAGGAAATTAGCTTGACTAGTTGTTCCTTCATCTTCTTTTGTTTGTTGCTTCCCTTTGCTATTCTTCTTCTTATCCTTTGAATACATTGCTTGAGTTGCACTTTTGTCACCTTCACCTTTGACATCCTGCTCAAAGGTTAGCATGTGTCCTAGCAACTAATTTAAGTCGGGAGTAAAATGATCTAGTGATAATTCAGTAGACAAAATGAATGGCTTCCATTTGTCATCACCTCTTAAACCTGTGAGGATTTGCCTTACCAATTTATCCTCCTCAATATCTTCATCAAATGCTCCTAATGCATCTGTAATGTCCTTCATTCTTGTTACATAATCTGAGATGGATTGAGAGGCCTTCTTCTCAAATGTAGTAAATTCTGCCCACAAGGATGCCTTCATTAACTTTGTGGTGTTTTGGAAATGCTCCTCCAAAGCATTCCATATATCACTTGCACTTTCAAGACCTCTAATGGGAGGTAGCAAGTAGTCATTAGCTGCCATATAGATAATGCTCTTGGCTTGAGCATCTCTCTTCATGCAAGTCTTCAAATCTGATAATTCCTCCCTAGTTGGAACACTAGGATCTTTGAACTGAGGCTTTTCTTCTTCACCTGTAATATAAACTATCAAGTCTTTGCTCATAAGATGATCTTCCATCCTCATTGACCATGTTGGATAGTTCTCTCTATCCAGTTTCTCTATCTGAAGAGAATCTCCCATCCTTTCTTCACCTGTGTATTAAATCCTTCAAGCTTTATGAGGAATAAGGTTACCTTTACTTCGAATGAAGTTCCTTTTGTCTTCCCTGATGTCTTATGGCCTCCTTCTCAAGCTTTGCTCTCAAGATTTCACCTTTTGAATCTTCAAATGTTGAATTCTTTATAACTGCAGCAGTCGGATCCTCCTTTCTTCAATTTTGATACTTCCTACTCTGATACCATTGATGGAGAGTGTTAATCTCCAAAAGAACAAGTTACTCTTGAAGTAAGAGCACCTCTATATCAAGAGTAACTCAAAACTTTCACCAATTTAGAGGATCTCAAATTTTTGGATAAACTGTGAAGAAGATGACTACACAAAAAGTCTATTGCACATAACTCACTCATTGACTTATTAGCTGTGTAAAGTTTTTGATAAAACTTTGCACAAGGTGTTGCCTATAGTTTGTTCACCTCCTCCAAGTTAAATCATTCCAAAAGATTCAGTAGATCTTGAGAAATGACCTTAACAAGTCACCTATGTCTAAAACTGTAGTTCTTTACAATCGACTTTGACACCTGTAACTTCTTAAGCTTGGTTCTCCCAAACTAGAACCCGTTTAATCAAATGCATTTAGCCATAGGTAACTTACCTTTCAACTTAAAGAATGAGTGCTTGCTTCCTCAAAAGTTTACACTCTAGAAGGAGAACTGACCAAAACATTAGCATCGAATTTTGCACCTCCTGCATCTTCTCTTCTTTACATTTACACATGTAAATGTTCCTACACTCAATTCTCTTAGCCTGATCACAATTAGTTGATTGACCTCTCTACAAATGTTCCACATTTGTAGAGAGGTCAATCAACTATAAACTTAGACTTGTACAAAAGCATTTCACAAAAGATTTAACACAGAAGGAGAACTCTCAGAAATATCGGGTGCAACTTTTCTTCATTTCTGAAAAAAATTACATCTGAGTGATGAGAGAGATCTTACTCACTTCTAAAGTGTCTATTGACTCATACAACTTCTAATTTCTCTATTCAGATGCTCTCTCATATTTTCCCCGACATTTTTACTTGTATATATAGGAAAATATGTACAATCTCATACCATACAAAAGTATAAGTGAATTATCTCTGAATTAATGTACGTATGTATACACATCTTCATCCTTTGAACATATGCTTCATATCTTGATCTTTTCTTCAGTCCTTGACTTCAATCCTTCATCAAAACTTCAATTGTTGATTGCATTGCACCAACATATCCGGCCTTGTGTTGTGTGCATGTATAAGACATCCCATAGCTCTTCGATTAACAAAAGTTTCAAATGCATCACTAGAATACTCAAATGAGAACCTAACTCATGTCTTCGCTAGCATGGAAACTTGCTTGCAATCCTAAAAGTCAAAATGCTGAAGTAGTTTTTCGACATACTTTGCTTGATGCATAACAATGGATTTTCAAAATATCAACAAGATCCCATCTTCCATCAAGATATTACACTTATGTGTTCCTTGAGTAGCTTTGATGAGAAACTTTTCCCTATACATGGACACATTTTACTCTAGTGCTGCTACATTTTACTTAGGGATATTATTCAGCTCTTACTTTATATTCGTCATCAATAGAGAGATTATTCTAGCCATCCACGTTCTCCATGTGTCTTGTTGCATTTGTGATCCTTGTGTGTGCTTCTTGTTTGTCTCTCACACTACTACACACACCCAACACTAGTATTAGGGTAGGTTTAGCTCCTTCTCAACTTTTGGTTTTTTGCATCACAACATGCATAGTTTTAATAGTGCAAATTGACTTTGGAGAACAGAACATTGATTTTCAGCAGCCAATAAGCATATTCACCATTGCACAAGAGTTTTACCCCCATTTCAAAGACATTCATGAAGTCAGAATTGTCATCATTGTGAAAGGTTATGAGCTAAAATTTCAACATTCAATTTAGCTTTCCTTGAAGTAAAGATCTTGTCACATTCTAGTTCTTTATTGAAATAGCAAGAAACAATGACTTGTTTGGCATGCTTCAAGATGAAGATAAGATTGATGGGACCAAATATCCAATGTGGCCTTACATGATGAAACATGTTGTTGTTGCAAAACAATTATGGAACATAGTGGTAGATGTAGATTGAAGACTCCTAGGCTTCTTCTACTTCACAATGCATTTTCATCGATGGAACTTCTTCCTCAAGTACAGTGGTTACTAATTCTCAACCTACATAGGAGCAACTTAGATGGGATGGCAAAGATGTTGAAGCTCATGCATTGATTGTGTTTTCTATCAAGCATCATATATTTCCACACATTCAATCATGATCTACATCAAGACATGCATGGGACACTCTTGCTCTTTTGTATGTCATGTGTAATGAAGCACATGCTGCATACTTGAGAAATAAACTTGAGGATGTATGTATGACTAAAAACAATTTTGTGGATGTGTGTGTGACACGAATCAATGAATTGAAAGAATTGGAAAACATAGATGAGATTATTCCGAATGCATCACTCATCTCTACATTGTTGAAAGGATTACCAACATCTTTTCAAAGCTTCACCACTACACTCTTTCTTTTTTCCAAATGGAATCCATATATATATGCATTTGATTAAGTTTGTCTCTAGTTTTGCAAGAAGAGCAATCTAGAGTGAATAGGAGTGGTTTGATTAAGGGAACACAAAAGCTTGCTATCTCACAAAAAGGGAGAAGCAATTATGGTTTAGCTTTGGGTTCATCAAAACCAAAGCCTCAACCTTCCTCTTCCACTCATTCCTCTAATGATGCTAATTTGTAAAAGAAAAAGAGATGCAAACATTTTTGGAAGGTTGATCATACTATTGATGAGTGTAGAAATCTTGCTAAGTGCAATGAAAAGAAGAAGAAATCTGGCATGTCTATTGCGGAAAATTCTTCAAATGCAAAGAATGATGAGGCCAACATGGCTCAAGATTTTATGGCATGTTTTGTTACATGTCATTATGATTGCATTCAAAATGTATGGTTGCGAGTGATGTTGATTCGGATTAGTTCTTTGATAATGGTTCTTCAAAGCACATAACTTCATGCAAAAGGTTTTTTGCATCTTTGAAAGATGCACTAAAAGGAGGACATGTGGTGTGTGCAAACAATGCCTCTTATTCTATCATTGGAGTAGAAGAAATTGAGCTTACGGATGCAAATGGATGTGTGGTTTTCTTCAAAAATGCATTGTATGCATTGTATGGAGGTGTGGTTCTCTCAATTTCAATTCCTTTGATTACCAAAGCTGGATTTCATGTACACTTTGTTGATGATAAGTGTATGGTTCATGATTTCAACAATGGCAATATTATTGTGATGTTTGGAACATTATGCAATGGTTCGTATCATTTGGATACATTCAAGAAGGATGCCTCAAATGCCTTGGTTGCTCATACTTCCCCCACAGCTGAAATGGAGTTTTGACATGGTCGTTTTGGTCACTTGAACTTCAATAGTTTGCTTTACTTGCAAAACAAGCACATTTTTATTGGTTTCCCAACACTTTAGTCCATTGAAAAGCATGCATGTGAAGGTTGGATTCTTGGAAAAATGCATCACACTTCTTTCCCAAAAGATATTCATACACACACTACAAGAAAATCGCAACTTGTTTGTAGTGATTTATATAGTCCCATCAAGACTCCATCTTTTGAGAGACATGTATATTTTTTTACCTTCATTGATTATGCTGCTCGTCATACATGGGTCCTATGAAAGCAAAGAATGAGTTATTTTCTTGCTTCAAAGCATTTTTAGCTATGATTGAAAATTTTCCTTGAAACAAGCTTTTGACTCTATGCATAAATCATGGCATTGAATACATGTCACATGATTTTAATTCTTATTTGTGATAGAGGAATTTCATACCAATGTACGATGCCATATACACCTCAAGAAAATGGTGTTTCAAAGCATAAAAATAGAACATTCCTTGAAATGGCATGACTTATGGTTAAAGGAAAGCACCTTCCTCACAAGTTTTGGATGGAAGTGGTCATGTGTGAAAACTATGAATTGAATCATTTCCCTACAAAAGCATTGAGAGTCATTGTTGGAACACAACAATCACAAATTGATGATTACAAAGAGCTTGAAGCATGTCAAAGATCAGATTGAAGTTCAAGAAGTCACTTGAGAAAGTGAAGAGATCTCAGAAGTGAAGTTTGTATACATATGTACATTACTGTTGTAAATTCTTGTAATATGAGTATAGATAATCCTTAGGATGATAAGGAGTAATGTAATAGATGTGGGATAAGTCTAGAACCATATGTATATAATACATGAGAGAGTCATTAGAAGACAAGTGTCATAGAGATAGATGTGAAGAGAGTCATCTTCAGAAAATAGCAACGATTATTTCATAGATTTCTCTCAGTCTGATCAAGTGGATCAGAAATCCTTTTGTAAACATCTAATCTAGAAGCTAATGAAGCTATGTTCAAAGTTTCATGGTCTAATTCTTCTTCTGGTGTGAGTATGATCAATAGGAACATGTGTATGTAAAGTCTGCAGATGATCTCTCAGAGTCGCGCACTTTTTCGTGTCAAGGTTTTGCTTAGATCTCAGTGCACAGTGTAAAGTTTTTGATGAGTGAGCATTCAAAATCTAAGTTAGAAGATAAGGAAGCTATGGCTAAAAGCATTTAGCAAAACACGATCTGTGCTATGAGAAATCAACCTTAGAAATTACCTATGTCAAAGTCGCTTGTTTAGAAAGATAGTTTCTGACATACTTTTGATCTTAAGGATCAAATTAAAGTTTTAATGATTGTTTTGATGAACTAATGGTTGATATGATTGTGCAAAGGTAGTTTGAAGATATGTGCATCATTGGTTTGAAGAAATTTGAAGATATGTGCAGGAAATGAAGTTGATTTCTGAAGCAGACTTTCTGAAGAAGAAATTTCTTTACTCAGAAAAGTGTTATTGAAAGTTTTGATAAAAGAAGACAATATTTGTGTAAAGTTTGATCCATAACTGATATAGAAGTGTTCTTAGATCAGTATAGATCAGACCTTTGGAGATTAAGAAGTCTCCAACAGTGGTATCAGAGCAGAAGGTGCAATACAAGTGAAGTAAAGGCATTGGAAGTCCCGACTGTTGTAGGTATTGAAGTTCCTTCTAATTGAAGGTGGACAAGGAAAAGTTCTTGAAGATATCCTGCAGAAGTACAAAGTACGAGTTCAAAGAATCAAGAAAGATTAAAGCTTCATATCAAAGATACACTTTATTATCATAAATCTTAGTAATTGCTGACACAGAAGATCAAAGATGGGAGAAAGCTTGCAGATTAATAAGCTAGATAGGGAGAACTATCCAGCTTGGTCCATGAGGATGGAGGCACACCTCATGAGCAAAGATTTTATGGCATTCATTACAGGAGAAGAAGAAAAGCCTGAGTTTGAAGATCCTAGTGTTCCAACTAGGGAAGAACTTGTAGGTTTTGAAGAATTGGATGAGAAAGGATGCTCAAGCTAGGAGAATTATTTACATGGCTGTAAATGATTATCTTCTACCTCACATCAGAGGATTAGAAACTGCAACAGATGTGTGGAATGCTTTGGAAGAGCATTTCCAAAACACAACCAAGTCTAGGAAGTCCTCATTATGGGCAGAATTCACAACTTTCAAGAAGAAGAGTTCACAATCAATTTCTGATTATGTGGCAAGAATGAAGGATATTGCAGATAGCTTGGGAGCAGTAGATGAAGACATTGAAGAGGATAAGTTGGTAAGGCAAATACTTACAGGTGTGAGAGGAGATGAGAAGTGGAAGCCTTTCATATTGTCCATAGAATTGTCACTTGATCACTTTACTCCTGATCTTAATCAATTGCTAGGACACATGCTAACTTTTGAGCAGGACATTAAGGGAGACAATGATAGGAGTGCAAGCCAAGCTATGTACTCCAAGGACAAGAAAAAGAATGGCAAAGGGAAGCAGTCAACTGATGATGAAGGAACTTCAAGTCAAGCTAACTTTACAAAAGGAAAGATGAACTTCAAAGGTAAAGGAAGAGGAGGTAAGAACAAAGATAATACTAAAGCTTGTTGGATTTGTGGCAGAACCAATCATTTGGCAAATGATTGTTGGTATAACAATCAAAATGGAGGAAATAATAATGAGAGTTTTAATCAAAGAGGTAGAGGAGGCAAAAACCAAAGAGGCAACTTCAGAGGAAGAGGTGGTAGGACATCATATGCTAGAGGAGCTGGAAGAAGCTTTCAATCTCAGTCCTACAACAACAATTATTATAATTATGCATCATATCAGAAGGATGATATGACTCTCATTTTGAATGCAACTCATGAATCAGTAGAAGAAGATCAAAGGGTTTTTTATATTGACTCAGGATGTAGCAATCATCTGAGTGGCAATATATCACTGATGACTGAAATGGAAGCAAAGGTGAATGGACATACAGTTCAAATAGGTGACAACACCAAGCATAAGGTGGAAAGCATTGGATCAGTGAAGACAAAGAATGGAAGTACACTCTTGAGCAAGGTACTTTATGTTCCTACTATTCCTAAAAACTTGATAAGTGTAGGGCAAACTGTGGAGAAGGGATATGAAGTCAGATTCACAAATGATGGTGTCTATGTGCAAGATCCAAATCAGGGATATAAAAACATTATTGCACGTAAAAAGGAAGGAAGGTTGTTTACTCTCAAAGTCCAAGGTAATGTGGGACATGCTCTATTTACTTATGGAAGTCAAAAGATGTCTGAGTTAGACCTATGGCATAAAAGGCTAGGTCATTTCAATGAGAGAGCCATAAAGAAAATGTCAAGGAATGATGTGGTGCTTGGTTTGCCAAAAGTTGAAGGGCAACACATGGTGTAAAAGTGTGAAGCTTGTCAATTAGGTAAAGCACACAAAAGTTCATACAATAAATCAGGGTACAAGTATTCAAATATGCTTGAATTGATTCATACAGATGTGTGGGGTCCTTCAAGGGACTATAGCATAAATGGATCCAGATATTATGTGTTGTTTATTGATGATGCAACCAGATGGATTACTTTATATGTAATCAAGGACAAATCATAAGTCTTCAAGACATTCAAGCATTATCATGCTTATGCAGAAAGGATTACAGGACAAAATCTCAAGAGGTTGAGATCAGATGGAGGGGGAAAGTATTTCTCTAAAGAGTTTGATGATTATTTGTGGAATGCAGGTATAAAGAGAGAAGTAACTTGCAAGTACTCTCCTCAACAGAATGGAATTGCAGAAAGAAGAAATAGAACTCTTGTAGAATTTGCAAGAGCAATGATGAAGGAAAAGAATTGCCCAAATTACTTATGGGCAGAAGCTATCAACACTGCAACATACCTTGTGAATAGGTTACCTTGTAAAGCTTTGGATGGAAGAACTCCTTATGAAGCATGGTGGGGTAAGAAACCTACTCTTGATCATTGTAAGGTATTTGGATGTTTAGCATATGCTTATGTTCCTTCACAATTGAGACATAAGCTAGAACCCAAAGCAGAGAAGTATGTGTTTATTGGGTATGATGATAGACAGATGGGTTACAGATTGTGGAGTCCATCCACAAAGCAATTTCTTGTTACCAAAGATGTTACATTTGATGAGCAAAGCACATGGTATACAGAGTCAACAAATGATTATGCAGGTGTTGAAGAAATACAAAGGAAAGGGAAGACAAAAGTAAGTGTGTATGAAGAAGATATTGATGATGTTGATTATAGAAGTAAATTGCAGGACAATGTGGAAGATGGGCCAAGATTTGATCCAGAATCAAATGTGGCTGAAACTTCAAGAAGTGCAGAGGTCAGAAGATCCTTAAGAGAAAGGAAAGAGTCTATCAGGTATAGCTATGATACATCTTTTCTAACAACAAAAGATTATGCTTACATTGTGAAGATAGAAGAGGATCCAATCACATATGAAGAAGCTAAAGGTAAACAGAATGGGAGAAGGCGATGCAAGAAGAGTATGATGTTGTACTTGAAAATGAAACATGGGAGTTGGTGCCAAGACCAAAGAATCAGAAAGTCATTGGATGTAAGTGGGTGTATAAAACAAAAAGGTTTGCAGATGGTAAGGTGTCTAGATACAAGGCTTGACTTGTGGTTAAAGGTTATGCTCAAACTTATGGGGTAGATTATGATGAAACCTTTAGTCCTGTTGCTAAGATGTCTACAATTAGATAATTGATTGCTATTGCTGTTTGTAAAGGATGGAAGTTATCACAATTAGATGTGAAGAATGCATTCCTGAATGGATATATTGCAGATGAAGTATACATGGAGCAACCAGAAGGCTTCATGGATTCAATTGGATCAGATTATGTGTGTAAGCTCAAGAGAGCTTTGTATGGCCTGAAGCAAGCCCCAAGAGCATGGAATTCCAGGCTTGTTAAGTTCTTGAATGAATGTGGATTTCAAGCATCAAAGGTAGATAGTAGCTTGCTAGTGAAGGAAAGTGAAAATGGATACATATAAATGTGTATTTATGTTGATGATATTATTGTCACAGGTATAGATGCTCAAGGAATCAATGAGCTTAAGAAACAAATAGAGAAGGAGTTTAAGATAAGTGATTTGGGAAACTTATCTTATTTCTTAGGAATGCAGATTGTATATACTCAACGTGGAGTATATGTTACACAAGAGAGATATTTGAAGAATCTTTTGATCAAGTTCAACATGGAGGATTGCAAGTCTTCAAGCACACCATTGGAGGTAAATCATAAATTGAGCAGGCATGGAGGTGAAGAATTTAATGACATGAAGAAATATCAGAGTTTGGCAGGTAGTTTAATCTATGCTACCTTGACAAGGCCAGATCTATCATATGCAGTAGGTGTGTTATCACAATTCATGCATTGTCCAAAGAAGACTCATTGGATTGCAGCTCAAAGGGTACTCAGATATATCAAAGGAACCCTAAGTGAAGGTCTGTATTATGGATTTACTTCTGATACAAGAATCAAAGTGTTTAGTGATGCAGATTGGGCAGGTGATTCAGATGATAGAAGGTCTACTCATGGGTATCTCTGTTATATTGGAGATAAACTAGTTTCTTGGTGCTCAAAGAAGCAACATACAGTTGCTTTGTCATCTACAGAAGCTGAGTATAAAGGAATGGTAGAGGCTATAAAAGAAGTGATATGGTTAAAGACCTTATTGAAGAGTTTTGGAACTGATCAGAGTACTCCAATTATTCTTGGAGATAATATGAGTTCATTGTATTTGGCAGCTAACCCTATTTTCCATGCCAGGACTAAGCATATAGAGATTCAATATCATTTCTTGAGAGAAAAGGTACTTGATAAAGAGATTGAAGTGATGTATACTCCAACAAAAGAGCAAGTTGTAGATATGTTAACAAAAAGCTTGGATGGACCTAAGCTACAAAGATTCAAGGAGATGGCAGGAGTGAAGAAGAATGGAATAATCACAATTGGTGATTGAGAGGGAGCTGTTGGAACACAACAATCACAAATTGATGATTACAAAGAGCTTGAAGCATGTCAAAGATCAGATTGAAGTTCAAGAAGTCACTTGAGAAAGTGAAGAGATCTCAGAAGTGAAGTTTGTATACATATGTACATTACTGTTGCAAATTCTTGTAATATGAGTATAGATAATCCTTAGGATGATAAGGAGTAATGTAATAGATGCGAGATAAGTCTAGAACCATATGTATATAACTCAATGATGTAAAGAAATACATGAGAGAGTCATTAGAAGACAAGTGTCATAGAGATAGATGTGAAGAGAGTCATCTTCAGAAAATAGCAACGAGTATTTCGAGATTTCTCTCAGTCTGATCATTTGGATCAGAAATCCTTTTGTACACATCTAATCTAGAAGCTAATAAAGCTATGTTCAAAGTTTCATGGTCTAATTCTTCTTCTGCTATGAGTATGATCAATAGGAACATGTGTATGTAAAGTCTCCAGATGATCTCTCAGAGTCGCACACTTTTTCGTGTCAAAGTTTTGCTTGGATCTCAGTGCACAATGTAAAGTTTTTGATGAGTGAGCATTCAAAATCTAAGTTAGAAGGTAAGGAAGCTATGGCTAAAAGCATTTAGCAAAATGAGATCTGTGCTATGAGAAATCAACCTTAGAAGTTACCTATGTCAAAGTCCCTTGTTCAAAAAGATAGTTTCTGACATACTTTTGATCTTAAGGATCAAATTAAAGTTTTAATGATTTTTTTGATGAATTGATGGTTGATATGATTGCGCAAAGGTAGTTTGAAGATATGTGCATCATTGGTTTGAAGAAATTTGAAGATATCTGCAAGAAATGAAGTTGATTTCTGAAGCAAACTTTTTGAAGAAGAAATTTCTTTACTCAAAAAAGTGTTATTGAAAGTTTTGATAAAAGAAGACAATATTTGTGTAAAGTTTGATCCATAACTGATATCGAAGTGTTCTTAGATCAGTATAGATCAGACCTTTGGAGATTAAGAAGTCTCCAACAGTCATCACTCCTTATGAGGCTTGGAATGGACATAAACCTATGGTTATTCATATGCGCATGTTTGGTTGTTTGGCATATGCTTTTGTTCCATCACAAGAATAAAAAACTTGATGATAAGGCAAAGAAATGTGTATTTGTTGGTTATAGTGCTGAAAGTAAGGGATATCATTTGTACCATTTATTGATGAACAAAATTATTGTGAATAAAGATGGGTATTTAATGAAAATTTGATCAACATTGTATTGTTGGAGTTTAAGGTCTACGGAAGCATGCAAACAACAGAAGGAAGAACAAGAAGCTTGGAGCACAACACACAATATTGAATTTATTACCAAGTGATAATGCACCTCAATGTGCTTCGTGTGATCATGGAACATAGGGTTCCTCACAGCTGCGAATGTACTCTGACTTTCATTGAAGATGGTGGTGGATGAAGACTAGCCAACACCCAAATAAGCCAAAAGGCATATGAGCCACACACACTCAACTGTCACTGTGAAAGCTTCCGTGTACTCAGCTTCACAACTAGGATGCATGATGTACCAAGCGTGAAGAAAAAAGGGCTAGTGGACACATGAGTGTCATAGCAACCAACCGAGTGAGAGTCAAAAAAAGCATGTAAATCTCGAGGTAGTTATCCCCCCTTGGGATAAAACAATCCAAGTAGCCGATGTTGTATATTATTGAACAAGGCATTGTTAAAATGTTAAATATTATTGAACAAGGCATTGTTAAAATGTTAAATTATTAATGTATTAATATGTTTTTGATATAGCAGCTGAAGGTTCGTGAGGAGCGTGCAAGGCGTGAAAGGGCGGACATCAATAATCCGAATAATTATTATTTATTTTGTAAATAAACCTGCGTAGAAGGTTCTATTGTTAGAAAAGTAATGGTTAGAATAAGGGTCATTGTAGACCGCAGTTTCTATTATTTAAAGTAATGGCTTTCTGTAAAAGTTACCAACTTTTAGTTTCACGCCTGCTTTTCGAAGCCGCCCTCATGTAACCACTATTTTTGACGTAATCAAAAGTCCTATAAATACATGCACTCTGTGGACTGTCGAAACAGAGTGCGTGGGGGGAGATTGCACCCAATACTGCGTTGTGTCTCGTCTCTTGTTGCGTCTATTCTCTGTGTGTTTTCTGTGTCCGTAATCTCTGTATGCGCGTGAGTAAGATCCTGACAACAGTGGTATCAGACACGCGTCAATACAAAGGGTTCTGTTCTCTGTTCTCTGTTCGCGATTCCGATTTCGTTTCCGTTTCCTGTTCCTGTTTCGATTTCGGTTTCTGCTTCGGCTTCGGTTTCTGTTTCTGATCCAGAACCAGAACCTACGTCTTCACCTACGCTCACCTACGTCTTCGCCGAAGGTAAACCAAGGCGTCCACTAAGGCAAAGAGCTTAGGCAATAACTTAGGCAATCCATTGGCAACATTGGCACCCAAGGCTCCCTTGGCGACCGTTGGCAGCCGTTGGCTACGCGCGAGACAATTTTAATTTTTGAGTGGTAATAGAGAGGTTTAGAGTCCCTAAGGTAGGAGGATTTGAACCCACAACCTCCTACTTTCAAGGGAAGTACTTTGACCACTCCACCATCTCTTGGAGTTGTACTCAAGTCTCTCTCTCTCTTTCTTTGGTACTTGTGCAAGGCGCTCGCGGCAATTTCCAGGATGGACCCAACAAAGAATCAAGTGTAACTTTCAATCCGTAGGTCGGATTGAGGCGTGTAATATACCATTGGAAAGCTCTCGGAACGAACTTTCCAATGAGCTAGCTTGCAAGGGTGAAATCCTTGGTCATATTTTGGTGGCACTTGATTGAGTGTTCAAGATACCAAGCAAGGTTGAGAACACTGGATCGAGACACCAAGGTTGCAAACGAGAAGGTTCAATACACCAAGGTTGAGAGCAAGGGTCCAAGAGCACCATGGAGAATCACAGTAATTCACCTTTACATGGAGTCTCATTCGAGCAAGAGTTAGAGATTATGAACCAAGAACTTCACGCACTTCAACAAGCCATACACGGACGTTATGCTATGCTTCAATTCGATGGACGAAAAGATGGCCACTTTGTCTTATCATGGCTATCCCTATTCAATGATTTCTTTTTCGATGGGTTATATTCAGAAAAACAAAAAATTGAGTTTGCCACCAATTATTTGGTAGGACGAGCGCAGTTATGGTGGAATGATCTTTCTCGTCATGCAGATTGTCCACGCACCTGGAAGGCTTTTCAAGAAGAGTTTAAAGATTCATTCTTACCTTTACAGTTTACCTTACCTGTTTGATAATTGTGATGTATTTACATATTGAATTTAGTCTATAGGAGCATATTACCTTTAATTTTTGAGATTTTGTTTTACTGCTATGGAAAGATATCTCCGATCTCTTTATAGAATAGCTATCACATATCTTTTGAGCTTCTCTTCCAAGATCAAAAGAATTTGGACTTTACCCATTCATCCTGAAGGCATATTGTCCTGCTATTATGATAAAGGGGTGGATCATCTTCAGCACCTGCACACATCGGCAAATTACTTTGTAACCATCCAGATACGTTTCTTGTCAATTTATATGCATAGTTGTCTTCTTTTTGCATCCACTTACATTTTGGACATGCATGTTTTGCATCGTACATGGAATATACGCATCGTTTAAACATGGTTTGTCTTGTATGGTACATGAATTCTTATTGCAGGGACAGGTATGTATTTTATTGCAGGTTAGCGAGGAGAAAAAAAATACATATGTCAGGGTGTGTAATCCCCTTTTGGTCTCTTTATGTATCATGGAAATTGTTTGTCGGAAATTTTCCGGTTTTCAAAATCACGCCGTTATGCTGCCAAAATTTTTACAAAATTCATATGCACATGCATTCAAGTATAAATTCATGATTAGAAAATTAATTATTATTTATCATATCCAGATATTCATTTTTGTCATCACTTTTGGATTACATTTTTTTTTTAACTTAATTTCTGCATATCATAACACAAACACATTAATGCAACGGCTCCATGAACATTTCCATGCATGTATTTTTACATGGCACATGCCTATTTTCTTTATTCAGTGATGAAACATGTGACTGGCCATCCATGTTTATTCTTTTATCACCTGAGGTCAGTTGCTTGTTCAACTGAGGGGCATGTTATACCTTATGGAATATGTTGAACAATGCATTATTGGATTGAAATATCGAATAGCCAATGCATTGTTGGATTGTAACATGAAATATGTTGGCCAATGCATTGTTGGATTGTAATAGTAATATGGAATATGTTGAACACTCCATTACAATTGTTAGAGTGTTGAATTCTTTTATCAACTGAGGTCAGTTGCTTGTCAACTGAGAGGCATGTTGTATATTATTGAACAAGGCATTGTTAAAATGTTAAATATTATTGAACAAGGCATTGTTAAAATGTTAAATTATTAATGTATTAATATGTTTTTGATGTTTTTGATATAGCAGCTGAAGGTTCGTGAGGAGCGTGCAAGGCGTGAAAGGGCGGACATCAATAATCCGAATAATTATTATTTATTTTGTAAATAAACCTGCGTAGAAGTAATGGTTAGAATAAGGGTCGTTGTAGACCGCAGTTTCTATTATTTAAAGTAATGGCTTTTTGTAAAAGTTAGCAACTTTTAGTTTCACGCCTGCTTTTCGAAGCCGCCCTCATGTAACCACTATTTTCGACGTAATCAAAAGTCCTATAAATACATGCACTCTGTGGACTGTCGAAACAGAGTGCGTGGGGGGAGATTGCACCCAATACTGCGTTGTGTCTCGTCTCTTGTTGTGTCTATTCTCTGTGTGTTTTCTGTGTCCGTAATCTCTGTATGCGCGTGAGTAAGATCCTGACAACAGCCGACCTGACGAAAGATGTGCTTAACCACCTGGCAATGCTTGACACCTGGGCAATGCATAAAAGTGCTCATATGAGAGATAGAAAATTGAATATTAGGCTAAGTTATGCGTAAGAAAATCAAGCATCCAATAGCCTATTGATAGAGAACAACATCAAATGGATCTCTAAAATTATGAAGATTGAACCATAAATCTCTTTCCATAAGAGTGGCAATAGGTTTACAATCTTCAAGGCCAAAATGCTTCAATAATATGTCAATATATTTCATTTGACACAAGGCTATTACCCCATCAACTTGCATAAATTGAACTCGCAAATAATGATGCAAATGCCTGAAATCTGACATCTCAAAACAGGCATGCAAATCAATCTTAAATTCAGCAATACAATTCTCATCAGGACTAATGAGCAGCATGTCATTAACATACACAAAAATGATCAGAATCACATCATTTGCATGCTTAACATATATGGTGCTCTCAATTGGGCTGTTTTCAAAACCATGTGCAATCAAGCAGGCATGTAACTTTTCATACCAAGATCGTGGTGCTTGCTTCAAACCATACAATTCCTTTTCCAACCTACACACTTTGTTTTCATGCCCTTTCTATGCAAAACCATGAGAGTGAACAAAATACACTTTTTCAAGTCAATAACCATTTAGAAATGCACATTTAATGTCCAAGTGATGTACATTCCAACCATGACAGGCTGCAAGTGCACATGTGCTATGAACAATATTCATTCAACATGTGGGTGCACATGCCTCATCAAAATCAATGCCTCCTTCTTGAGCATAACATTTTGAAACAAGCCTAGCCTTATACCTTTCAACTATCCATCAAGCTTACAATTCTTCTTGTATACCCATTTAGTGCCAATTGCCTTTTTGCCAAAAGGCAAATCACATAAAGACTAGGTACTATTCTTCATAATAGCATCATATTTTGATTGCATAACAGACATCCAATTTTCTAAATTTTATGCTTCATCAAAAGAAATGGGCTCATTCTCATCACAAAGACTAGAGGCAGCCATTACATAGTGATGTGATGCAAAAGAAGCATGATGAGATCTTGAACGAGTACGAGATGATAGAGGTGCATCTAATTTGCTATCTCAAAAAGTCTACACCAGCCATTTAGGCATAGTTTTTGCCTCCTTTATATCAGCCCTCTCATCAACAAGTGCATCATGTAAATTTGCATCATAAATGGAATGATATGCATCATCATGTGCAACCTCTAAAGGCTGAGAAGTTGTCCCATTTGAACCATCACTTGATTGTCCACCTATAAAAAGAGGTAGCAAAAAGTGTCATACACATCTTTGGAGCTAACTGATGTCTCCTTAGTACATGAAAGTGATGGCTGAATTGCATCTTCCACAAAAACAACATCACGACATTTAGTATGTGCATGATATAGATGATAGCCTTTGCTTTCATAACTCTATCAAACAAAAATTTATTTCACTACTTTATCATCCAATTTTCTACATTAATGCAATTTTCTTTATTCAAGCATTAATGCATATGCCAAACAACCAAAGATGTGAAGATGAGCAATAGATGGGTTGCAACCATGCCAAGCCTCATATGGAGTGATAGATTACAGTGCATTGGTGGATACCTATTAAGTACATATGCTACACACATAACAACGTCAAGCCAAAAACTATGTGGAGAAGCCTGACTTTTAACCATACACCTCGCCATTTCCACAAAAGGATGAAATTGCCTGCATAGGCACTGTGATAGTGGATTTGAAGGCCAAAACGAGCTCATATGAAAATTTTGGCACCAAAAAGTGAAGCTATTTTTAAATCCTAATTTCCTTGAGTATGCTCACCAATTTTCATGCGATTCTAAGACTGTGATTGGAGGAGTGTCAATGATGCCGTAGATGAAGCAGCAACCTACTTTGATACCAATTGTTGGAGTTTGAGGTCTGTTGAAGCACGTGAACAACACAATGAAGAAAAAGAAGCTTGGAGCACAACACACAATACTAAATGTATTACCAAGTGAATGTACAAAGATAAGTGATGTATTAGCGTTATAGGCTTATATATGAACCAAGGAAAAAACCTCTTAAAGAGGGAAAAAAGTGCCCCAATGGTCCTATGTGTGTTCACACACATCATTACCGAAATATATCAACATGGATGAGTGATAGGCAATCTAAAATGGATTCCACATAAGAATGGTACTTGGGAGTTATGTGAATTGCCAAAAGGAAAATATGTCATTGGTACAAAGTGGGTTTACAAGGTTAAGAGAAAGTAAGATGGAAGCATTAATTGCTATAGAGCTGATTGGTTGTCAAAGGATATGGGAAAAAATATGGCATTGACTATGAGGAAACTTTTGCACCTACTTCAATCATACCATGGTTGCATTGCCTATCCAATGAGGTTGGAAAGTACACCAATTGGACATAAAAACAACTTTCTTGAATGGTGATTTGCAAAAAGAGGTTTATGTGAAGTAGCCTTGTGGATCTGTCATGAAAGCACAAGAGCATATGTTCAGTCGATTGGATAAAACTTTGTATGGTCTCAAGCAATCTCCATGTGCATGGTATGACAAAATCCATAAGCACTTGATTTCTCTTGGCTTCACATGTAGTCCCATTGGAAGCACACTTTATACACGCAAAGATGGAGTTGATCTTATAGTGCTTGTTCTTTGTGTTGATGTCATACACTTGATTGGATCATTTGATGCAAAACTTGGCATACTTATGGCTAATAAAGAGGATATCCATGTAAAGATGAATGGACATGGTTCTTTTAAGGGGAACAAAATATGTGGAAGTTAAAGGAACAATGCTTACAAAATCCACTTATAGATAATTGAAAATTAATTTCTCATGTGGATAATTGTCCATCATATAATTGGATACAATATGAAGGAATATTTGGAGAGTTATATATATCAAATACTATTTTAGGACCCAAAACTCATTGGGGGTGGGAGTTAAGCCCCTGATAGCCACGGTTGACATGTATTAGACCTTAGGCCAATCCAAGCCTAGTTTCTTGACCATCTTTGGGGCATCATTGTTGTATTGCCTTCGGGCAACCTTAAGAGCTCTTTTGTGGGATGTGGGGGGTCCCATGGGTACTATGCCCATTCAATTGTAGAGTTGTTCTTTCAATCAATTCAAACAAGGGAGATTAAGCTTCGGTTGGACTTCCTTTTACAAAAGAAATATCCCAAACCCGAGTTGATTAGCGATTAAGATGTCCATTGTTTATGACCAAGAGACCAATAGATCCGGAGCTTATAAGACTTACATATCCACCCTAGGTAGAGTTTAGAACCGAGTTATTTTGACTTTCATTCTCACTTTTGCTTTTCTTTTGGTCTCTATCATACACAGAAAGACACACACATACACACAAGGACCATAATGCTACAAGTACATATGCACAAAATTACAACACACACAAAGAAAATAATGCTTACAAACTTCAAAGCCGAATGGCTTGTTTCAGTCGTTTTCGCTTTTATTGACTGTCACGTCTCTCATGTCATTCCTTTTTCGAATGCCAGGGTACGAATGATTGACAAAACATCCCATTCAAACAATCAGCCCTGCGGTAGAGCACAAATCATCGAAAGTGCTTATATAATCAGCCCTCCCAGCTGGCAAGCACCGATTGGAAAAAGAGGCTCGCCATTCTGGCGTGAAAAGCGCTTCAGTTGGAGCGTGCAGAGCATTATTGCTGCATGCATGCTGACTGTCTTTTCACGTGCGCTTCATTGATTGGGCCAAGTGGCCTTCATTGATTGGGCCAAGTGGCATTCATTGATTGGATTCATCAAAATGATTGTTCTGCGCCAAGTGCTTTTTGAGCTGATTGGCTCTCGAAATCGCCGATGCTCTCCAATCAAATCAAGCCTTTATTTCACCTATCATAGCTCGCACTTCATATTTGTGTTCTCTCATCTGAACGAAAGCTCACTTTTTTTTTGAGAGAGAGAACAAGGAAAAAAATGTATTGATGAGCAAGATTACATAATGTACAAGGGGAGACCCCCATCTCTTCAATAACAAGGCCAATAGAAGGATGGCCAGCCACACTAGTACAATGGACCAATAGGGTATTCATGAACAAGAGGACACAAGGTGAATAGACTCCATACATAATACAGTAATACTGGCCTTACTAAATAGTAAAGGCCATAATGAATTAGTTTCAGAATACAATAGAATGAGAGTAGTTCTCTTATTTATGAATCTGGTAATACAAAGGATATCATGGAAGCTTGAGCCTTCATGCAAGGCATTAGTAGCAGAACTGATGCTTAGATCACCTAATCTTCCAAGCTTTGTCTTACAAGAGTGAAGGAAGCACTTGTTACCACATGCAAAAACTCTTTGATTCCTACTCACCCAAATACTCCAAAGTATATGGGACCTCTACAAATGCCAAAGGACCATGTCCATCTTTTTGCACACTCCCGAAAGAACCTCTTTGAAACCAAGAGTGGGAACTCCCAAATGTCTACAACACCTTCCAAGTATGTTCCAGAAATTTTTAGCATAGTGGTACTCCACGAAGAGGTGGACAAGGTCCTCCCCCTTGCCACATAATGTACACTGCCCATCATTGATGTTACATTTCTTAATTTTGTCACCAGTCCAAACACCTTTGTGAAGGATATGCCATTGAAGGTTGGAGTGTTTGATAGACAGTGTCCTTTTCTTTCATCATACTCGGTGAGCGAGTGCCATTTTCTTTAATAAAAATCCAAAAAGGACATTGAGTGATTGATACTAACATACATACATTCATACTAACATACATTTATACCGACATACATAAATGTTGAGATATCAAGCTCAACATGTGATGATCCAGGATAACACGTATCACTTCTTTCATTCCTCTGACATGTATAGTGGTCATGCCGGTATATGCCAGGGACACTTCATTGAGCTTTATTAGATTTACCTACCGAGAGTGATCTCACATTTGTTTCTTACCAACTCACTCACTCGTGGACACTAGGTTTTTCCTTATGTACTGGTCTTTATATATTGCAGTAGTTGTATTCTTGTTTTAGGTCATTCTTGTACATTCCTCTTTATGTAATAGAAGAAGAAGAAGAAGATCATTCTTCCTTGCCTCAATCTATGTGTGTGCTTCTCCTTGAGAGTGAGTGTGTGTGTGTGTGAGCTCTCTTTCTTATCTCCTTCCTTGTGACATGGTATTAGAGCCAGCGTTGTCGTCGTGATTAGGATTCAAGCCTTGAACATCAAATTACAGAGACCAAACAAAGCCCTAATAAAAATGATTTTATGAGCGTGATGTTCGATATGGACATTATCAACACATCTAATACCGGTGAAATCTATCCCTTTATGTGGATCTGATTGCACATAAGCGCTCGATATGTTTTCTTTCTATTTATTGTTATTGAACAGTATGACTCCGGTTGTTTGAATGCTTTGAAATAGAGAGTATCAATGTAATAAAAGTAATGAAATATGAGTGCATGTAATTTAAGTGTGACTTATGTGCGCGTAGATGAACTTGTATATGTAAAGATTTATATATATGCATAAATGTGCTTTAAGTGGAGCATACAGGTCAGGATGATCCTATAAAGAAAGAAAAATTATATGGTCAAAATTCACGTGCATGCGTTCTAGAGCTTGGAAGGGAACCGGATGAGGAGCAGGAAATCCTTAATCGGGAGTCAGGGACTAAAATGGAAATTCCCATGAAGTAAGGATTTCAGGGGCAAAATGGCTTCCATAGCAGTATCGCTTGTCGGACAATTTCGGAAACTTGTGACAAGGTGGCAGCATGTGGGACGCTAAGGCTTGAATTTAGAAGGTGGCAATCAGCCATCCACATGGAGCAGGCGGTCGCTGTTTCAGATCAGAGGTGGGCCGTCAGAAAATTTTTTGGAGTCGCTTGATTTTTGAAAGACATTACTGTGGAGTCTGTGGGCAGATTCCCTGGAGGCTGAGAGGACAAGCAGTCATTCAAAACGGAGAGACAAGAAAGAGTATTCTCTGAAGATCCGCAATAGGAATAATGGTTATTCTAATGACATGTCCGCTAGCAGGCAGAAGTTAGATCAGCCTCGAAGAAAGCTTACTGATGAAGAATGGGCTGCTCGGTTGGAAGGAATCTGAGCAAAATTTGCTTTTCTCCTTATAAAAAGGGGCGGCGTTCTGTTGTGGCAGAGACAACAGGAAGGGCGACAACGTGAGAAGATACTTGCGTTCAACTTGCAATACGTTCGAATCCTGTGCTACAATACAGATGTGCTAGAGTGATTTGCTGTATTTGCTTTGCTGCCGTCTCAACTTCTTCATGTGAGCCTACGCATAATACTGGAGGAGAAACTTCAAACAGAAATGATGTTATCAAGCTGCAAACATACTGCTGTGTTGAGGGCAATGAAACTCACCGTTTGGAGAACAGAGATTCAAATGCTTTAAAGGGGTAAAGAAGAAGACATACACATTTATTGCCGAGAAAACTATAAAGTCAGAGATTTGGGACATATCTGGTCAAATACAACACTCTGGATTTGGAAGGACTTCGTCAACTTCAGTGCATCATGCTGAGATATTAACAGGACCAAAGAAGAAGGCTGCTTCATAGAGTGTAGCTAAAAGGGGAAAAGGTAAAAATGGAGGTACTAATGACATGCGCAAGTGAGCAGTTTAATGGAAGATGAATGTATCAACCTCACATATGCATTAGAACATCGCTTCTATTTCTCAGGTTCGTGAAACAACTCTGTTATTTGCATCGAAATGCATAATTGAAGTTGAAAACGATCTATAGGAATTTTGCGCATCAAATTCATGTTCTAAACTGTACTATCACTTTGAATAGTCATTACAAGGTATATGTTCATTGATATGTGCATCATGAAAACTGAATATATAAAATTTCTTGTTCAAATAGAGTAACAATCTGAAGATGTTTACCTTATAAAAGGTGATCTAGCTTGTCTTGAAGTCAGAACTTCAAACTTTGCAGCTCTTAGTATGGGTTGGCTCGATTCATTGCGAACTGTTGGCATATGCGATTGAATAGAAAGTTGCAATCTTAGTTCAGGAAACTCTGATATCTTCAACAAATAGTTTCTCTATGTTTTTATTTTCCTGAATAAAATTATAACTGAGAAGTACATTTTGATGAGCTTCTACTTTGCTTACGTGAGTGGTTATATATAGTCTTGCTTGTGATTTTTGCTGTAATGAGTACTTCGATACAGAGCTTTAATAAACTCAGTTGACTGTTAAATGAGATGATTTAACTGTAATAGTAGAGCAAGGGTGATTTCTTTTGTTATCTTCTGAAGCTTTGATCGTTTTAACTTTTATATTGTCAATTCGACATAATAAGCCAACAGACATGACATAATCATTTGAATGTCTATGACGTTTTGCGCCAATATGCTGAATTGATGAGCTTAGAGCATCATTAAAAACAAGTTCTTTGATGTGAAATTTGATCAGAAGACCAAAGCTTATGAACGCGCATAGACAGAGCTTCTTCTTGACCTGTTGTTAATGAGTATTAGAAGTTGAGTATTGTCTCAGTGATAGGGCAAAAAACTGAAGTGATATTGGCTTCCTCGTTGTAACAGTAAGAAGTTACTGTGAATTCTCACTCTTCTTGAACCTTGTGGTAAATAAATTAGTCTTTGAAATTGCAATAAAAAGATTCTAAGAGTTATCGTATGTTTAGTTTAATAGATTCAAGGTCGATGCATTAAAGGATGAACTGGCTATCTAGGCCAATTTAAATATACAAGTTTCTCTTCAAGTGGAACCGTGAAAATTGCATTAAAAATAGATGATGCTTATTCTCGAATCTATCCCCATTCGTAAATGAACATGAGTGCATCTCAGTCAAGCAAAATCACATATAATCAATTTTCTTTTAGAAATTTCATTAACTCATCGCACTCAAAACCCTTTAGCGAGAAGAACCAAAATAAGATCGGATCTATCTCGTCCTCCTTTACACAAAACACTGCGACATACCTGGTGAACCCGACGTGAAAGGAGGAGAGTGTAGAGATCCTGATCCTAGTTTAAAGAGTGGTGCGGTTGAGTGAGCTCATTGTGCTTGACCATTTATGGGCGACGCAACGATGGATGTTATAACCCAACTTCTGCGCTTTCAGCAGGACGAGAAAAGACGGAGTGCCATCCAGGCATTTCATGAGCGAGTAGTCAGAAGAAGTGGATATTTCAGTGGTAAAAATGTTACTCGTTTTTGCAAGGAATATGAATTGGAGGCACGATACCTTGGTACGGGTCTAACACCATTAAGTGACCAAGAATTAATAGACAATTTTGTATACGTTTCAGAATTACATTTGCGTGACCGACTAGTTGTGGATGCACCTCGACTAGTTATAGAAGGGCAAATAAGATGGTCACAATACAAGATGATACTCATAAGGATGTTTGCACTGGATGACGAAGATAAAGTGACTAGATCCACATTTCTAAAGTGGATACATAAACCAAAAGATCAATCCATTCTAGATATAAAAAGGGAGTTTGATCAGCAATTTGCAGACTTATCTGATTATGATAAGAGGGCTATAGATCAAGAAAAGGTATCCTTGTTTCTCCGGGCTATAGATTCGAAAGCCCGAGAAGAAATTTTTCCACAATTACAACAGATAGGAACTGAGTCTGGTCTTACCGAAGACTGGGGTAATGTAGATGAAGCTGTTAGAGGATATGTAGAAAAGCAAAGAACTTTGTCTAAGTTCATGCAGAGCTGGCATGATGATATGCAAGAAGAACAAGCTCAGGCTGTTCAGCAACCTGTACAGAACCCTCAGGTAAACCTACCAACACCAAAGGATGTTGTGCCCACTAATACAATGGAAGATATGTTTAAAAAGTTTAGTGACCTTACGATTCAAAGTATGAAGCAGATGATTGAATCTCAATCTTTACAAGCACCGGCACCTAAAAACCCAAAAGCTCCAGAAATTAAAAGATGTATTTGGTGTGACTCTTTGGAGCATAACAGATATTCGTGTGAGAGCTTCAAAGAAGCATTAGCAAAGAATTTGGTATTCGTTAAGGAAAAGATGATATATGACTCTAAGACTGGAGAAAAGGTAAACATTAATTTTGGTCGGGGAGGAATGAGAATATTCTTCTGGCACTTGTGAAAACGTTGCTTCAACATCGCATACGTATGCATGTCAGGTAGTTGACGAAAAAAAATGATATAGAACCGTGGTCTAAAGTAATAAAGTCCTTAGACCGCGGGAAGATGCATCATGAAATTTTAAAAACAGCCAGTAATGAAATCCGAGAGGTAAGTGGATGGGATGATCCTGTAGATACTCTCTCGGTTGTTACATACCTATGCTCTTCGGTAGAGCATGAAGCAGTAGTGGAAGAGAAACGAAGAAGAACCAATGAGGGCGAAGAGGAGAAAAGAAGAACTAGGCGTCAAGTAGAAGCTTCACATGAACAGCCTCAAATACCAAACCAAAACCATTCGACACAAACAAACCAACCCACTCAAATAGATCCACCATCACAACCAACAATAATCGAACCAAATAAAATTCCGACTCAAGTTCAAATTCCTACTTCTGCTGAGATGCCAGTCTCTACCCACGATAATATTCCTCCTCAAGATCAAGAAATGCAACCTGTGAAAAAAGGACAAGGAAGAGTGAGAAATCCCTCATATATGCTAAAATCGCACATAGAGCAAGCCACAAATCTTAAACAAGTTCTCGAGAAAAGAGTGCTCGATAGTGTAATCGAATTTACACTCGGTGAGTTACTGGGAATAGCAAAAAGAGAATTTCTAGAAGTAATAATTGACCTCTTAAGAAGGAAACGACAACCAATAGCTGACATGCAAGAGATTGAAAGAATGGATGAAGAGACTCCTGTTCATACTGTGCAAGCGCAAGTTCAAGAGCTAAAAAATATACTTGAACCAATTGAGACTAATGTTCAACCGTGCGTGCATGAGGAAATATCCTTGGAGAAGAATCCTTCCGACATAACCCCTTCGAGTTATTACACTAAAGATCATTGGGCTCGAGCCACAATTGAGACGTTGGTAAGATTAGAGAAAATTAGCACTCCAATTGTCGCTCTTATTGATCATGGATCTGTAGTTAACTTGATGTCCAAAGATCTCTATATGAAGGGGAAATGGCCAATAGACATGCAGCCTGGTTGGAGAATTAAGGCTGCGAACTCGATGCCAGGTGAGTTGTTTGGTGCATGCCCGCAGGTTCTAGTTACAATTGGAGATGTCAGTGATTATCAAAATTTTTTCGTACAAGATCATTCTAGTTACTCATTGATTTTAGGGCAGCCATATATTACTGCCTTAAGAATGGAAACAAGAGTCTTAGAAGATGGATCGGCTTATGCGCGAATCCGTAGTAAGGATGGAAAAAAGGCAGTTCAATTCATGACGGTATGTGTAGATCATATCAGGAATAGAACTTCTCTTCGGACAAGACCTATTCCTGAAGAATTTGAGGATCAAAGTTTTTAAAGGAAGCTTTCATAAGTCGGGACTATGAAAGCTTGAAAAGTGAAAAGTTCCCGAATGTAAATATGTTTATATCAAGTTTTATAGCACTTTCTTCGACAAATTCATTTCAGTTTCGTGTTTTTTCTGAGTTAAAAAAAGTGGGAAAAACAATACATAGCAGATCTTCAAAGAAACTTTCATGGATGTAGAGTGCTTAACTTCCACGAGGAAATCTCCGGAGTCTTTGATGAGATATCCTTTGTAGACACATTGTTTGATCTGCAAGAGTTAATTCAAGGAAAAAGGAGTGATTATGTGATTCAAACGCACTCTATTTCCATGTATAAGGAAATAGCAAAGTTTGAGCAAGATGAAACGGGTAAAGAAGTCTTTGTTGAAACAAAATACAAAACAATTGATAAAAAGATAAAGCCAGTTGCAGTTCCGCTTCCTGAAGATAGTAATAAACTTATGGATGATGTAAAATATCAGTCACCTCTCAGAGATAAGAGAAAAGTAGGCCATAAATTTACTAAAGAAACACTCGAGCAAATTCAATTGGGGAAAGATGGTTTCCTCAGCGAAAAAGAGAAGAATGTATTCTCTCGGATGTTATTTAAGCATGGAAAAGCTTTTTCTTTCAATGCCCAAGAAATTGGGTGTGTAGATCCATCTGTGGTGACACCTATGATAATTTTCACGATACCACATGTACCTTGGAATCTCAGACCAATTCCGGTACCAAAAGCTCATATTTCAAAGCTAATTGATCTGTTGAATGACAAGATTAGAATGGGGATTCTTGAGCCATCAAGTGCTCCTTATTCTAACCGTTGGTTTACTGTACCAAAAAAGAATGGGTCATTAAGATTTATCCAAGATCTACAGCCAGTGAATAAAGTGACAATTAGAAATATGGGAACTGGGCCTATTGTAGACGAATATGCAGAAGCTTTTGTAGGAAGATCTATTTATTCAATGGGAGATTTGCACTCTGGATATGATCAATTCCAGCTAGCTCTCGAAAGCCGTGATTTGACGACTATGAGAACGCCACTTGGGCTTGTGCGCATGTGCACTTTGCCGCAAGGTGCCACGAACTCGGTGGCACATATGATGAATGGTATGCATAAAGTTCTTAGGGATTTTATTCCACATCTGACTATGCCATTCATTGATGATGTTCCTATTAAAGGCTGTGAAGAAAGAGATAGAGACGAGACTCTTGATGAGGATGGATGTAGGAATTTTGTTAAAAAGCACATAACTGATTGTGAATCCATTCTTAGTCGGCTGGAAGAGGTTCATTTGACATTGTCTGCTGAAAAATCAGTATTTGGAGTGCAAGAGGTTTTAATTGTAGGAAGTTTATGTGGACCTAAAGGAAGGAAGCCATGTCCAAAGAAAGTAGATGCCATCCAACACATGAAAGAGGTCTGCTCCTCGATCACTGAAGTGAGGAGATTTCTTGGGGCATGTGTTTTCTATGTTGTATGGATTCCCCATTTTGCCCATATTGCTGACCCACTTTATCAATTGCTTAGGAAAGGGCAAAGATTTCAATGGAAAGATATCCATACTCAAGCTGTGAGAAAATTAAAGAAAGCACTTGCAGAAGCTCCATTGCTTAGAAAGGCTGATTATACTGATAATAAAGAAATTTATATCACCATAGATACAAGTCCGACAGGTATAGGTTGGGCGATTGGCCAAGAGGATGATGAAGGAAAAAGATATGCAATTCGTTTCGGAGCTAAAGTTCTAAATGTTCGCCAGAGAGGTTACCCTCAAATTAAGCGAGAGCTTTGGGGAATAGTAACTGCACTAAAAAATGATAATCTGATTGGGGCAAATGTGGTAGTAGAAACAGATTGTTTACCATTGTTGGGAATGATCGTGAATTGTTCCACTGCAGATATTGCCATGTTAAGATGGATAGCATATATTAAGTCGCTAAACCCTGAGTTTGTTCATATAGCTGGAAGGAATAATGTGGTGGCTGATATGCTATCACGAGCTATATATGAAAATGAAGATTCGATGATTTCTAATGATGAAGAGATAGGTCTGGACTTTTATGCTTCACATGTACATAATTTAAGCCTAAATGAAGCATCCACTGGACTAAATAGAAAAGAGCCTAAGCGTCAAAATGAAAGGCTTGGAATTTGTACTGAGTCTTCAAAGGAAGTTCAAAATAGCTTAGGAAGAGGGAAAGATAACAGATGGATAGAAGAAGAACCTTACAAGATCCAAATAGGAATAACAGAAAGATTTAATGAAGATGAATATGAAAATGAGTGGAAGGAAATCGGGAGATATTTAAGTATGAAGTGTCCTGATCTTAGTTGGAGCAAAGAAAAATTTCGTACCATTCGAAGAAAGTCAAGCAATTATTTCCTGAAAGATGGATTACTCTGGAAGCGAAGGATTGGAATGGGAAAGATGCCCCAGCGAGTTGTAGGTTGTGAAGAATCGAGAGGAAGGATTATGCGTGAAATGCATAGCTCACTATGGGCCGGTCATAAAGGCTTTCAAGGAACTTATGAAAAGATAAGGGAAAGATACTGGTGGCCTGGGATGTATGTGGATACCCAAAATTACGTAGCCACTTGTAAACCTTGCCAGATGTACTCCAATGTTAGACACAGAGGTGAATTACATCCAACATATCCTCTTAATATTCACTATAAGTGGGTTGTTGATTTAGTTACAATGCCATTAGGGGTGCATCAGATGAGGTATATTGTATTAGCAAGGGAAGACCTAACAAATCATGTTGAAGGAAGAGCTCTAAGGACGAAAACTACAAGCAATGTATGCAAGTTTCTACTAGAAGATGTGTTTAGTAGATTTGGTTATGTGGAGAAAATAGTTGCCGATAAAGGTGAGCTTGATGCTCAGGAAGCTAAAGACTTCTTTAAAAAATATGGAATTCGATTATCACTCACCACTGCTTACAATCCTGAAGCTAATGGAAAAATTGAGCGTGGTCATCCACCAATTATTAAAGCTTTGGCTAAGGCTTGTGAGGGGAAAATAAAGAATTGGCCAAATTACCTTCCATTTG
The DNA here is from genome assembly GCA_020310875.1 of Ceratopteris richardii. Lineage (NCBI taxonomy): Eukaryota > Viridiplantae > Streptophyta > Polypodiopsida > Polypodiales > Pteridaceae > Ceratopteris > Ceratopteris richardii. The sequence goes on from CM035415.1 coordinate 33,253,406, forward strand.
CCCTTTGGGCAGATAGGATGACATACACTAGAACTACTGGATATATGCCAGCAGAATTGATGTATTGTCGAAAACCTATTTTGCCGACGGAGTCACATGCTTTAGCGTGGACTTCCTTGCCTTGGGAAGATGAGGTGTCAAGAGAAGATCTTCTAGCAGTGCGGATTCTTCAACTAGAGAGAGGAAAAAATCTGGTAGAAGAAGCTGCATTTAAGCTTAGAGCTTCTAGAGAGAAAAATAAAATTGCATTTGACAAGTCCCACAGGTTAAGTCCAAAAAGGTTGAAGGAAGGAGACTGGGTACTTGTTTATGATAGCTCATTGAATACTCAATATGAGGCTCGAAGAAAACTGGTTAAGAGATGGTTTGGTCCCTATGTGGTATGTAAAGTTTTTGATAATGGAACATACTCACTTAGAGAATTAGATGGGACCAAGTTAAAGGACTTAATTGCTGGAAAAAGAGTTAAGCTCTTTAAAAGAAGAGAGAATGAGAATTATGAGACGGTAATAAATGAAGACGAAGAAGAGGAAAGTGAAGAGGAAGGAAGTGAAAATGATTAAGATGAGGATATCAATAAGGAAAATGATTAAAATAAATTATATCGTAAGATGATGTATATATATATATAAAAACATATATATATATATATGTATGTATATAATAAAACCATGTAGACAAATAACAAGATATGAATCCGTCTAGATGTAATAAATAAGTAAAGCAACAAATAAATTAAATGTATGTGTTTTACTTATTCATGAACTTCTATTAATACTAATTTTTGTTTCTTACAGGGTACTGACGGAGATTTGTGATCAGATTATTAATAGGAAGTTTTTTTAGGTTTGATTGGACTGTTTGACTATCTTAGGATCTGGAATGGACAGTGAAGATTCCAATGATACATCCATTCCTGAGGGTAGCATTCCTGAAAGATTTAGAGAGACGTCAAGGAGTGTGCCTGAAGGAAGAACCTTAGATAGTTCTTTCATATCAACTTACTTGCTCCCTACACCTGAAAATGAAGAAAGAATTCCTATAGAAGAGTTTGTTAAAGATCGTATCACTAGGGAGACCTTGATCTCATCATCAAATGAAAGAAGTATGCTCAGATATCGAAGGGCACGAACATATGGAGAAGATGATACTTCGGATGACCGTGAGTCATATATGGAAGTGGACCCAACAGCACTTCTTGTATATAGTCGTGACTTAGCAGAATATGCAGAACTCTTACAACAGCTTGCCTTGTTCCGTAGGGAACGTGAAGGGGGTGAGACGTCTTAAAGATAAATTAAAATGTTGTATTAAAGATATGTGTAAATAATGTTTATTTTGAATCAAGTTAGGTTTTTTTTATGAAGAATAAAGTCAGGGAAGATCCTCGGAGATCGGCAAGAAAATAAATATCAATGTATATAAATAAAGCCAGGTGATATTTTCCTTTTTGAATAATTGTTTTTATATAGATTCGTGTGAAATAAGCCTCTGATTTATGCAGGATGACCAAGTTCAAGTGTTTTTTAAAGAAAGAATGATTAAAGGCGACAAGCTCGAGCGGCTTCTGATTTTATACTGGTGAGATGTTATTGTTTCAGTCTCTTTTCCTCTCATGTATATATGTGTATGTATGTATATATATATATATCCATATGAAAAGACTACATGGGTTGGGCATATAATATGTAAATAAATGCATAATTAAGGAAAATTAAGTAGAACAAAAATCTCGTGCCACTAATTAGATTACATGTAATGTATAAGGGCCAGGATTATATGAGTAAGGTTAGAAGATGGACTAGAACTTTCGAGAGCAAGACCTAGGAAGGTGAAAGGAAGACCTAGACTAAGTATCTGTATATAGTAGTGTTTACAAACACTTGATGAGTGAGACACTTCGACTTCTACTCTTGATCTCTCATCTGACCTAATCTTCAGACAGATTATATCTTGAGAAAAGAATTCTTATACCAGCCAACTATCTATATGCATGTGTATGTGTTGTTGGATGCTGCGATGAGCTAGTAGGCGGGTGGAACTACCTTGGTCGGGTGATCAGGGCCACGAGCTGACGCTAGTTGTGTCGTATGGCCTAACCTACATGTTGTTTCGCGCTCATACGGGTTGATAGGCGGGTGGAGTCACTCTGACCGGGTGGTCAGAGCCACGAGCTGACGTTGATTTCGTATGAGGCTGACATTGTGAATCGTGCGCTATGTCGGGTCGGTAGATGGGTGGGCTAAACCTGGCCGGGTGGTCAGGTCCACGAGTCGCATCCGATTTCGACATAGGCCGAAAAGTGTGGAAAAATAAATAAATAAAAATAAAAGCAAAGATATAAAGGTTGAGCTGGGATAAAAAATTAAAATAAAGAAAAACAGAATAAAAATATGAGAAAAATAAGAAAAGGGTCTGAAGGGGCTTCAGATGATAGAAGATCAATAGGGAAGCCAGAAGCGAGTTTCATAAATCGAGTTAGTGAAGACTGGTATATTCAAATGCTTCGGATAGGCTACTAGATCTGACCGGGTCGAGTTAACGAGAGAGCTAAGAAGTTTTCGATTTACTCATATGATTTCTAGTCTAAGTGCATTAGTGTAATCTGATATGTTGTATGAGGTGTTTTTGTCTACCTCTCTTCTCTTAATGTATGTCAAGTTTAATGTGTTTCCAGATTTCACGCATCAAGTTAAAATTTTCTTTAAGTCCTGTTTATATGTTATGACTACTTGATACTCGTTCATGTTTGTTGGTATGTATGCAGGTTAATTGGCACATCCGGAGGATGCACAGGTTCGGAGGGGGTGGATGTCGTCGTGATTAGGATTCAAGCCTTGAACATCAAATTACAGAGACCAAACAAAGCCCTAATAAAAATGATTTTATGAGCGTGATGTTCGATATGGACATTATCAACACATCTAATACCGGTGAAATCTATCCCTTTATGTGGATCTGATTGCACATAAGCGCTCGATATGTTTTCTTTCTATTTATTGTTATTGAACAGTATGACTCCGGTTGTTTGAATGCTTTGAAATAGAGAGTATCAATGTAATAAAAGTAATGAAATATGAGTGCATGTAATTTAAGGGTGACTTATGTGCGCGTAGATGAACTTGTATATGTAAAGATTTATATATATGCATAAATGTGCTTTAAGTGGAGCATACAGGTCAGGATGATCCTATAAAGAAAGGAAAATTATATGGTCAAAATTCACGTGCATGCGTTCTAGAGCTTGGAAGGGAACCGGATGAGGAGCAGGAAATCCTTAATCGGGAGTTAGGGACTAAAATGGAAATTCCCATGAAGTAAGGATTTCAGGGGCAAAATGGCTTCCATAGCAGTATCGCTTGTCGGACAATTTCGGAAACTTGTGACAAGGTGGCAGCATGTGGGACGCTAAGGCTTGAATTTAGAAGGTGGCAGTCAGCCATCCACATGGAGCAGGCGGTCGCCGTTTCAGATCAGAGGTGGGCCGTCAGAAAAATTTTTGGAGTCGCTTGATTTTTGAAAGACATTACTGTGGAGTCTGTGGGCAGATTCCCTGGAGGCTGAGAGGACAAGCAGTCATTCAAAACGGAGAGACAAGAAAGAGTATTCTCTGAAGATCCGCAATAGGAATAATGGTTATTCTAATGACATGTCCGCTAGCAGGCAGAAGTTAGATCAGTCTCGAAGAAAGCTTACTGATGAAGAATGGGCTGCTCGGTTGGAAGGAATCTGAGCAAAATTTGCTTTTCTCCTTATAAAAAGGGGCGGCGTTCTGTTGTGGCAAAGACAACAGGAAGGGCGACAACGTGAGAAGATACTTGCGTTCAACTTGCAATACGTTCGAATCCTGTGCTACAATACAGATGTGCTAGAGTGATTTGCTGTATTTGCTTTGCTGCCGTCTCAACTTCTTCATGTGAGCCTACGCATAATACTGGAGGAGAAACTTCAAACAGAAATGATGTTATCAAGCTGCAAACATAGTGCTGTGTTGAGGGCAATGAAACTCACGGTTTGGAGAACAGAGATTCAAATGCTTTAAAGGGGTAAAGAAGAAGACATACACATTTATTGCCGGGAAAACTATAAAGTCAGAGATTTGGGACATATCTGGTCAAATGCAGCACTCTGGATTTGGAAGGACTTCGTCAACTTCAGTGCATCATGCTGAGATATTAACAGGACCAAAGAAGAAGGCTGCTTCATAGAGTGTAGCTAAAAGGGGAAAAGGTAAAAATGGAGGTACTAATGACATGCGCAAGTGAGCAGTTTAATGGAAGATGAATGTATCAACCTCACATATGCATTAGAACATCGCTTCTATTTCTCAGGTTCGTGAAACAACTCTGTTATTTGCATCGAAATGCATAATTGAAGTTGAAAACGATCTGTAGGAATTTTGCGCATCAAATTCATGTTCTAAACTGTACTATCACTTTGAATAGTCATTACAAGGTATATGTTCATTGATATGTGCATCATGAAAACTGAATATATAAAATTTCTTGTTCAAATAGAGTAACAATCTGAAGATGTTTACCTTATAAAAGATGATCTAGCTTGTCTTGAAGTCAGAACTTCAAACTTTGCAGCTCTTAGTATGGGTTGGCTCGATTCATTGCGAACTGTTGGCATATGCGATTGAACAGAAAGTTGCAATCTTAGTTCAGGAAACTCTGATATCTTCAACAAATAGTTTCTCTATGTTTTTATTTTCCTGAATAAAATTATAACTGAGAAGTACATTTTGATGAGCTTCTACTTTGCTTACGTGAGTGGTTATATATAGTCTTGCTTGTGATTTTTGCTGTAATGAGTACTTCGATACAGAGCTTTAATAAACTCAGTTGACTGTTAAATGAGATGATTTAACTGTAATAGTAGAGCAAGGGTGATTTCTTTTGTTATCTTCTGAAGCTTTGATCGTTTTAACTTTTATATTGTCAATTCGACATAATAAGCCAACAGACATGACATAATCATTTGAATGTCTATGACTTTTTGCGCCAATATGCTGAATTGATGAGCTTAGAGCATCATTAAAAACAAGTTCTTTGATGTGAAATTTGATCGGAAGACCAAAGCTTATGAACGCGCATAGACAGAGCTTCTTGACCTGTTGTTAATGAGTATTAGAAGTTGAGTATTGTCTCAGTGATAGGGCAAAAAACTGAAGTGATATTGGCTTCCTCGTTGTAACAGTAAGAAGTTACTGTGAATTCTCACTCTTCTTGAACCTTGTGGTAAATAAATTAGTCTTTGAAATTGCAATAAAAAGATTCTGAGAGTTATCGTATGTTCAGTTTAATAGATTCAAGGTCGATGCATTAAAGGATGAACTGACTATCTAGGCCAATTTAAATATACAAGTTTCTCTTCAAGTGGAACCCTGAAAATTGCATTAAAAATAGATGATGCTTATTCTCGAATCTATCCCCATTCGTAAATGAACATGAGTGCATCTCAGTCAAGCAAAATCACATATAATCAATTTTTTTTTAGAAATTTCATTAACTAATCGCACTCAAAACCCTTTAGCGAGAAGAACCAAAATAAGATCGGATCTATCTCGTCCTCCTTTACACAAAACACTGCGACATACCTGGTGAACCCGACGTGAAAGGAGGAGAGTGTAGAGATCCTGATCCTAGTTTAAAGAGTGGTGCGGTTGAGTGAGCTCATTGTGCTTGACCATTTATGGGCGACGCAACGATGGATGTTATAACCCAACTTTTGCGCTTTCAGCAGGACGAGAAAAGACGGAGTGCCATCCAGGCATTTCATGAGCGAGTAGTCAGAAGAAGTGGATATTTCAGTGGTAAAAATGTTACTCGTTTTTGCAAGGAATATGAATTGGAGGCACGATACCTTGGTACGGGTCTAACACCATTAAGTGACCAAGAATTAATAGACAATTTTGTATACGTTTCAGAATTACATTTGCGTGACCGACTTGTTGTGGATGCACCTCGACTAGTTATAGAAGGGCAAATAAGATGGTCACAATACAAGATGATACTCATAAGGATGTTTGCACTGGATGACGAAGATAAAGTGACTAGATCCACATTTCTAAAGTGGATACATAAACCAAAAGATCAATCCATTCTAGATATAAAAAGGGAGTTTGATCAGCAATTTGCAGACTTATCTGATTATGATAAGAGGGCTATAGATCAAGAAAAGGTATCCTTGTTTCTCCGGGCTATAGATTCGAAAGCCCGAGAAGAAATTTTTCCACAATTACAACAGATAGGAACTGAGTCTGGTCTTACCGAAGACTGGGGTAATGTAGATGAAGCTGTTAGAGGATATGTAGAAAAGCAAAGAACTTTGTCTAAGTTCATGCAGAGCTGGCATGATGATATGCAAGAAGAACAAGCTCAGGCTGTTCAGCAACCTGTACAGAACCCTCAGGTAAACCTACCAACACCAAAGGATGTTGTGCCCACTAATACAATGGAAGATATGTTTAAAAAGTTTAGTGACCTTACGATTCAAAGTATGAAGCAGATGATTGAATCTCAATCTTTACAAGCACCGGCACCTAAAAACCCAAAAGCTCCAGAAATTAAAAGATGTATTTGGTGTGACTCTTTGGAGCATAACAGATATTCGTGTGAGAGCTTCAAAGAAGCATTAGCAAAGAATTTGGTATTCGTTAAGGAAAAGATGATATATGACTCTAAGACTGGAGAAAAGGTAAACATTAATTTTGGTCGGGGAGGAATGAGAATATTCTTCCCTGGCACTTGTGAAAACGTTGCTTCAACATCGCATACGTATGCATGTCAGGTAGTTGACGAAAAAAAATGATATAGAACCGTGGTCTAAAGTAATAAAGTCCTTAGACCGCGGGAAGATGCATCATGAAATTTTAAAAACAGCCAGTAATGAAATCCGAGAGGTAAGTGGATGGGATGATCCTGTAGATACTCTCTCGGTTGTTACATACCTATGCTCTTCGGTAGAGCATGAAGCAGTAGTGGAAGAGAAACGAAGAAGAACCAATGAGGGCAAAGAGGAGAAAAGAAGAACTAGGCGTCAAGTAGAAGCTTCACATGAACAGCCTCAAATACCAAACCAAAACCATCCGACACAAACAAACCAACCCACTCAAATAGATCCACCATCACAACCAACAATAATCCAACCAAATAAAATTCCGACTCAAGTTCAAATTCCTACTTCTGCTGAGATGCCAGTCTCTACCCACGATAATATTCCTCCTCAAGATCAAGAAATGCAACCTGTGAAAAAAGGACAAGGAAGAGTGAGAAATCCCTCATATATGCTAAAATCGCACATAGAGCAAGCCACAAATCTTAAACAAGTTCTCGAGAAAAGAGTGCTCGATAGTGTAATCGAATTTACACTCGGTGAGTTACTGGGAATAGCAAAAAGAGAATTTCTAGAAGTAATAATTGACCTCTTAAGAAGGAAACGACAACCAATAGCTGACATGCAAGAGATTGAAAGAATGGATGAAGAGACTCCTGTTCATACTGTGCAAGCGCAAGTTCAAGAGCTAAAAAATATACTTGAACCAATTGAGACTAATGTTCAACCGTGCGTGCATGAGGAAATCCTTGGAGAAGAATCCTTCAGACATAACCCCTTCGAGTTATTACACTAAAGATCATTGGGCTCGAGCCACAACTGAGACGTTGGTAAGATTAGAGAAAATTAGCACTCCGATTGTCGCTCTTATTGATCATGGATTTGAAGTTAACTTGATGTCCAAAGATCTCTATATGAAGGGGAAATGGCCAATAGACATGCAGCCTGGTTGGAGAATTAAGGCTGCGAACTCGATGCCAGGTGAGTTGTTTGGTGCATGCCCGCAGGTTCTAGTTACAATTGGAGATGTCAGTGATTATCAAAATTTTTTCGTACAAGATCATTCTAGTTACTCATTGATTTTAGGGCAGCCATATATTACTGCCTTAAGAATGGAAACAAGAGTCTTAGAAGATGGATCGGCTTATGCGCGAATCCGTAGTAAGGATGGAAAAAAGGCAGTTCAATTCATGACGGTATGTGTAGATCATATCAGGAATAGAACTTCTCTTCGGACAAGACCTATTCCTGAAGAATTCGAGGATCAAAGTTTTTAAAGGAAGCTTTCATAAGTCGGGACTATGAAAGCTTGAAAAGTGAAAAGTTCCCGAATGTAAATATGTTTATATCAAATTTTATAGCACTTTCTTCGACAAATTCATTTCAGTTTCGTGTTTTTTATGAGTTAAAAAAAGTGGGAAAAACAATACATAGCAGATCTTCAAAGAAACTTTCATGGATGTAGAGTGCTTAACGTCGACGAGGAAATCTCCGGAGTCTTTGATGAGATATCCTTTGCAGACACATTGTTTGATCTGCAAGAGTTAATTCAAGGAAAAAGGAGTGATTATGTGATTCAAACGCACTCTATTTCCATGTATAAGGAAATAGCAAAGTTTGAGCAAGATGAAACGGGTAAAGAAGTCTTTGTTGAAACAAAATACAAAACAATTGATAAAAAGATAAAGCCAGTTGCAGTTCCGCTTCCTGAAGATAGTAATAAACTTATGGATGATGTAAAATCTCAGTCACCTCTCAGAGATAAGAGAAAAGTAGGCCATAAATTTACTAAAGAAACACTCGAGCAAATTCAATTGGGGAAAGATGGTTTCCTCAGCGAAAAAGAGAAGAATGTATTCTCTCGGATGTTATTTAAGCATGGAAAAGCTTTTTCTTTCAATGCCCAAGAAATTGGGTGTGTAGATCCATCTGTGGTGACACCTATGATAATTTTCACGATACCACATGTACCTTGGAATCTCAGACCAATTCCGGTACCAAAAGCTCATATTTCAAAGCTAATATATCTGTTGAATGACAAGATTAGAATGGGGATTCTTGAGCCATCAAGTGCTCCTTATTCTAACCGTTGGTTTACTGTACCAAAAAAGAATGGGTCATTAAGATTTATCCAAGATCTACAGCCAGTGAATAAAGTGACAATTAGAAATATGGGAACTGGGCCTATTGTAGACGAATATGCAGAAGCTTTTGTAGGAAGATCTATTTATTCAATGGGAGATTTGCACTCTGGATATGATCAATTCCAGCTAGCTCTCGAAAGCCGTGATTTGACGACTATGAGAACGCCACTTGGGCTTGTGCGCATGTGCACTTTGCCGCAAGGTGCCACGAACTCGGTGGCACATATGATGAATGGTATGCATAAAGTTCTTAGGGATTTTATTCCACATCTGACTATGCCATTCATTGATGATGTTCCTATTAAAGGCTGTGAAGAAAGAGATAGAGACGAGACTCTTGATGAGGATGGATGTAGGAATTTTGTTAAAAAGCACATAACTGATTGTGAATCCATTCTTAGTCGGCTGGAAGAGGTTCATTTGACATTGTCTGCTGAAAAATCAGTATTTGGAGTGCAAGAGGTTTTAATTGTAGGAAGTTTATGTGGACCTAAAGGAAGGAAGCCATGTCCAAAGAAAGTAGATGCCATCCAACACATGAAAGAGGTCTGCTCCTCGATCACTGAAGTGAGGAGATTTCTTGGGGCATGTGTTTTCTATGTTGTATGGATTCCCCATTTTGCCCATATTGCTGACCCACTTTATCAATTGCTTAGGAAAGGGCAAAGATTTCAATGGAAAGATATCCATACTCAAGCTGTGAGAAAATTAAAGAAAGCACTTGCAGAAGCTCCATTGCTTAGAAAGGCTGATTATACTGATAATAAAGAAATTTATATCACCATAGATACAAGTCCGACAGGTATAGGTTGGGCGATTGGCCAAGAGGATGATGAAGGAAAAAGATATGCAATTCGTTTCGGAGCTAAAGTTCTAAATGTTCGCCAGAGAGGTTACCCTCAAATTAAGCGAGAGCTTTGGGGAATAGTAACTGCACTAAAAAATGATAATCTGATTGGGGCAAATGTGGTAGTAGAAACAGATTGTTTACCATTGTTGGGAATGATCGTGAATTGTTCCACTGCAGATATTGCCATGTTAAGATGGATAGCATATATTAAGTCGCTAAACCCTGAGTTTGTTCATATAGCTGGAAGGAATAATGTGGTGGCTGATATGCTATCACGAGCTATATATGAAAATGAAGATTCGATGATTTCTAATGATGAAGAGATAGGTCTGGACTTTTATGCTTCACATGTACATAATTTAAGCCTAAATGAAGCATCCACTGGACTAAATAGAAAAGAGCCTAAGCGTCAAAATGAAAGGCTTGGAATTTGTACTGAGTCTTCAAAGGAAGTTCAAAATAGCTTAGGAAGAGGGAAAGATAACAGATGGATAGAAGAAGAACCTTACAAGATCCAAATAGGAATAACAGAAAGATTTAATGAAGATGAATATGAAAATGAGTGGAAGGAAATCGGGAGATATTTAAGTATGAAGTGTCCTGATCTTAGTTGGAGCAAAGAAAAATTTCGTACCATTCGAAGAAAGTCAAGCAATTATTTCCTGAAAGATGGATTACTCTGGAAGCGAAGGATTGGAATGGGAAAGATGCCCCAGCGAGTTGTAGGTTGTGAAGAATCGAGAGGAAGGATTATGCGTGAAATGCATAGCTCACTATGGGCCGGTCATAAAGGCTTTCAAGGAACTTATGAAAAGATAAGGGAAAGATACTGGTGGCCTGGGATGTATGTGGATACCCAAAATTACGTAGCCACTTGTAAACCTTGCCAGATGTACTCCAATGTTAGACACATAGATGAATTACATCCAACATATCCTCTTAATATTCACTATAAGTGGGTTGTTGATTTAGTTACAATGCCATTAGGGGTGCATCAGATGAGGTATATTGTATTAGCAAGGGAAGACCTAACAAATCATGTTGAAGGAAGAGCTCTAAGGACGAAAACTACAAGCAATGTATGCAAGTTTCTACTAGAAGATGTGTTTAGTAGATTTGGTTATGTGGAGAAAATAGTTGCCGATAAAGGTGAGCTTGATGCTCAGGAAGCTAAAGACTTCTTTAAAAAATATGGAATTCGATTATCACTCACCACTGCTTACAATCCTGAAGCTAATGGAAAAATTGAGCGTGGTCATCCACCAATTATTAAAGCTTTGGCTAAGGCTTGTGAGGGGAAAATAAAGAATTGGCCAAATTACCTTCCATTTGCCCTTTGGGCAGATAGGATGACATACACTAGAACTACTGGATATATGCCAGCAGAATTGATGTATTGTCAAAAACCTATTTTGGCGACGGAGTCACATGCTTTAGCGTGGACTTCCTTGCCTTGGGAAGATGAGGTGTCAAGAGAAGATCTTCTAGCAGTGCGGATTCTTCAACTAGAGAGAGGAAAAAATCTGGTAGAAGAAGCTGCATTTAAGCTTAGAGCTTCTAGAGAGAAAAATAAAATTGCATTTGACAAGTCCCACAGGTTAAGGCCAAAAAGGTTGAAGGAAGGAGACTGGGTACTTGTTTATGATAGCTCATTGAATACTCAATATGAGGCTCGAAGAAAACTGGTTAAGAGATGGTTTGGTCCCTATGTGGTATGTAAAGTTTTTGATAATGGAACATACTCACTTAGAGAATTAGATGGGACCAAGTTAAAGGACTTAATTGCTGGAAAAAGAGTTAAGCTCTTTAAAAGAAGAGAGAATGAGAATTATGAGACGGTAATAAATGAAGACGAAGAAGAGGAAAGTGAAGAGGAAGGAAGTGAAAATGATTAAGATGAGGATATCAATAAGGAAAATGATTAAAATAAATTATATCGTAAGATGATGTATATATATATAAAAACATATATATATATATATATATGTATGTATATAATAAAACCATGTAGACAAATAACAAGATATGAATCCGTCTAGATGTAATAAATAAGTAAAGCAACAAATAAATTAAATGTATGTGTTTTACTTATTCATGAACTTCTATTAATACTAATTTTTGTTTCTTACAGGGTACTGACGGAGATTTGTGATCAGATTATTAATAGGAAGTTTTTTTAGGTTTGATTGGACTGTTTGACTATCTTAGGATCTGGAATGGACAGTGAAGATTCCAATGATACATCCATTCCTGAGGGTAGCATTCCTGAAAGATTTAGAGAGACGTCAAGGAGTGTGCCTGAAGGAAGAACCTTAGATAGTTCTTTCATATCAACTTACTTGCTCCCTACACCTGAAAATGAAGAAAGAATTCCTATAGAAGAGTTTGTTAAAGATCGTATCACTAGGGAGACCTTGATCTCATCATCAAATGAAAGAAGTATGCTCAGATATCGAAGGGCACGAACATATGGAGAAGATGATACTTCGGATGACCGTGAGTCATATATGGAAGTGGACCCAACAGCACTTCTTGTATATAGTCGTGACTTAGCAGAATATGCAGAACTCTTACAACAGCTTGCCTTGTTCCGTAGGGAACGTGAAGGGGGTGAGACGTCTTAAAGATAAATTGAAATGTTGTATTAAAGATATGTGTAAATAATGTTTATTTTGAATCAAGTTAGGTTTTTTTTATGAAGAATAAAGTCAGGGAAGATCCTCGGAGATCGGCAAGAAAATAAATATCAATGTATATAAATAAAGCCAGGTGATATTTTCCTTTTTGAATAATTGTTTTTATATAGATTCGTGTGAAATAAGCCTCTGATTTATGCAGGATGACCAAGTTCAAGTGTTTTTTAAAGAAAGAATGATTAAAGGCGACAAGCTCGAGCGGCTTCTGATTTTATACTGGTGAGATGTTATTGTTTCAGTCTCTTTTCCTCTCATGTATATATGTGTATGTATGTATATATATATATATCCATATGAAAAGACTACATGGGTTGGGCATATAATATGTAAATAAATGCATAATTAAGGAAAATTAAGTAGAACAAAAATCTCGTGCCACTAATTAGATTACATGTAATGTATAAGGGCCAGGATTATATGAGTAAGGTTAGAAGATGGACTAGAACTTTCGAGAGCAAGACCTAGGAAGGTGAAAGGAAGACCTAGACTAAGTATCTGTATATAGTAGATTTTACAAACACTTGATGAGTGAGACACTTTGACTTCTACTCTTGATCTCTCATCTGACCTAATCTTCAGACAGATTATATCTTGAGAAAAGAATTCTTATACCAGCCAACTATCTATATGTATGTGTATGTGTTGTTGGATGCTGCGATGAGCTAGTAGGCGGGTGGAACTACCTTGGTCGGGTGATCAGGGCCACGAGCTGACGCTAGTTGTGTCGTATGGCCTAACCTACATGTTGTTTCGCGCTCATACGGGTTGATAGGCGGGTGGAGTCACTCTGACCGGGTGGTCAGAGCCACGAGCTGACGTTGATTTCGTATGAGGCTGACATTGTGAATCGTGCGCTATGTCGGGTCGGTAGATGGGTGGGCTAAACCTGGCCGGGTGGTCAGGTCCACGAGTCGCATCCGATTTCGACATAGGCCGAAAAGTGTGGAAAAATAAATAAATAAAAATAAAAGCAAAGATATAAAGGTTGAGCTGGGATAAAAAATTAAAATAAAGAAAAACAGAATAAAAATATGAGAAAAATAAGAAAAGGGTCTGAAGGGGCTTCAGATGATAGAAGATCAATAGGGAAGCCAGAAGCGAGTTTCATAAATCGAGTTAGTGAAGACTGGTATATGCAAATGCTTCGGATAGGCTACTAGATCTGACCGGGTCGAGTTAACGAGAGAGCTAAGAAGTTTTCGATTTACTCATATGATTTCTAGTCTAAGTGCATTAGTGTAATCTGATATGTTGTATGAGGTGTTTTTGTCTACCTCTCTTCTCTTAATGTATGTCAAGTTTAATGTGTTTCCAGATTTCACGCATCAAGTTAAAATTTTCTTTAAGTCCTGTTTATATGTTATGACTACTTGATACTCGTTCATGTTTGTTGGTATGTATGCAGGTTAATTGGCACATCCGGAGGATGCACAGGTTCGGAGGGGGTGGATGTCGTCGTGATTAGGATTCAAGCCTTGAACATCAAATTACAGAGACCAAACAAAGCCCTAATAAAAATGATTTTATGAGCGTGATGTTCGATATGGACATTATCAACACATCTAATACCGGTGAAATCTATCCCTTTATGTGGATCTGATTGCACATAAGCGCTCGATATGTTTTCTTTCTATTTATTGTTATTGAACAGTATGACTCCGGTTGTTTGAATGCTTTGAAATAGAGAGTATCAATGTAATAAAAGTAATGAAATATGAGTGCATGTAATTTAAGTGTGACTTATGTGCGCGTAGATGAACTTGTATATGTAAATCTTTACATATACAAGTTGCATATATATAAATCTTTACATATACAAGTTCATCTACGCGCACATAAGTCAGGATGATGTATATGCATATATATGCATAAATGTGCTTTAAGTGGAGCATACAGGTCAGGATGATCCTATAAAGAAAGGAAAATTATATGGTCAAAATTCACGTGCATGCGTTCTAGAGCTTGGAAGGGAACCGGATGAGGAGCAGGAAATCCTTAATCGGGAGTCAGGGACTAAAATGGAAATTCCCATGAAGTAAGGATTTCAGGGGCAAAATGGCTTCCATAGCAGTATCGCTTGTCGGACAATTTCGAAAACTTGTGACAAGGTGGCAGCATGTGGGACGCTAAGGCTTGAATTTAGAAGGTGGCAGTCAGCCATCCACATGGAGCAGGCGGTCGCCGTTTCAGATCAGAGGTGGGCCGTCAGAAAATTTTTTGGAGTCGCTTGATTTTTGAAAGACATTACTGTGGAGTCTGTGGGCAGATTCCCTGGAGGCTGAGAGGACAAGCAGTCATTCAAAACGGAGAGACAAGAAAGAGTATTCTCTGAAGATCTGCAATAGGAATAATGGTTATTCTAATGACATGTCCGCTAGCAGGCAGAAGTTAGATCAGCCTCGAAGAAAGCTTACTGATGAAGAATGGGCTGCTCGGTTGGAAGGAATCTGAGCAAAATTTGCTTTTCTCCTTATAAAAAGGGGCGGCGTTCTGTTGTGGCAGAGACAACAGGAAGGGCGACAACGTGAGAAGATACTTGCGTTCAACTTGCAATACGTTCGAATCCTGTGCTACAATACAGATGTGCTAGAGTGATTTGCTGTATTTGCTTTGCTGCCGTCTCAACTTCTTCATGTGAGCCTACGCATAATACTGGAGGAGAAACTTCAAACAGAAATGATGTTATCAAGCTGCAAACATACTGCTGTGTTGAGGGCAATGAAACTCACGGTTTGGAGAACAGAGATTCAAATGCTTTAAAGGGGTAAAGAAGAAGACATACACATTTATTGCCGGGAAAACTATAAAGTCAGAGATTTGGGACATATCTGGTCAAATGCAGCACTCTGGATTTGGAAGGACTTCGTCAACTTCAGTGCATCATGCTGAGATATTAACAGGACCAAAGAAGAAGGCTGCTTCATAGAGTGTAGCTAAAAGGGGAAAAGGTAAAAATGGAGGTACTAATGACATGCGCAAGTGAGCAGTTTAATGGAAGATGAATGTATCAACCTCACATATGCATTAGAACATCGCTTCTATTTCTCAGGTTCGTGAAACAACTCTGTTATTTGCATCGAAATGCATAATTGAAGTTGAAAACGATCTGTAGGAATTTTGCGCATCAAATTCATGTTCTAAACTGTACTATCACTTTGAATAGTCATTACAAGGTATATGTTCATTGATATGTGCATCATGAAAACTGAATATATAAAATTTCTTGTTCAAATAGAGTAACAATCTGAAGATGTTTACCTTATAAAAGATGATCTAGCTTGTCTTGAAGTCAGAACTTCAAACTTTGCAGCTCTTAGTATGGGTTGGCTCGATTCATTGCGAACTGTTGGCATATGCGATTGAACAGAAAGTTGCAATCTTAGTTCAGGAAACTCTGATATCTTCAACAAATAGTTTCTCTATGTTTTTATTTTCGTGAATAAAATTATAACTGAGAAGTACATTTTGATGAGCTTCTACTTTGCTTACGTGAGTGGTTATATATAGTCTTGCTTGTGATTTTTGCTGTAATGAGTACTTCGATACAGAGCTTTAATAAACTCAGTTGACTGTTAAATGAGATGATTTAACTATAATAGTAGAGCAAGGGTGATTTTTTTTGTTATCTTCTGAAGCTTTGATCGTTTTAACTTTTATATTGTCAATTCGACATAATAAGCCAACAGACATGACATAATCATTTGAATGTCTATGACGTTTTGCGCCAATATGCTGAATTGATGAGCTTAGAGCATCATTAAAAACAAGTTCTTTGATGTGAAATTTGATCGGAAGACCAAAGCTTATGAACGCGCATAGACAGAGCTTCTTGACCTGTTGTTAATGAGTATTAGAAGTTGAGTATTGTCTCAGTGATAGGGCAAAAAACTGAAGTGATATTGGCTTCCTCGTTGTAACAGTAAGAAGTTACTGTGAATTCTCACTCTTCTTGAACCTTGTGGTAAATAAATTAGTCTTTGAAATTGCAATAAAAAGATTCTGAGAGTTATCGTATGTTCAGTTTAATAGATTCAAGGTCGATGCATTAAAGGATGAACTGACTATCTAGGCCAATTTAAATATACAAGTTTCTCTTCAAGTGGAACCCTGAAAATTGCATTAAAAATAGATGATGCTTATTCTCGAATCTATCCCCATTCGTAAATGAACATGAGTGCATCTCAGTCAAGCAAAAT
This sequence comes from Ceratopteris richardii, assembly GCA_020310875.1. Taxonomy (NCBI): domain Eukaryota; kingdom Viridiplantae; phylum Streptophyta; class Polypodiopsida; order Polypodiales; family Pteridaceae; genus Ceratopteris; species Ceratopteris richardii. The sequence continues at coordinate 33,270,132 of CM035415.1, forward strand.
CACATATAATCAATTTTTTTTAAGAAATTTCATTAACTCATCGCACTCAAAACCCTTTAGCGAGAAGAACCAAAATAAGATCGGATCTATCTCGTCCTCCTTTACACAAAAGACTGCGACAGCGTGGTTGTAGAGAGCTCGTGGAGAAGGCAACAGTGAAGAGTACGCGGCAAGGCATGGAGAAAACACGATTCACAAATGACCTCCGTTCGCTACAAAAATCGGTGTGAAGGTAGAAGACCTCAAAATGTTTCGAGAGTTATCCCTTTAGGGTCACTTGTTTTTGTGAGACCAAAGTTTCAAAGCCATCTCGACCTCTATTTCGAGCCCACAAGGTGGGGCCCACATAAAAACCGGGTCAGTTTCAGAAATTGTAACTTGTGTTGTGTTCGGCAACACTCATGTATTCCAGATACAAAATTTCAAGCGATTCCGTGTACTATTGATACACGAAAACTTTCTGAGGTCAAACTATCACATCATAGTGCGACAGTGTTCAACCAGAAGTGCTGCTTGTAGTGTTTTGCAATGTTGAGAATTGCTGCAAAAATGGCAAATGCAGATGGAATGAGTCAACTTATGAGTGATACACTGGACAAGAACAACTTCAATGCTTGGAGATTCAGAATGACGAATTTCTTGATGGGAAAGGGCTACTGGAAGTACATTGAAGGAGAGAACGAAAATGCTCTGTAGTTACGAGAAAGGAATTGGACTGTAGAGCAGTTAAGAGCATTTGAGGAATGGAATCAAGGAGCATGAAAGGTAATGTATTGGCTATCTGTTAGCATACAAGATAGCATGATTGGACACATACAGGATGCCAAGACTTCGAAAGAGGCTTGGAACAGTTTGGTCACATTGTATGAGACAAATACAAAGGCACGGCTATTGCAACTCAAGAACAAGCTGCATACATTGGAGAAGAAGAGCATGTCGGTAAGCGAATACACCCTAAAAATCAAAAGCATATGTGAGTCACTTGCATCTATTGGCATGAATGTAGATGATGATGATAAGGTGGAAGTATGCCTTTGTGGTTTAGGAGCTACATATAAGTAGTTCAGAATTTCTATACAAACTAGCCGAATATTTTTGATCTTGTATCTATGCTGATTATTGAAGAAAAGAATCTTGGTGAGGATTCAAACCAAGGCAAATCTAGTTTTAAGTAGGTATTCTACTCTGGCAGAGGAAGAGGCAGAGGTAGAGGTTTCGGAAGTGGAAGAGGAAACAATAATCAAGACCAAGGTCAACAACACAATCATGCAGGAGGAAGAGGACAGTTTCGAGGCAGGGGGAGCCAAAGAGGTCGCAAAAATTTCCAAAGAAATGATTCAGGTAATGACAGTAAAGGATGCTAGAAGTGTGGTAAACTTGGAAGAATCAAAATAACAAAAGGCAGCAAAACAACTATGCGTCCACAAGTGCACATGGTTCTGAGAAGTTGTTCATGGTTCAACATCACATGATGAATACAATGTCTGCTGGTGTTTCAAAACCGAATGATAATGTCTGGTATGTTGATTCCGGTGCTTCAAATCATATGAACAATCATGGAGAATGGTTTAGTATTTTGCACAAATTGCTAGTTCTTGGATATGTTGAAATAGGTGATGATACATCACACCCTATCGAGCATACAGGAAACATAGCATTGTCTATGGAGGACGAGAAGGTAAAACATCTTGCTGATGTGTTGCATGTTCCAAACATAACAAAGAATCTGGTTTCTGTTGGACAAATGCTTGACCAGGGATTACAAGTCAGGTTCAATGCTGATGGGTTATATGTAGAAGAGTACAAACAAGGTGGGCAATTGATTGCCAAAGGAAACAAAGTGGGTAGGACGTTCATCTTAAATGTGAAGATTCCTGAAATGAATGCAACCATGTTTGAAGAAGGTGCAGGAGTTATTGCTGCTATATAGATCTGGCACAAAAGAATCGAACATGCAAATCTACAAAGGTTGAAATTGATGCAGTCAAAGGAGATTGCTCATGGACTACCAAATTTCAAGGTTTCAGAGATGCAAAAGGTATGTGTAGCATGTCAATTTGGTAAACAATCAAAATCATCATTTCCACATGACAAGCATGTTAGTGAGAATGTGCTAGATGTAGTACATACAAATGTTTGGGGTCCTGCAAATACCTCATGTATGGGAGGTTGCAGGTTTTATGTTACTTTCATTGATGACCATACACGGAACGTGTGGGTATATTTCATGAAAGATAAGAGTGAGGTGTTCACTCACTTCTAGCATTTTAAAGCTATGGTGGAAAAGCAGGCAGGGAAGTATATTCAAACATTAAGGTTTGATGGAGGAGGTGAATACATGTCAAATGAGTTCAGCAACTTTCTTAAAAGTCATGGAATTCCACGTCAGTTTTGATGCAGGTACACAACACAACAGAATGGCGTTGCTGAATGTAAAAACAGACATATTGCAGAAATAGCAAGAGCCTTGATGGCTGAGAAGAATATGCCTCATTGTTATTGGGCAGAAGCTGTGCATACTGCTGTATACATTATGAATAGAACTCCAACTGCTATTGTACATCAAGTTACACTTGAAGAAAAGTTCACAGGTAAAAAGCCAAACTTATCACATATGAAAGTTTTTGGCTATATTGCATATGTACATCTTCCAAATGAGCTGAGGACGAAGCTTGATCCAAAAGTAGAAAAATGTGTCTTCATTGGATACTCCCTTGAGCAAAAGGGATATAAGTGTTATAACCCACTCACACGACACGTGAAGGTGAGCAGAGATGTGGTATTTGATGAAATGTCAAGCTTCTATGTAGATGCCAAAGAAGAACTATATCTTGAACCAAATGACAAAAAAGATGTTGAAAAATCAGAATCTCAAGTTTTGAGTGGACCGAATGCATCACCAAGCAATAGTTCCAACTCAAATCCATGGAGTGGAAGATTGCATGGAAATTTTAGTCTAGCAAATTCATCAAATGCATCTAGGAAAGAGAAGCTTTCTGCTGGTAGTAAAACATGTGCACGTTTTGAAGACATTGATGGAGATTCAAGTGGTTCAGAAAAGAGTCTTGATGAGGAACTTGGATTGCCCTCTATGAAGACTCGAGGAGCAAGAAAAGCACGTGCTGATGATACAAGGAGAAGTGACCCAGGACCAAGAAGATTTGGGAGGATGAGGAATTCAGTACAATGATTGACGTATGACAGTTATATGGCTCGTCATTGTGCCTACATAACAAAGGTAATACAAGATGCTGAACCCTCTTGTTTTGAAGATGCAATTGGAAACACAGATTGGAAAAAGGCTATGGATGAGGAGATGGCTGCACTTTATGGAAATGATACATGGAAGCTGGTTCCATTGCCGCAAGGGAAGAAAGCCATAGGCTATAAGTGGGTTTACAAGGTAAAGCACAACATTGATGGTAGCATAACCAGATACAAAGCACGATTGGTAGAAAAAGGATATGCACAAACATATGGCATTGATTATGAGGAAACATTTAGCCCTGTAGCTAAAATGTCTACTGTCAGAATACTTGTTGCATTAGCTACAACAAAAGGATGGACTTTGCATCAGATGGATGTGAAGAATGATTTCTTACATGGTGAGTTACAGGAAGAAGTATACATGGACCAACCATAAGGATATGAAGATTCAAAGCATCCAAAATATGTTTGTAGGTTGCAAAAGGCTTTGTATGGGCTGAAGCAAGCTCCTCGTGCATGGCATGCAAGGATTGCTGATTACTTAACCACCATTGGGTTTTCTATGTGGGATGCAAATCATTCACTATATGCAAGGAAGGGTGATGATGGCATCACAATTGTGGCTATCTATGTTAATGACTTGATTGTAGGTGGTGATAATGAAGAAGGCATCAAAGAGGTAAAGAAATTTCTTATGCAAGAATTTGACATGAAAGATCTTGGTGTGTTGTGCTACTTCTTGGGCATTGAATTTATACATACATAAACAGGTATATGGATGTTGTAAATGCAATATGCCTTGAATATGATGCAAAAGTATGGTATGGCTGATTGTAAGCCAATTTCTTATGCCATTAGATTAGAATTTGAAGTTGGTTACTACATCAGATGAAGCATTGGAAAATGCTACTATGTACAGGAAAATTATGGGAAGTCTTATATATCTCATAATTACTATTGGACTTGAAAGTCAGTTAATGCAGGTGCCCAGGAAGCCACATTTGGATGCTCTGAGGTGCACTCTACGTTATGTGAATGCTACTTTGGATTATGCATTGTTTTATGAAGCTAGTGTAGGTTTGCAGGTTCATGGATACACCGATGCAGATTGGGCTGGTAGCATTCTAGATAGATCTACTAGTGGCCTTCTATTCTCACTTGGGAGTGCAGCTATTACATGGAGCAAGAAGAAGCAACCCACTGTTGCTTTGTCGAGTACAAAGGTTGAGTATAGAGGTGCTGCAATGGTAGCATGTGAGGCATCATGGCTGGAGATGCTACTTGCAAATTTAGGTGTGGAAGTGCAAAAGCCTATCACTATCTATTGTGATAATCTTAGCAGCATGCAGTTAGCACAGAACCCTGTCTTTCATGCTAGAATAAAGCATATCGAGGTACATTATCACTTCATCAGAGAGAAGGTATGAGCAGGTGATATTGATCTTGTTTATGTGAGAACAGATGAGCAGGTTGCTGATATTTTCACTAAAGCACTGTTGGAGTTAGACGTTTGCAGAAGCACGCAAACAAGACAAGGAAGAAGAAGAAGCTTGGAGCACAACACACAATACTAAATGTATTACCACTAGAATGTACAAAGATAAGTAGCCCATTAGGGCAATAGGCGTATATACAAGACGGGGGTAAAAAACCTCCGAAAGAGGGAAAAAAGTGCCCCGGTGGTCCTAGTGTGTTCACACACATCACTACCTAAATATATCAACAAATCTTCCCTGGGAGTGATGCCGTGAACAAGGAGTTGGCACTCATGTATAAGGAAGTGCCAATCTATGTGGAAATCACTCCACAAAAGGAAGTAAGCCCAAAGCTTTGCAGGAAGCTTCAAACTTCTCCCTAGGCAGAGCCTTTGTGAAAAGGTCTGCAATGTACTCCTGCATGGGCACATGTGCCAAGCTGATCTCCCCAGGAGAGAACCTCTCCCTAACATAATGATAATGCACCTCAATGTGCTTAGTGCGAGCATGGAACACAGGGTTCCTCGCAACTGCCAAGGCACTCTGATTTTCACTGAAGATGGTGGTGGCAGAAGACTGACCAACACCCAAATCAGTCATAAGGCATCTGAGCCACACATACTCAACAATAGCTATGAAAGCTGCCCTATACTCAGCCTCACAACTGGAAGTGGCCACAGTAGGTTGCTTCTTGCTCAACCAAGATATACATGAGCTATCAAGCATGAAGCAAAAGCCACTAGTGGACACATGAGTGTCATAGCAACCAGCCCAATCAGAGTCAGAAAAAGCATGCAAATCTGGCAGTAGTGATCCACCTTGGGATAAAACAACCCAAGTAGCCAAGTACCACTCAAGTAGTGAAAGATGTGCTTAACCACTTGCCAATGCTTGACTCCTAGGAAATGCATAAACCTACTCATCTGTGAGACAACAAACTGAATATCTGGCAGAGTAATGCATAAGTAAATCAAGCATCCAATAGCATGCTGACAGAGAACAACATCAAATGCATCTCCAGCATCATGAAGACTCAATCGTAAACCTATCTCCATAGGAGTGGCAATAGGCTTACAGTCTTCAAGGCCAAAATGCTGCAATAATGTGTCAATATATTTTTTTTTGACACAAAGCCATTCCACCATCAACTTGCATAAATTGAATGCCCAAATAGTGATGCAAATGCCCCAAATCAGACATCTCAAATGAGGCATGCAAATCATCCTTAAAATCAGCAATATGCTTGTCAATAGGTCGAGTGAGTAGCATGTCATCAACATAGACAACAATGATCAGAAGCACATCATTAGCACACTTAACATATAAGTTGCTTTCAGTTGGATTGTTCTTAAAACCATGTGCAATCAGATAGGCATGTATCTTGTCATACCAAGCACGTGGTGCTTGCTTTAAACCATATAATGCCTTCTTTAACCTGCACACCTGGTTTTCATGCCCTTTCTGCACAAAGTCATGGGGTTGAAAAACATACATTTCTTCATGCAAGTCACCATTCCGAAATGCATTTTTAATGTCCAACTGATGTACATTCCAGCCATGATGAGCCGCAAGTGCACAGATGCTCTGAACGGTAGTCATACGGCATGTAGGTGCAAAGGTTTCATCAAAATCAATGCCTCTTTCTTGTGCATAACCCTTTGAAACAAGCCTAGCCTTATACCTATCAACTGTACCATCAGGTTTATGCTTCAGCTTGTATACCCACTTAGTGCCAATGGACTTCTTGCTAGGAGGCAAGTCACATAAAGACCAAGTACCATTCTTCATTATTGCATCATATTCAGATTGCATTGCAGCCATCCAATTTTTTGAATTTTGTGCTTCATCAAACAAAATAGGCTCAGTCTCATCACAGAGACTAGATGCAACCATAGCATAGCAATGTGATGCAAAAGAGGCACTATGAGAGCCGGATAGAGTACGATATGACAGAGGTGCATCTAATTTGCTGTCACACAAGGTCTGCACCAGCCATTTTGGTATATTTCTTGCCTGCTCAATATTAGCTCTCTCATCAATAAGTGCATCATGTAAATCTACATCAGAAATGGAATGATCTGCATCATCACATGAAACCTGCAAAGGTTGAGAAGTTTCCTTATTAGGACCAGCACTACATACAGAGGATAGCCTTTACTTTCAGAACTGTACCCAACAAAAATACATTTTACTACTGTATCATCCAATTTTCTACGATGTTGTTCGGGCACTAATGCATATGCCAAACAACCAAAAACATGCAGATGAGCAACATATGGCTTGCGGTCATGCCAAGTCTCATATGGAGTGATAGACTGCAACCCTTTAGTGGGACACCCATTAAGTACATATGTTGCACACATGACAACCTCAAGATAGAAACTATGTGGTAGAGCCTGACTCTTGACCATACACCTCACCATCTCCATGAGTGACCTGTTCTTTCGTTCAGCAACTCGATTCTCTTGAGGTGTCTACAACACAGTACACTGGTGTTTTATCCCACGTTCAGCCAGAAATGCATTAAAATCAAAAGACATATATTCCCCCCCTCGATCAGAACGGAGGGTGCCCATTTTACATGTTGACAGATTTTCAGCCAAGACCAAAAACTATTTAAAGCACATGAACACTTCTGACTTTGCCTTCAATGGATATACCCATGCACGCCTGGAAAAATCATCGATGAAAGTCACGAAGTAAAGATAATTTCCAAAAGAAGGTGTCTGCATAGGACCACAGACATCACTATGTACACGCTGCAATTTTTGAGTAGCCCGAATTGAACCATCTTTTGGAAAGGATGAACATTGCATTTTGCCCAAAAAACAACCTTCACAAACATGTTTTCCAGGTGCCTCAACTTTGGGCAAAGAGGACACCATTTCAAATCTCTATAGGCATAACAAACTAGCAAAATTCAGATACCAAAGCATGCATGCCAAAGCTTTGCATCTAACATAGCCTAAGAATCATGTACTACACATGCCAAATCATTTATAGATCTTTCATAG